>CM053784.1:758228924-758598924 GCA_028749045.1 Cupressus sempervirens | reverse complement strand
TCTATAATCTACAAGTGAGTTGTAATTTGTTATGATATCAAGCCTTACTATTACATTCTAATCATTGTATTAGTCTAGGAAAAATCCTTTGGATTAAGGTTGACCTAACTACTATTTGTAAATCATTTAACTATGTGACATTCTAATGGAATGTTCTAAAGTCCTCTAACATGAATCACTCCTAATAGGGTGATTGAAATCCTTTAACTAGGTCACATTTAACAATGTGTATGGTAACCTTTAATAGGGTGGCTTTTCACATGGCATCACTTCAAAAGAGTGAGAATAAGTAGCATGTTACTAGTAATTTTCCCAAATTGGGTTTCCATGTAAAATCCTTATGTCAAATTGTGTAAATGTTCTTATGTTGTTTCATGTTTACATTTTGCAAAGTTGTTTTGACCTAGGATAGTAACCTGCAAAATTTAAGTATTATATGATCCAATGGATGGATGCATGATAAGGTTTTATGGATATGGGTCTACTAAGCATTGAAAGGTTTTATTTGTACATTTGGAAAGTGGATAATTGATTCACTCCTCTTAGTTATTCTAAATAATTCCAATAGTTTACTTTGTGTGTTTGAACCTAAATTAGTAAAAGATGTTTTGGAGAATGAGAATTGGATTCAAGCAATGAATGAAAAAATTAAGAAGATAGAGAAGAATAAAACTTGGACAATAGTACCTATACAAAAGGACAAAAATGTTATTGGAACAAGGGTGGTATTCAAAAATAAGCTAAATGAAAAAGGTGAAGTCACAAGGAACAATGCTAAACTTGTATGCAAAGGATATGCACAAGAAGAAGGAATTGACTATGGCAAAAAATTAGCCATAGTTGCAAGATTAGAAGGAGTTAGAACACTACTTGCATATTCTACTTATAAAGGATTTAAAGTGTACCAAATGGATGTCAAATCTTCATTTATAAATGGAATATTGGAAGAAGAAATTTACATCGAACATGTATAAGGATTTGTTGATTCCAATGAGAAAAACATGGTATGTGTTGTGGTTTCACAATGCATGCCCCATTTCTAATAGATTTGGGGCCCCCTAGTAATTTTTTTGTTTTTCCAGACACCTAGTCTAAGGTTTGAGTATTTTTAGGGTTTTTTATGGTGTTTAAGTCCACCTTGATACTCTGTCAGAAAAACCTAGTTGTCAGAAATTGAGGATTTTAAGTAATGTAATTTGATATAAGGAAAAGGTGTGCACTAGTGCACCTAGCACACATGTGCACCTATCCAAGGTGCACTTGTGTGCTAGGTGCCTTAGTGTGGGAGCACTTCCCTTTGGAAGTGTGCACCTATGCATGAAAAGGGTGCACTTCATCCTAGGCCTATAAAAGCTTGGGATCCCATACTCCTCATTTCATTTCCTCTTGCATCCAAATCTGAGTGCACCTCTACACCTATAGAGGTGCACTAAATCTTCAACTTCCTACACACATACCAAACCAAAACACTAAAGGTTAAAAGGTGCATACTTATGCACCTTTATTCACAACAAAATTAAAAAACTAAAATAGATAACTTATTGAAAGGTGCACATATGCACACCTTTCAATCATTAAACCATAAGGCAATATAGTAATGGTGCATAGGTGCACAACTATGCACCATTTAAGTTTAAAAGATAAGCCTTGGCAGTATTAGTGTGTGCACATACACATCGGTCAAGGTGTGCATGTGCATACCCTTAGTTATTAAGCTTTATTTGGTGTACTAGAACACTTAGCACACCCTTAAAGTGTGCAAGGTATGCTAAAAGCTATGTATCAAGGGCATAAATAGGGGTTTGGAGTGTTTTGATAGTTTTTGCATTTTGGGTCTAGTTTTTTAGTAACTAGGATTTGTTTAGGGTTTGGTTTTCAACTTTATGGACTAATGTGCTTATGTTTTTTTGAAGATAAAATAGCCTCCTCCTCATCCTCACTTGCAATAAAGATTTCTCCAAAACTAGTGGTCTTTAAGTTTCAAGGTGTTCAATCAAAATCATGCTTCTAGGATGCACATTCAAAGATTTGGGACACTGAGTTAGGTCATGTTGACTAGAATGCATTCCTAGTACTCTATAACAAGCCAAATGAGAGATCCCTAATGATTTATGCACTTATTAGATATGAGTTAGTTAATGTGGCATCACATCCTACTTCAGTGCAGCCTTCAGAACTTGTTATGGCCTTGGTAGAAAATTATGTATCGGAAGAGAGAGTGGTGAAAACCATAACAAGAGAGATCATCCTAGACCTAAGACCAAAGAATATTGAGAAAGTATTCCATCTTCCAAGGGTAGGTCGATACATTAGGTTGACTTATCATCAAGCATAAAGATGCTATAAGGACAATGAACAAAAGGCTACTAAGATCATTGAACCATCATATCTAATTGATAGAACACTTGTGGGGCAAAGAGCGGGAAAAGTTAACATGACAAGAGGTTATATGTGTAGACACCTAAATCTAATTACAAAAATAGGTAATCATATTTAGACATCTCCTAGGACATCACTAGTTAAATATTTATTATTTAATTAATTAATCACCATCCCCTAGTTAATTAATTAATTAAATTAACTATAGTCCAATTGATAAAATTAAATGATAACTCAAAATCAATTCATCAATTAAATCCCTATTTCTCTATTAAATTAAATACATCCTCAATTTATTTAATTTATTCTCACATCCTCCATCCTATTAAATAAATCATTTAATAAATTATCCAAACCCCTAAACATCCCTAAACCCTACCTTTACCTCTAATCCAACCCATCCACCCATACTAACCTTACTTAGCCACCTAACTAACCCATCCCATCAAAGATAAGCCACTTGCCCCCAATCCCCCTCTAATCCAAGCCTAATTTTCACTCTAACCATGTGTACAACCTTAATCCTAGATTAAGAATTCCTAAGCCAAACCAAAGTCAAACTTCCATCCACCTCCCATTTTAATATTCAAACAAAGACTTAACATCCTGTTTTAATATTCAAACAAAGACTTAACCTCCTCTTAAACTATTCAAACAAATACTTAACCTACCTCATTAAATCCCAAACCACTTGCCTCCTAATCTCATCCTAAGCCAAAGCTAATCTCCCTCTTAAACATGTGCACAACCTTAAACCTGGGTTAAGACTTTCTAACCCAAGCCAAAGTCAATAGTCTCCCCATGTGCTTACTTTCCTTAATGGCCCTTAAATGTCTCTTACATACTTCTTATACACTCCTCCTCCCTCATTACTCCCTTTGATTAACCATCTTGCCCATCCTCTCAAACTTATCTTCCTTGTGATAAGTGTCACTCCCTTGTTAGCTACAAAGAAACACAATCCATGTTCTCTCCTCTCCTTGCATCTTAGCCCTCCCTCATCCTTTCTCCATCCCTACATCTTGACCCTCCATCTGATCACCCCTTAGCCTATGAATGAAACCCTCTCCCTTCACAAATATCATCAACTTCCAAGCTAAAGTTATCATGCTATTTTGAGAGCCTAAGAACTATCAAAATACCATTATAATGGAAAAATACATTCACACTTACACTTTCATCCTATCCCCCATCAGATCTCGAGCAACATTTGAGCACACATCACATCTTTTGGACACATCTATGCATCAAAGGGAAGTTTTCTTGGTTTAAGAGGTTTACAAATTCTTAGGCTACTTTGGTATTTTAATTCTCTTTTGTCCAATCATATATGTAAGTTAAATCTACTGTTTTGAATGCTTTGGTTATTCATTGTGTTCCTTTAAGTATTAGTTTTATACATAGACAATATGAAGGATGATATCAGATACTACATAATGCTCCTGAGCAGGATTATGGGTATACTAGCAGTAGGGCATTTAAATATATGGATGGTACATTTCATCGAGACCATCAAAATGGTGAAGATGCCAATTGACTGGGCCACAACACTTAATGAGAATATAGATGAACAATTGATGGTAGTTAAAACTGACCCCAAATTCTATATGAATAAATATTTCATATATCTATTAGCAGCAAGGACTATAGACTACCCAAGATTATTCAAGAGGGGAAGCATGTAAGATGCTAATGCTTTGCCTTATGTGATATACCCCCAGCTAGTAAATAAAAAGTTGTCAGATCATAGTAAAGAGTACATGAGTGTGAAAAATGCTTTCATTTTTGTAATCATATAATTCATTGAAGGTGATCATGCAAAAAGGATGTCAGTAGAGGCAACAACAAGAATTGTAGAAATATGCGCCAACTACATTCAATTCAAGATATTTACCTAGTTAAGGGTAGCAACTACAACTATAAATCCTAAGAATCTCCCAGGGTATCCATGTGATGGACTCATTTTTCTAGAGATTTCATGACAACTCACATCTTCTTATGACAGTAAGAAAATTACATGAGAAGACTCGGGTATGGTCCATCACCATAGGTCCATTTGGAGTCAAGAAGAAGCAAGGAATCATGACTTTTGATTCAGAATGGGATCAATATCCCTTGGAGGACTATAAACCCCCTCATCCATGTTTTGACAATATTGGTAGAGTTCAATACCTAGTAGGAAAGCAATTTAAACATTAAGATGTCATAGAGGATCATTGGATGAATGCAGAAGATGACTAGAATATCTAGATAAGGGATTATTGTAGGATGACTCTTTATTTGGTAGGCAATGCCTTGAAAATAAAGGTCCCATTTAAGGTTGTTCAACAAGACACTTTAGTTATGTTGGATCCCCTATATAATCAACATAAGATATACAATTAACTGGTTATGAACGTAGAAATTGATAGAGAAGAAAATGCACATATCAATTATAGGGTGAGACATATCATGTAGTTGACTAAGGAATAGATTAAGAAGCCATTCAAATTGGACCCAGTTCCTCAAACAATAGTCTTATAGGCCACAACTCACCCAGTAAAGGGAAAAGGGGTGAAAATTATAGTACCAACATTCACAGCCCAATCTCCAATAAGGCTGAAAATGGTGAAGAATAAGAGGGAAAAAGTTTCTCCTCAGCAAGCTGAGCTTGAAAGTGAAATGACTCAAGCCTAGGAGCCAACTCAAGCATCTAAGAACCAAGAGCTTGAAAATGTAGAAGTCACTCAAACTCAAGATAATCCACAAGTGCCACCACCAAAACATGGAAAAGGACCTGAAGAAGAAGCACAAGAGCTTTTCCCAAAACATGTTCAAGAGGAAGAAGCCTCTCCATCAAGTCTTAAGAGGAAAAAGGATAAAAATCCAATCAAAAGGACTAAGAGATAGAAAGCACAAAGAAAGGTTATTCCTATTCCATTAGTCTCAAAAACCAATCCTGAAGAAGTGGATGAAGAAGATGAAGGGATAACCATACCTCAAGTCAAAGAACTCATCTAGTTAGGGCTAATGAGATAGAATGGAAAAGGAGTTCCACTATAATGCCACTATCTATTCACACACAACTTATTCAGGTTACAATTTTGGAGGATGAGCAGTAATACTGGGTTGATGAGCAAGAGGGCCAAGGGATTGATGCCTTTAGCATATCAATTTTTTGATTTCATGCCTATAGGAAGTGAACTCATAGGAGACAAGATAAGGGATACACCAAAAATCAACTTTGGGAGAATATTGGAGTTAATTTCCACCTTTTCCACAAGGACCTCTAAGTTCCCTACCATCACCAAGTCAAGGTTTATCATTCTTGGATAATGGTTAAACCACTCCTCTCCCTCATGATAATGAAGAAAAAGTACAAGTTGTGCAACAAAAAGTGTCACAATAATCCAAAGAGGGAAAAATATATGAAGAACCTCAAAAAAAGTCTCAAGATACAGAGCTGAGGACTGGAGACTCAATAGACATAGGGATGGCTAATGTAGATCTCTCACAGAAAGAGAAGACTATAGAGAGGAGTGATAAGAGAAAGGGTCTAGTGGTAAAAACCCTCTATTCAACTAAGTATATGTATCTGATGGAAAATACTCCAAGCTGGTTGAAGAAAGAGGTGATCATTAGGCAAAAAAGCCAACTATATTGTAGTGTGGATGAGGGAATGAAAGAATTAGTTGAAGCCCTCAAGAAACCTGAGCTACCTATGGGAAATGCATTAACATTGGCCTTTATTATGAAGAACCAAAATTAGGACTCATTCACTTGTATTTCCATCCCTCCTCTACATGAAGATACTGAAGATTTGACCCCAAAAGATTATCAGATTAAAGAGGTGTTGCTAGGAAATCCCAGTATGAACACTGCTAAATTGATGGTCACTATAAGAATTAAAGAAGTGTTCAACCATTTGGAACAAGATAAGTCTAAATTGTTGAGGCTCTGAAAACATAAGGAGCTATTAATTGGCTATTTGCATGAAAAGGTTGTTCCTTTGGACCTTGGTCATCCTAAGGAAACTCTAGGTGTGACACTTGATAGGAAGGAGAACATAGATATACAATTAGATCCATTTTTGAAGGCATGTCAGCAATGGCGAGAAAGTTTTGAGGAAAATGGTGTACATATAATATAGGGAAATCTTAAACTATTACACCATATGAAAATTAATGTAGACAAGATGGTTGCTATGCTGAACTAGGATTTTGGATTGATGGACATGGTACATACCTAGGGCAAAGACCTTCAATCATTATAGTCAATAAAGGGCTAGAGGTATTATTTTATTATGGATGCATATATAGGGGATGAATTGAATAAGATAGATGATTGGATTGAGAAGATTACTACTAGTAATAAAGTAATGGAGATATTACATGCACATATTCATAAGCTCAAGGATCAAACCCAAGAGTAGATTTTGGAAGCTAGGAAGTATTACAATGATGATTGCCTTAACATTTTTGAAGATGAGTCAATGGATAAACTCATGTCTATGCAAGCACTTGTTGAATAGTTTTAAAATAGCTTTGAAGAAGCTTCGATTGATGAAGATATTAGACAAGCATTTAAGATAGAGGAGGCATTGCTAGAATTGGATGTAAAGTTGGAAGACTTTGTGGAGACTCACTTTGAAGTGGGCAACTATTGAAAAATAGTAAAGGATAAGTATGATGCTTTGGATTTTCTAGATGCAACCCAAGTGATGAATATCATAGAGAAATTCAAGAGAAAACATCCAAACATAGCTCAGGTATAAAGGGAAAGAAAACCCAGAAGCTACAATTTCAGTTTTGACATTAGGAAAATTTTGGATTATTGAAGTTGTCACTAAGGTGCATTTCTCCAAAGGTGTACTTCTCAAAAGGTGCACCAAAAGTTTTTGAAGAAATTCGAGGTGCACTAAAAATTAACTGCCAATTCTAAATTTAAAGCTTTTCGTACACCAAAAAAGTATTCCTACAACAATTTAACTCCTACAAAAATTCAAACAAGGTTGAGCTTCTATTTTTGGCATCTCCAAATACTCCTACATCCTCTTATAGCTTCCTTCTTCTTGATTAATTCTTTTTTTTTTTTTTTTAAGTCATGTAAAGGCTCATGCACCCATTAATTGATATAAACAAGGGTGAAGTCCTACTTAGCACCATTTAGAGAGTTAGTTTTTATATAATTAGATTTGTTTTATTAGTTTTAAGCATATATTTTCATAAAGGAATCTCTCACTCTCAACACAAATTGAGGAGATGATTGCTTATAAATTGAGGAATTAAATATGTATTCTAGATTATTATTTTGATGTAATAATATATTCTATTGGTGCTCTCAATCTGAGTGTAGTGATTATTGCCAAAATGTGTTATATTTTTTGGATGTATATTCATGGAGTGTAATGGAGCCAATAGTTTTGTTGTGTTATTTTGATTAAGCAATCTTTTAATTTTGGTGTTTGCTATGTGTTTACAAATTTTGTTGATGTACTTAGTTGGAGAAGAGATCATCTACTGTTCATACATAGCTTTTTGTCTCACATGAGTGCACTTTCCATGGTCTTGCAATCTAATGAGAAGTGAAGCATCTTACAATTACTAAATTCCCATCGACAATTGCATTAGTGAAATTAATGAAGCGTTGCTCCTATTTTAATTTGTTACCTACTAATCTTTTCAAAAGCTTAACTTGTAGAAATGTTATTTCCCTGGCTTATGTCTATTAGGGATTTATTTTCCAAGTCATTTTCTTTAAATCTCTCATTACCTTATCTTTGTTATTTGATTTTACAAATACTTGGTTAATTTAGGAATTCTTATAGTTGCATTGTTAAACTGCATCCATCATAAACTAAAAAAATACAAAAATATATTTCTTTTTGTGATTACTTTTTTTTGAGATAGCAAGTAGATTGAACATTTTATCCAAAATTGGTTAGAAGCAGCAAAGGGCTCCTTGTGAACACTCACATTTATCTTCTATTGAGTAGATTCCAATAGGTTGCAAGATTGCCCAAAACCTTGGAGTTGATCCCAAATCAACTTTTCAAGAAAGTAGTTCGAAAGGATTCTCATCATTAAACATTGTGTAAAATGAAAGTTCAATAGAAGTTGGCAGTAGAAGGAGGGCCTCTAACCATTTGGAAAAAGAAGAAGAAGTAAAAACAACTTGCAATTTCAAAGTTTTGCATTTTTTCAAAGTTTAGAAAATTTCTTGAACTTTCACTATTTGAAGGTGCACAACATGCACAAGGTATGCAAGGTGCAATTTTTAGAGAGGCACACTTTATCAAAGGTGCACTTTTTTAGAATTTGACATAAATTGGAAGATCCTGATCCATCATCTCTATTTTAGTGAGCTTTTAGATCTTCACCTGGTACACATGAGTTCCTCAAACTTAGTCACTTTTGCAAGCCTCATAGTGATAAAGGATTACCCAAAATTCTATGACTTCCAATCAACATTTCATCATTTGCCTCAGTTCTACGTTCACATCAACCACCTATTGTTTCACCAAATCTTCCACCAATGGACTTTTTCGCAAATGCTATAGACTCACCAATCAACTTAATAAGTGTACTTAATGACCTTCCTAAGAATGGTAAGAAGTTTTTCCCAAGGTTCATCCATGGAGAAACAAGAACATTTGAAGATCACATCAAGGCATTCAGGGAAATTTACAAATAAAAGTGGATTTCTAAAGAGAATGTGGTTCTTTTCTTATTCCCATAATTATTGGGAGAAGCTTCCTCTAACTGGTATATCAATTTACCACTTGAATGCATTGGAGACTAAGAGACTTTCAAAAAAATATTTTTGGAACAATTCAAAACTTTCATCAACCCAACTGTGATACATCATCAATTCATATCAATCAAAAGGGACCCAACCAAGATGGTCTCACACTTTAACCATCACTTTCATATAGCATACCACAAGGTGGAAACACCATACACTATACTGGTTGAAGTCATAATTTAGATTTACCTAAATTCTATGGACCATCTTACTACTATTTTCCTAAAAAGACTTCTTGTGAGAGATATCGACACATTGGACAAAGTCTTCTTTGAAGCAATTACCTTCACAAAGAATGTCAATCCTAATGGAGGAGGATTGATGCCTCAAGCTCAAGATATTATGATGATGCTAACATATCCTATTGGATCACCTATGATACCTATACAATTCATACCAATGAATCCAATTCCATTACAATAGGCACCCACTCCAGAAACCCTAGCTATAACATACCCAGGATATGAACCTCCAAAAGCTACTTTCTTTGAGAAAATGGTAGTGCCTTCTATTGAAGCATACAATAGTTTTTCCTATGAGTTTGGTCAAATGAAGAAGACCATGACTCAAATGAATAATGAGCTGACTCGCTTGATGTTGTTGCAAGGACAAAATACCAACTTTAAGAGAAACAATGTTGGTACGTACAAAAACAATAGTTACGATAAGAACTACAATAGGAATTTTAGTGGAAACAATAATGTAGGAAAAAACAATATAGGAAACAATAATGGAGGAAACAATTTCAATCCTCTAGATTGCAACAATGGTTTCCAAAGATAGAATCGACAATGGAACACTAGTCCAAGTAGTGGAAGCATTCATGCAGATAACAATAACAATAATGCTTAGCATGTGGACATTAATTAGTATGACAATAATAAGAATGCACCTAACAATGATGGCTCATATTATAATGGAAATCAATAAGTGAATTAGAATTCACAAGGAAATAATAATGAACCTCCTGTGCAATTCAATGTAATGCTACTAGAATCCTATGATTATGCACAAAACATGGGAGTGGAACCACAAGTCAGCGAAGAATTTTCTTTCCCATTTAGTCAAGAACTAGATACATAATTAGAAGAGATGTTTGATTTCTAAAATGACAATCAAAATACTTACAATCTGTGAATAAGAAGGAACCTATGACTGATGGGATTCCTCCAACATTGCAACAAACACCTCCAGATCCAAGGAAATGTCCATACAATCTTGAAGAACCTTGCATGGTCAACCAAAAAGTATAGTTCAATAGAAGATTTGAAATGAATAAAGGCTAACATGTCCATGTTTGACATGCTACAAAATTTTCCTAATCAGCAAGAAGCACTGATTAAAATGATGGATCATACAAAGGCAACCCATAATGTGAATATTGTTCCTCATAAAATAGTCTCGCAACAGGTTAATACTTTGGAGGCCATGTTGACTATGTATAAAGACAAGGTTGAGGTGCCTCCTTTTTTGCTTAGTATTAGTTCTATGAGAAGAATCTTCACAATTTCATAATTGATTCAGGAGCTTTTTGTAATGTCATGCCACTTTTGATAACACAAAGGTTGGGGGTCACTCATCAACCTTCTAATCAAATAGGGATACAATTGGACAAATTGGAAGTAAATTTTATTGGTGTGTTGAAAGATGTTCGAATACAATTAACCATTGATCACCAAATTCAAGGCATCATTGACATACATGTGGTGGAAATTCTTGAGACATATGAATTGCTACTAAGTAGAGAATGGACAAAATGCCTAAGAGGATGGTTTTTTACTAATTTCACTCAATTGTGGTTACCATGGAAAGGGTTGAATAATTATATCAAGATAGATTTAGAGCCAAAGTTAAAAAATAATGATTACATAATATAATGTACCAAACAAGGTGACATTCTCACAATCAAATTTGGGTTCTTATAAAGTCATGGCCTTTGACACAACTTCAACTAAAGCATTGGCTGATCAAAATGGAAGATCCCAGATTCTAGTCTCAAAAGAAGAAATTTGACTCAATTCATAGATAGCATGATGGAAAACTTAGAATGCCTAGGTGAAGAAGAAAATCCAAATGCTTTGCTTCTTCCAGGATTTTGTAGATTGCATAAAGTTAGTCATTCAGAGTTCTAATGTTCACATTGTTAGGAAGTGATCACTAAGGTATTAACACAAATAATGAAAATAAAGAATTACCAAGTTCCAAAAGAAGTACCCACAAAAAATCAAAGTTCTACACACGTGTCTAAATCCATGGGAAAATTTGAAGAGGAAATTGAAGATCTAAATACATCATATAGTGATACCTCTTTAGATGGTGGAGGTTTGTCTTCTCTTCCACTAGCAATGATTAAGATCCAAAGAAGGAGATATTACATAAAAGGTCAAGATTGGACTTCATTAGTCATTCATCCCAAGCTTAAAATGGATGAAATTATAGAATTGTTGGGGGGAATTTAGGATAAACAAGAGAAGCATGTGCTTACTATATCAAGAAAAAATAATGGAAAGTCATCAAGTCCACCCGACAAGAGATTATAATAGGTTCCAAAGAAATAATATTTTAAATTCAAAGTAAAAGAAAAGCTATGAATGAATAAGCATAAGTCTAGGAAGCCCAAAGAAGAACCCATTTGGACACTTAGGTTTGATGGCTCCAAGTGAAAATTAGGAGCCAATGTAGATATTGAGTTAATCAACCCAAAAGATAGGTCTTTTTATGCATCATATCAATTATAGTTTAGATGTACTAATAATGTTGCAGAATATGAAGTGTTGATTCGAGGACTTCTCTTCACACTATAGAAGGGAATTGCAACTCTCATAAATGAAGGAGACTTCTAGTTGGTGATAAGACAAGTGAAATAAATATACTCTTGGAATGATAGGAGGTTTGTTTCTTCTTGAAAAAGAGTATGGGATCTAATGGATGACTTTGAAGCTTTGAACATCAAGTCCATTCCAAGGAGGAGAAACATGGTAGTAGATACCCTCACAATTTTAGTTTGTGCATTATAACTTGTCAAGAGAACAAAATTGAAAAGATTTTTAGTATAATTGGTTGTTGCCCCATCTATCTTAGACAATATTACAAACTTCCAAGTCTTTAAAGATGATTAACATATACTCAAGTTTATCATGTAAAATGACCACTTTAAAGGGCAAGAGATTGATGACACTCCAGATGAAAAACCTGAGGATGATGAACTTGAAGACAAAGATGGGATCCTAAATTTGAAAATCAACACTATCTCTAAGAGAATGGTTGAATTGGAGGGCATCTTTGATGGCAATGAATCAATGCTTAACAAAAGAACGGTCAAAGAAAAGGGGATTGAGGGATGTGATTCATATAATTTGGGTACCAATGAAGATCCTAAAATGGTAAGGGTTGGAAAGGCATGCAACACCTAGAAAAGGGAGGATATACTCAAATTTCTTAGGGAATACAAGGATGTTATCACTTGGAGTTATGAAGAACTCAAAATGTATGATCCTGAAATCAACACGCATGACATTCTGTTGAAACTAGATGCCAAACCTTTCCATCAAAGGCAAAGACCTATTAATCCCTTTATTGAACCCTTGATAATGAAGGAAGTTAAGAAATTACTTGATGCTAAGATTATATTCCCTATTCACCATTCTATGTGGGTGGCTAATTGGTTCCTATGAGGAAAAAAACTAGAGAGATTTGTCTTTGTGTGGAATTTTGTAATTTGAAGCTAGAATCTTAAAAGGGTAACTACCCTTTTCCCTCATTGGATGAAGTATTAAAAATTATCAATGGTTCCAAAATGATGTCTTTCTTGGATGAATATTATGGATATAACTAGGTAATGGTTGATGAAGAAGATAGGTTAAAGACAACTTTCATGATAAAATGAGGGACTTTTTCTTATAGAAGAATGCCTTTTGGGGTGATTAATGTAGAGGCTACATTTCAATGAGCCATGAAAAAAGCTTTTAAGGGATTAATAAACAAATTTATAGTCATCTACATGGATGACTTAACTATCTTTTCAAAGGATCAAAGCTCTCACATTGCTGATTTAAGATAGGTATTCAAAAGATGCCATAAGTATGGCATATCACTTAATCCCAAGAAATGTTCATTTGGGGTTACAAAAGGAAAGCTCCTAGGTCACATCATCTCTGAAGTTGGAATCTCCATTGATCCTGAGAGAATCAATGCCATTCTAAAGTTGTCACCTCCACACAATCATAAAGAACTCAAGTCTTTGTTTGAGAATATAAATTTTGTGTGAAAGTTGATAAGAGGATTTATAGAGATAGTTCACCCCCTTAATGATTTACTCAAAAAGGGAGAAAAAACATAATGGGTTCTAGAAATTAAGAAATCATTTGAGGATATCAAAGTTCCTATTTCCATAGCCCCAATGCTTGTGAGTCAATATTATGGACTACCTTCCAAAATATATTCTTTTTCTTTAGAACATTCATGTACTGGGATTCTTACATAGAAGGATAAAGAAAATGAAAGGCCCATTGCTTTTATGAGTTGCCCTCTAAAAAATGTTGAGTTAAACTATTCTAATCTTGATAAAAAGTCTTTTGATTTGATTAAAGTGGCAAAATTGTTTTTCCATTGTATACTTAGGAGAAAAGTATATACAATTGTTTCTGATCAAGTCATTGCTGATGCAAAATAAATTGGGTGAAAGGCAACAAAAATGGATGGCAATCCTGCAAGAGTTTGATTTCGAGATTCACCTTATGAAGTTGGTGAAAGGGACAAGGATTATAAAAAATGATAGCTGATAACTAGATCGAGGATGAGAAGAAATTCTAATTTGATGATGAAACTAATGAAGAAGATCAAAAGAAAATTATAGTCTCTCAAGTTGATATTGATCAAGTTATAATAAAGAATGTGTGGTATCAGGATATTTTTTACTATCTTTTACAAAATTAGTACCCCAATTGGATGAATAGTTCAAAACATATGGGACTCAAAATGAAGTGTGAATCCTACATGTTGAACAATAGAAACTTGTACAAAAGGAATTATGAAGGAATTTATCTCAAGTGCTTGGGATGAGAAGAAGTAAAAAAAGTTTTGGAAAAATTCCATGATATGTATGGTATAGGACATGGTTCAATAGAGGCTATGACCCATATGATTTTAAGATTAGGTTATTTTTTGCCTATGATCTTCAAGGATAGTTTTGAACATGTGCATACTTGCCACATCTGTCAGACTAGTGCTAACAGAGAAAGACATCCTGCAATGCCATTACAACTAGTGTTTGAGGTACACCCCTTTGCAAAGTGGGGACTGGACTTTATTGGTCTAGTAAACCCACCATCATCAACTAGACACACTTTTGTTCTCACAGCTACCGATTATTGCACATGCTGGATAGAGGCAAAAACTTTCAAAAACTGCATGGCTAAAATAGTCACTGATTTCTTGGAAGAACATATTGTTACTAGATTTGGGATGCCATTCTTTCTTGTTTGCAATTATGGGTTAGCCTTTGCATCAATATTCCTTGGCTAGTGGGCATTGGAAAATCAAGTTATAATTAAGTTCTCTTCAATTACTATCCCCAAGGGAATGGTGCAACAGAGTCCATGAATAAAAAGTTGATCATAATAATAAGACATTTACTAAAGGAAAATCCTATAGATTGTAGGCACACTGTAATGTCCCTTTTCTGATTTTTTATGATATTTCCAATCTTTAATCAGATCTTTAAGATAAAACAACTAATATCACAAAGATCCTCCAAATTTCTCAAGAAACCCCAAATCGGGTATGCCAGAAATGGTGCCAAAAGCTTCACAGCTTCACCTATTATTAATAAATCTAAAAATGGACATTTTTACAGATTTTTCAGCAGCATAAAAGCCTACAAAATGAAATTTCCAGATCTATATAGCCTTTACACAACAGCTCACAAATGTAGGACAAAAACTATGCTCATCGGGCTCCCGAAATTAACACAAAAATGCCTGAAAACACCACAAAAACACTAATAAACTATCTCAGAAGTTTAATCATGTCCCAATACATATATTCAGCTCCATTTTAATAGCTTAAAGTCTGAAATACAGCAGCAACCAAAACTGATATGAAATGCTCAACTGAAAACACCAAACTCATGCAAAAAACACACCCAAAAACCCACAAATCTACACTGTTCAGCACAAAGGCAAACTCTGTATGAGCATGCACATGGAATGGCTTCAAACTCCCATCCTTAGCCTTCCTGGAAACTTGCAAACTCCTGTTCTTGGGTCTCCCTGGAAACCTACAAACTCCCGTTCTTGGGTCTCCTTCTCCACAGGTTTGGCAGCCTCTGAAGAATAACAAAGAATGAGCGAAAATCAAGTTCTCGAATGTGCCCAAAATGCCTCCAAACCCCTTAAAAGAGGCATAACTGTAACTCACATCCAAGAGAGGTTAATGAAACATATTTTAATAATAATTTTCATTTATTAGTCCAACAATTTCCAAAGATTAACCCCCTTTTTCTGAAACTTCACTTTCTTGGGCCTGCCTGCCTTAGCAAAGATTATTATTTTTTAATTATTTGAAAAGGGGACATGACAAGTCCTCCCCTCCCAAAAATTTCTTGTCCTCAAGCAATGGTTGAGCAATAAACCAATCAATCCACCTGGATCCCAAATGTAGTCATGAACTATACTACTACCAATTAACACAGGCTCCTGCAATATCCTCTGCAATATGACCAAGAGGAATCCATAATCAAACTGACAATTATAGCTCAACCAAACTCCGAAATCACCACTACCACAATCAAAAACCCATGAGGCACAAACTCTTAGAACATCAGAACCCAAGCAAAGTGGACAAATCAAACTACCAACACAATAAATACCATCAACGCATCCCACTAGCCTATACAGAATGCATAATCCAACTCTGCAACAATGGTGAATGCTCTCGAATGAAACTGTACCAAGTATGGAGAATCCACACACTGTACAACTCCTGTAGTCAACACAACTTTGCAAATCACCGGCCACTATCTCATAACCATAACTACCATGCACCCCTGATCGTGAAAAGCCATCACAAGATAAATAGCAAGAATTGGAACCCAAACCAAATCTTCCTGCCATCAACTCCTCAACACAAGGATCAAATGCTAACTGATGTACATACCTTGCAATGTAATGTTGATAAAAAAAACCAACCTTAGTCAACAACTCACCATGAAAAAGTGATACAACCCACTGTGACTGATCACCAGCTAAGTCAGGAGATGTCATAGCCAAAGGAGTAGAATCAATAACAACACCCGCTGAAGCATCACTCTGAAACTCCTGCTCTAAGTCATGTATTATCAAGCTGTCAACTGTAGAACCTATCACCATGTCATGCCCATCACAACTCTCATCTTGAGGCATCAAATTGTCCCATAACTGATGATAAGCACTAGGAACCAAAGTACATCTCTGTATCATTATCTCATCAACATGGTCATCAAAGGTAAATTGATGAGCATACCTCACAGTGTAATGCCGATAGAATGCACCAATCTTAGTCAGTGGCTTAGACTGCAATCCAGATGAAACTAACTACAATTGATCATTAACCATGTTGGAACTAACTACTACCTACGAAGATATCACCAAGGGAGTAGTGTTACTAGTAGGAACCATGCCAACTACCGACTCACCAACATCACACATGATCTTTGATAAATCTCTAGTCTCTGTGGCATCAATACTAGAGGCCACCACCATGTCAGGCATACAACAATCTGCTACAACACCCAACTCAACTGAACCTAACTCTAGTGGGAATGAACCTGATATTCCAATGTTAGTATCAAGAATGGATGCATCCCCATCTCCATTGTCTCTGACAATCTCGGCCATGGACATCCTCGAATCACCAAACACCACTGCTTGTGACTGTATAGAATCAGGTGAAGATTGTAGTCGCTCTAACTCCATGGTCACCTTAGCCAAATGAAACTGTGACTCCTTGAAAGCCAACTGTGTACTCTCAAGAATCTCAGAAGTCACCATAAGATACTCAGTAAGCTCACTCACCTCCTCTTCCTTGGCCTACAATGCATCATATGCTGTACTGCCCCACTTCATAAGATAATCTCTGTCGGCTACCAACTGCATATAATCTTGTCTCAGAATCTGGATAGCCTCCCATAAAGAGTGGAACTCTGTCAAGGAAAGATAATTGCCTCCCTGCTCATCACTAGTAGGAGAACCCCATCCATAAACTGCTAACAACTGACGAGCAGCATCGAAATGCTGGCAAGTGATAGCAATGTCTTGGTCACTAACTCTCAACTGATTAGACACATGATGGCACTGGCTTGACTGTCTCCTACAAACCTCCTCTGATGCACTGTCTAAAGGAGTATCCTCAAAGTTACTAGTCTCTAGAGTATTACCATCCATATCCTGTGAATCAAATCTAAAACTCATATCAACATACGGAGTATCAAAAACATTAGCATTGCTGTCCAACTCCTCTATACCCAAGGAAACTAAGTCTTCAAAATTGCCCACTGCATCCTCTTGGATGTCATCAATGCCAATATGATCCTGGGACTCATCTATACACACTGCCAAATATGAAATATCATCAACACATTCTAGCAAGTATGGTCAACTGGATATATGAACAAAGCCCAACATCGGTGTATAAAAACTAATACCAACATTGGACAAGCTACTAACACAAGAAAAGACAACATCGTGCAATCTGCTAATCAAATCTTTGATAGCACCCAAACAAACACTGCTACCAAAAAGTGTTAAAGATCTCCTGTCAACTGAATCCCAAATGCCAATATAACAATCTTGAGTCCATATCTGTAAACTAGAATCAGCTGGTAACTCAAGCAAAATCCTCACTTGAGTAATATGACCAATACCAACTAACTCCACATACCTATCATGATGAGATAATGAAGTCAAAATACTATCTTCACTCACCTTCAGCTGGTGGGATAAATCATGTGAAGTACTACCTGCCTCAACCTCATGTGATGAAGCATCTAACTGTGCCTGGTACTCTTTCTCAGCAAAGTCATGAATGCTCAATGTTTTCTCATCTCTACCAGGTATCTCACCATCCTGCACAACAACATCCTCATAATCATCATCTAAACCCACTACACTGTAGTCACTACCTGTTGTAACTATACCATCTTGAATACCTATGGCGTCACCCTTTGACAACCTGTAAACAATTGTCTCAATTTGAGTATCAAGTTGACCATTACTATCAATCTGTGTAATATCCTTTCCCACCACCTCCTGTGGTAGAGTAGAATCTGAGACCTCTACCTGGCTATCAGCTAGTTTCTCAAACTCCTCATGCAGGTTCTTAGGAATTGTGTCATCTGTCCTGTGAGAAAATCTGCCAAATAGAAATGCAGTCAACTTATCCACCTTAGCTGGGTTAGATAACATGTCATTCATTATACGGTGGTGCTCAACCAACTGTTTAGACATGTCATAGCTTATTTTCATAAGTTTATCTCGAATGTCTAAATAACCATCCTTTCTACTATTTTGACTCTGGCTATCAATTGTCCAAGATCATTCCCTCTGAGACTCTGTACTATACCTGCCCATTCTGGATAAAGTAGAGTGTAACCCCAATAGGATATAACTTCTTCAAACACCAAGAACTAACATGCAAATGATTAGAAGTAGCATGCAACCATAGATTTGGACATGCAACTGATTAGAAGCAACATGCAACCACCAAATTATGACATGCAAGATCTGGGTAGTTGTCAAAACTGACATGCAAACTTCTACAACCACCAAATTCACCAAGAACTAACATTCAAATGATTAGAAGTAGCATTAAACCATAGATTTGGACATGCAACTGATTAGAAGCAACATGCAACCACCAAATTATGACATGCAAGATCTGGGTAGTTGCCAAAACTGACATGCAAGATCTGGGTACTTGTCAAAACTGAAATGCAAACTTCTACAACCACCAAATTCACCAAGAACTAACATGAAAATGATTAGAAGTAGCATGCAACCATAAATTTTGACATGCAGCTGATTAGAAGCAACATGCAATCATAAATTATGACATGCAAGATTTGGGTAGTTCTAAAAACTGAAATGCAAGATCTGGGTTGTTGTCAAAACTGACCTGCAACTTCTACAAACCCTCAGGCTGGAAAGATCATGGCTCTGATACCACTGTAATGTCCCTTTTCTGATTTTGTATGATATTTCCAATCTTTAATCAGATCTTTAAGATCAAACAACTAATATCACAAAGATCCTCCAAAATTTTCAAGAAACCCCAAATCGGGTATGCCAGAAATGGTGCCAAAAGCTTCACAGCTTCACCTATTATTAATAAATCTGAAAATGGCCATTTTTACAGATTTTTCAGCAGCATAACAGCCTAAAAAATTAAATTTCCAGATCTATATAGCCTTTACACAACAGCTCACAAATGTAGGACAAAAACTATGCTCATCGGGCTCCCGAAATTAACACAAAAATGCCTGAAAACACTACAAAAACACTAATAAACTATCTTAGAAGTTTAATCACATCCCAATACATATATTCAGCTCCATTTTAATAGCTTAAAGTCTAAAATACAACAGAAACCAAAATTGATATGAAATGCTCAACTGAAAACACCAAACTCATGCAAAAAACACACCCAAAAACCCACAAATCTACACTGTTCAACACAAAGGCAAACTCTGTATGAGCATGCACATGGAATGGATTCAAACTCCCATCCTTAGCCTTCTTAGAAACCTACAAACTCCCGTTCTTGGGTCTCCCTGGAAACCTGCAAACTCCCGTTCTTGGGTCTCCTTCTCCACAGGTTTGGCAACCTCTGAAGAATAACAAAGAATGAGCGAAAATCAAGTTCTCGAATGTGCCCAAAATGCCTCCAAACCCCTTAAAAGAGGCATAACTGTAACTCACGTCCAAGAGAGGTTAATGAAACATATTTTAATAATAATTTTCATTTATTAGTCCAACGGTTTCCAAAGATTAACCCCCTTTTTCTGAAACTTCACTTTCTTGGGCCTGCCTGCCTTAGCAAAGATTATTATTTTTTAATTATTTGAAAAGGGGACATGACACACACTTAGCTCAAATATGACTTGTGGATAGACTGAGTCATGGTCAAAAATGCTTTGGGGGCATCTCCATATCTTCTCATCTATGGACAAGAGCTAGTGTTTCCACTTTACCTCAAAATTCCTATTTTGAAATTCATAAGTGGATACTCTGAAGATGCTGACAGGGTTCAAATTAGACTAATGAATCCCTTAGAAATGGATGAAAAATGGATAGTTTCTTTAGAACATATGGAAAAAAATTAGGCTGTTATTAAAAGGTGGTTCAACTGAAGGGAAATGAGAGCATCCCAGAAATTCATTTGAGATTAGTATGCACATCTTGTATACAAAAGTTTCTTGTACAACTTCTAATCAGCAAATACAAGTGCATACTACTATGCCATAAAAGCAGAAACAGACATAGTTGATTTCCCACGATTAAAACCTTAAAGGAAAGTGATTGCAATTTATCGATCTAAACAAAATTCAGCAGAATTATGACATACAGATTATTACTCTATAATCATAAAACTAGAAGAATAAGACATAATAGAGAACACAGATATACGTGGGGAAAACCTTTTCAGGTAAAAAACCCCACCCTCCAAACCTTCAAGCTAATGTATCATTCAGTAAAAAGTTACAATACATTTTCAGCCTTCACATGAAGATTTACATCTTGCTCCATTCTAGAGAAAATCTAGCAACATAACACTGTGCAAATATCTTCTCATCTCTCACTCTCACACTACTTGCACTACTACATTACAACATGCAATACTCCTTTTATAAACATCTTAAGACCCAACAAAATGCCCACAAAAGATTTGGGCATTTTTCATGGCTCAACCACCAAGAAACATGCACAATGCCAAATGTACATCCCATACCAAGAAAAGGGCATCCATCCCTTGAATAGGCAATGAAAAATTGTTATAGAATCCGCCAAAAATAGCGGTCACAAGAGAAGTGTAAGGGAATGCATCATACCAAACTATTTTTGGCATATTCTCTTACACACACCAACCACTCATTCTTGGGTGCCCAAATAGGCCTCATGTCATAAGATGCTCTTACACCTGTCATAGCATATTCCTTAAATAGCTCTTATGTGTCATAGGAATCTGTCATAACCATTTTAGCCATGATCTCCTTCACACACTTCAAGATGCCGACACATGTAAGTGATCAACATGCCAACTAGACATGTACACTTACATTACATATTATTTGCAAAAATACATTTTACAAAACAAATAATAATAAGAATAGGAATTATACAAGGTTGAGACACCTTATTCCTAACATTCTCCCACTTGTCGAACACCTTGTAAGAGCAACAAGAACATAACAGGAACTAACCACTATAGGTCAAAAGGCCCATAGACTCCGAACACCATCTGAACTTCTCAGTGCTCACTGGTTTCATTAATGCATCTGCAACATTCTTCACAGTATCTACCTTGTCCAAATTTACCTTTCCATCTTCGACCATATCTCTCACAAAGTGAAACTGCACATCAATGTGCTTCGTTCTGGCATGGAAAGTTGGATTCTTCGCAAGGAAAATAGCACTCTGACTGTCACACCAAATAGTAATCTATTCTGCATCAACACCAACATCAGAACACAATCTCTTAAGCCAAATGGCTTCCTTACAAGCATGAGAATCGATGAAACTATATCATCACAGCCATCCATGAAACAACATAAATCATAACATATGCTCTCGTGCTCCAACTAGACACCTGTCCAAATAACACAAGCATAAGATCCATGCGATAAAAAAGGCTACACACACTGCCACCACTCCACTGTGCTCATGAGCTACACAAAAGCATCAAAAATATCAACTTCTTAGCCCAACAAAACTGTGAAGTCATCCTCCAAAAAACAAGATAAAACATCAGCCAGAACAAGAACCAAACTGATTTGTCCAATCCAATTGATAAATCCATGAGATTGAAAATAGCATCCACAGTAAATGCTAACTCATCCAATCACCCATACCTCAAAGGTATCGAACACTAGAAAACTCATGCCAACAACATAACCAACCCATAAACTGCAACCTCAAGCTCTATGTGCAAACCAGTCGATGAAGACCAAACACATACAAGAACTCCCACTGCATGGATAATGTCTAATCTGAAAAATCAATGGCATACTAAGTCTACTGATATCAACACAAAGAAAGTTAGACCATGTAGTACCAAGGACCATCCACAAAGATATGCAAATCCTGTAGCAAAAATACTGCAAGAAACATCTCTCTCATCCAGTCTCCACAAATCTCCTATGTTTTCCACATCCAACAAAGACAAGAGATAAAGGAACCAACTTGTCATCACCCAAAAATAATGAAGTACAAGTGATAAAAATTTGACCACAAAAGAGTGACCACATAGCTCCAACAAATCTCAAAAAATAATGTTATGTGAACTCAAACATTCAAGAAGATAACCAAAGCCAAAGAGAGAAGCTACAAACCATAAGCATGTAGCATGTCCTTCTACAAACACTTCTAAATGTCAACTGTGCCAAGTATGATCTCCTTCATAGCCCAACCAGAAAAGCCACAACTACATCCAGAACTGTTCAACCTCAACAGATCAAACATAACCTGATATCATAAATCTACATGGATGTAAACCTCTCAAAGAAGATCAAACAAACTCCATTTCCCATTTCAGGAAATCATCCCACTACCATCTCCTATTGTCATTATAAATGAAAGTACACTTCAAGGAGATAATCATGTTATCCATCTCTCACAATGAATCCTCCAGAACCATCTAACTGTAGCTCAAGATCCACAAATATGAAAGAAAATATAAAGCACCTGAAAGTAACATTGGGCAATACCTCTCAAGTGATAAACTACCAAGTAGACCAAGAGCGGGGAATGAGAATGCTCCTCCAAGATATGCAAGTCACCCTATGACTTATCTAAGAACAAAATCCTCATAGGTCTCTATTGAACTCACGTCCAACAAAGGTGTAGGCTCCTTGGACTTTCTGCTGAAATCTCATCAAGAGTATACATCTCAACAACATGTCTCTCATCTCAAGAGAACTCTAGCCTCACCTAAGTCTCCAAGTATCCACAAGCACCTGTAATCAATCACTCCATGCAAAACTCCACTACAACATAGCACTATCATGAAGTATCAAGCAAATGATCAAAGTACTTAATACCAAGAAACTAAAACAAGATCAATGTCAAAGCTCCAACCATGGAATTAGGAACATAATCATGACATCATGATCTAAACCATCTCCTCCAAAGAGATAACATGCTTCATGTGATCATATCAAATAACTGTATCATGTCACAACTCTAAATGCATATCAAGAGTATACCATGACATAATAATGAAACCATCCTCATACCAAGGATAACATACCAAATCAAAGCATAAACCACACCTTTTCCAAGAACCCTGTGAGTCCTCAAGATGCAACCATCTCCACACATCATGAAGATAACAAGTGCACCATGCAAATGTCACCTATGGCATCATAAAATCCATCTGCTATATGAAGATCCAAACCAAACCAAGAACTAATCCTACACTATCACCCCATCATTGTCACAAGCTCCCACTAAACTGTGTATCCAAGCTATCCATGACATAATGATACAACATCCTCCAAATCTGAAAATCATCTAGGTTCACACATCACATTGGGTGAAACCAAGATCTCCACACTAAGGAAATTCACCATGCTTTAGGACTCCATAAATGACTATCCAAGTACTCAAATATCATCCATCCTCTCATCTCAAAGCAACCACGCAAATGCACAAGTGACCACAAACAAGGCCAGCTAACAAGTTTGCACCAATACTAAATCAAATCTGGCGGATATAGACAGTCCACATCCAAGTTATCCCACTACAATTATATGGGTGGCCTACCCACCTGACTGCATAACTTGTAGATCCAATCATTGCAACATGCAAAACCCACTATCGCATTAGTGACATATACAAATGAGATCAAAGAGAATAATCATGTAGACAACATGACTCAAACACCAGATCAAGCACAAATCTGATTTGCCAATTATGTCCACATCAAGCACCATAGTCCAAGAATCCAACAAAGCATCACCACAGAAATGTTGAGTGACTGATCACATACCAACATCTCCATGCAGAGAAAGAAAAACACCTCCTCTCACCATGCACAAAGAATGCATGCACGTAGAACTACAACCATCTCATCTGGTACCACTCTAAAGGAACAGGAGTCCAGAAAATAGCTCTTTAGTAGATCTACAAAAAACCACAAGCTTTTTATTTCAACATGCAAAACTTGCAAAAACATTGTGTTTAAGAACACCCATGCACATCCACACCCACTTCTCATCTGGAAGACTCAAAGTCTGAAAAATATCAAACAACTGAACCCAGAATAATGGATTATCATAGATGAACATCACCATAGATTTTTTTAGGAAAATATATAAACCCCTTGAATCCAATGAACAAGAATCCAAGCCGTGCATGCATAAACATCCAAGAGGAAAACATAGTACTGAAACTTCAGGCTCACTTGTAGACCAATTCCACAACCACTACTAGTACATGCATCTGAGAGAGAGAGACTATCCAGAAGCTTCCAGATCATCCAATGATCAACTCCATAGTCTCAATGCATTCTAGGTAACAAAAGAGACACCTTCAAATACCCATGCATCAAGAGTTATTCTGCTATCAACCAAGAGCTCCAGATCAATGTCATTTCAACATGACCAACTCTATTTTCTCTATCTTCACCATCCTTCAAGAAATGTCTGTTGTCTCCTAAAAAACTAAATCAACTGCAAGACTTCCACTCATCAAAGGATTAATTATCAGTTAATTTCTTCAAAACAAATTTCTTCAAGCTCTGCAAGCTAAGAAATCTTAATAGAAGAAATACCCAGAACCAAAAACTCTGTGAATCCTCCCATGCAAACAACATGCAATTCACAAAAATGGGCTCTGATACCAATTGAAGGGAAATGAGAGCATCCCAAAAATTCATCTGAGATCAGTATGCACATCCTGTATAGAAAAGTTTCTTGTACAACTTCTAATCAGCAAATACAAGTGCATACTACTATGCCATAAAAGCGGAAACAGACATAGTTGATTTCCCACAATTAAAACCTTAAAGGAAAGTGATTGCAATTTACCGATCTAAACAAAATTCAGCAGCATTGCGACATACAGATTATTACTCTATAATCATAGAACTAGAAGAATGAGACATAATAGAGAACACAGATATATGTGGGGAAAACCTTTCCAGGTAAAAAACCCCACCCTCCAAACCTTCAAGCTAATGTATTATTCAGTAACAAGTTACAATACATTTTCAGCCTTCACATGAAGATTTACATCTTGCTCCATTCTAGAAAAAATTTGGCAGCATAACCCTGTGCAAATATCTTCTCATCTCTCACTCTCACACTACTTGCACTACTGCATTACAACATGCAATACTCCTTTTATAAACATCTTAAGACCCAACAAAATGCCCACAAAAGAGTTGGGCATTTTTCATGGCTCAACCACCAAGAAACATGCACAATGCCACATGTACATCCCATACCAAGAAAAGGGCATCCATCCCTTGAATAGGAAATGCCAGCTTGTCATAGAATTTGCCAAAAATAGCGGTCACAAGAGAAGTGTAAGGGAATGCGTCATACCAACCTATTTTTGGCATATTCTCTTACACACACCAACCACTCATTCTTGGGCACCCAAATAGGCCTCATGTCATAAGATGCTCTTACACTTGTCATAGAATATTCCTTAAATAGCTCTTACGCGTCATAGGAATCTGTCATAACCATTTCAGCCATGATCTCCTTCACACACTTCAAGATGCCGACACATGTAAGTGATCAACATGCCGACACATGTAAGTGATCAACATGCCAACTAGACATGTACACTCACATTACATATTATTTGCAAAAATACATTTTACAAAAATAATAATAATAAGAATAGGAATTATACAAGGTTGAGACACCTTATTCCTAACATCAACAAGATGGCCACAATTAAATGTATCAAAATATTTGACCTTGTTCTTCTAAGGGAAAAAGCGAAAGAAAAGTTGGGCAACCATACTAAGTTTCAACACTTGTGGATTGGCCCTTATCATATCACATAAATTCTAGGAGAAAATACTTTTAGGCAGAGCTCTTTACAAGTGGAATTGGTTTCATTGCTAGTCAGTGGGTAGTTCTTCAAACATTACTTTAAGGTCTAAAAAATTTAAAATATAATAATAAAAATAAAAAATAATAAAATTTGCATGTGTGTTTATTTTTGCAAGTGTGTTTCCTTTTTTATTATGTGTTTACTTTTTAGTTGCATGTTTTCTTTATAAGTTATTTCTTTTTTTTTGTGTCAGTCCGAGGGTTAGGTGCAATCAAGATTTTGTCTTGAGACATTTCAAAAATCACTCCTTGAGGTTTTGACTTAAAAGAAGAGGTATTTCTTTGTGAAAACATTTAGATGATAGATATCTTCTACCAATTGGAGCAAGATGTTACTTATAGTCATGAAGGACTTAAAGTCTTGTAATCAGGGTTGTTGATCAATAGCTCTCATCACTTTACAAGTTTAAAGAATTGACTATCTTGGTGCTTTCGAATCAAGGTTGACAGTATCAAGGGACAATTTAAAGCTTACCAGTTCAAACTAAAAAGGTCTTTTCAAGGAATTTTTATGATCACTAATCAGCATGATAGTCTTCATAAAGTTCATAGAAGAGGAACAAGAGTGGTTATCAATTTTAAAAGAATCTAAGAAACAACACCAATGCCTTGGCTACATAGTCTAAGCATGGTTAGGGTATAGGAAGAAGACAAAAGAAAGAAAGATGGTGTTAAGAATGAAAGATTCTAAAAAGGTATGAAAATATTAATTTGACAATAGAGATATGCACTCCAAAATGGTTATCTAGTATTTATCCAATCACTTGATGGAAGAATATTGTGGAAACATGCAAGCTCTATAAAGAAAAATTCAATAGATTGTTTAGAACCTGAAATGTAGAATTGATAACCCAACAAGAGCCCTCATAATGGATTCATTTGGTCAAACAATGATTGATACACATGATCTACAAAGATTTTGGATGGATGGATCATTAGAATGGAAGATTGTTTCCAAGTTTCTAAAGACTGATGACAAGTTTCGACCTTGAAACGTCAAAGGGATTGAATACATAGAGCACAAAATGAGCTTGAAGATTTGAGATATTGAAATTTTGACTACCAAGGAACTTGAAAGCTTTCCAAAGTGTTCAGACTCAGTTGTTGGTTGATATGATTTAGAAGGATGTTTGCTGGTGAAGAAATGCCTTTGTCATTTCTTCCCTTTTGTTGGGGCTATTTATTGTGGTTTCATAATGCATGCCTCATTTCTCCTAGAAAGGGGGCCCCATAGTAATTTTGTTTCCCTAGGCCCCTAGTCTAGGGTTTGAGTCTTTTTAGGGTATTTTATGATGTTTAAGTCTAGCCTAGCCCTCTGTCAAAAAAACCTAGTTGTCAAAAATTGAATATTTGAAGTAAAGTGATTTGATCTAAGGAAAAGCACACATCATACCTATCTAAGGTGAACTCATGCACTAAGTGCCTTAGTGTGGGAGTACTTCCCTTTAGAAGTGTGCACCTATGCACATGTATAGGTGAACAACCCAAAAGGGTGCACTTCATCCCGAGCCTATAAAATCCTGAGACCTTGCCCTCCTCATTTCATTCCCTCCTACATCTAGATCCGAATGCATCTCTACACCCACAGAGGTGCACCAAATCTTCAACTTCCTGCACACATACAATACAAACCAAAACACTAAAGGTTAAAAGGTACACACCTGCACACCTATCCAAGGTGTGTAAGTGCACACACTTACTCACAAAAAAATTTAAAAAATAAAACACACACATAATTGAAAGGTGTGCATATGTGCACCTTTCAATCTCAAAACCATAGGGAAATATAGTAAAGGTGCGCAGGTGTGCACCTTTATAAGGTACGTAACTGAGCACCATTTGAGTTTAAAAGCTAAGCCTTAATAGTATTAGGGTGAGCACATGCACACCCCTCAAGGTGTGTATATATGCACCCTTAATTATTAAGCTTTCTTTGGTGTACTAGCACACCTAGTGCATCCTCAAGGTGTGCAAGGTTTGCTAAAAGCTATGTATTAGAGGCATAAATAGGGTTTTTAAGTGTTTTGATAGGTTTTTGTGTTTTGGGTCTAGTTTTTTAGTAACTAGGGTTTGTTAGGGTTTTTTCAACTTTATGGACTAATGTGCTTATGCTATTGTGTAGATAAAATGGCCTCCTCCTAGTCCTCACTCAATAATGATTGCTCCAAAACCAGTGGTCTTTAAGTTTCAAAGTATCCAATCAAAATCACACTTCTAGGATGTGCATTTAGAGATTTGGGACATTGAGTTAGGTCATATTGACTAGAATGCATTATTAGTACTCTCTAATAAGCTAGTTGAGAGATGTCTAATGATTTATGCACTTATCATATCTAGGTTAGTTAATGCAGCCTCACATCCTACTTTAGTGCAATTTTTAAAACTTGTTATGGCCTTGGCATAAAATTATGTATCAAAAGAGAAAGTGTTGACAAGTATAACAAGAGAGATCATTCTAGATCTAGGACCAAAGAAGATTGAGAAAGTATTCCATTTCCAAGGACAAATAAATACATTAGGTTGACTTATCATCAAGTAGAAAGGTGGTATAGGGACAATTTGCAAAAGGCTACTAAAATCATTCAATCAGCATATCTAATTGATAGAACACCTATCAGGTGAACATCAAGAAAAGTTGACATGAAAAGAGGTTATATGAAGGATGATATCATATACTCCATAGTGCTCCTAAGTAGGATTATGAGTCTACTATTAGGAGGGCATTTAAATATATGGATGGTACATTTCATTGAGACCATAAGAATGACGAAGATTCCAATTGACTGTGCCACAATACTTAGTGAGAATCTAGATGAACAACAAATGGTAATTAAAATTGACCTCGGATTCTACATGAATTCATATTTGGTAAATATATTAGTAGGAAGGACTATGAACTACCCAGGATTATTCAAGAGGGGAAGCATGCAAGATGCTAATGCCTAGCCTTATGGGTTATATCCCCAGCTGGTGAAGAAAAAAATGTCAAATTAGAGTAAAGAGCACAGGATAGTGAATGATGCTTTCATTTTTGCATTCTTCTAATTCATTGAAGGTTATTATGCAAAAAGGATGCTAGTAGAGCTAGCAACAAGAATTGTAGAAATAGGTGCCTACTACATCCAATTCAAAACATTCACTTACCTAAGGGTAGCCAGTACAATTGTAAATCCTAAGAATCTCCCTAGGTATCTATATGATAGACCCATTTTTTTGGAGATTACATGAGAACTCACATTTTCTTATGATAGAGTGAGAAAATAGCATAAGAAGACCTAGGTATGGCCCATCAACATAGGTCTATTTTGAGTCAAGAAAAAGTAAGATATCATGACTTTTGATTCAAAATGGGATCAACATCCCTTAGAGGACTATAAATACCCTCATCTATGTTTTGACAATTTTGGTAGGAAAATAATTTAAACATGAAGATGCCATAGAGGATCATTGGATGAATGTAGTAGATAACTATGATATCTTAATAAGGGATTATTATAGGATTACTCTTTATTTGGCAGGAAGTGCCTTGAAAATAAAGGCCCCACTGAAGGTTGTTCATCAAGACACTTCAAATATCTTGTATCCCTATATAATCAAGATAAGATATATGGTCAGTCGGTTATGAACATAGAAATTGATAGAGAATAAAATGTAGATATCAATTATAGGGTGAGGCATATCATCTAGTTGACTAAGGAATGGATTAAGAAGCTATTCAAATTGGACCTAATTCCTCAAATAATAGTCTTATAGGCTACAACCTACCCAATAAAGGGGAAAAGGGCATAAGTTACAATACCAACATTCATAGCCCAATCTCCAATAATTTCAGAAAAGGTATATCAACATGCTAGGGAAGTTAGAAACTTTAAAGTGGAAAAGGGAAAGAATAAAAGGAAAAGAGTTTCTCCTCAACAAGGTAAGCTTGAAGGTGAAAGGACTCAAGCTTAGGAGGCAATTCAAGCATCTAAGGACCAACAACTTGAAAATGTACAAGCTACTCAAACTCAGAATAATCCACAAGTGCCACTGCTAGAATAGGGACAAGTACTTGAAGAAGAAGGACAAAAGATATCCCCAAAACATGTTCAAGAGGAAGAAGTCTCTCCATTAGCTCCTAAGAGGAAAAAGGCTAAAACTCCAATCAAAGGAATAAGAGAGAAAAAGTGCAAAGAAAGGTTATTCCTATTCCATTCATCCCAAAAACCATTCCTGAAGAAGAGGATGATGAAGATGAAGAGGATAACCTTCCCTTGAGTTAAAGGACTCATCTGGCTAGGGATAATGGGGTAGAATGGAAAAGGAGTTCCACTATAATGCCACCATCTATTCCCACACAACCTAATTAGGTTGTAACTTTGAAGGATGAGCAACAAAAATGGGTTGATGAACAAGAGGGTTAAGGGACTAATGTCTTTAACATGTTAGATTTTGATTTCTTGCTAGTAGGTACTAAACTCATAGATGGAAAGATAAGGGATACACCAACAAATAAACCTTTGGGAGAAGATTGGACTCAATTGCCACCTTTTCCACAAGGACCTCTAAGTTCCCGACCATAACCAAGTCAAGATTCATCTTTCTTGGATAAAGGTTCAGCCACTCCTCTTCCTCATGTTAATAAAGAGAAAGTTAAAGCTATGTAGGAAAAAGAGCCACAACAAAGACCCACTGATGAAGTCTTAGAAGAGGGGAAAATATATGAAGAACCTCAACAAAATATCAAGATATAGAGGTGAGGATTGTGGACTTAATAGACACATGGGTGCCTAATGTAGATCTCTCATAGAAAGAGAAGAATCAAGAGAGGAGTGATAAGGGAAAGGGTATAGTGGTACAAACCCCCTCTTCAACTAAGTAAATGTCTCCAATGGGAACTACTCTAAGCTGGTTGAAGAAAGAGGTGATGGTTAGGTACAAAAGGAAACTGTATTGTAATGTGGATGAGGGAATGAAAGAATTAGTTGAAGCCCTCAAGAAACCTGAGCTACCTAGAGGTGATGCATAGACATTGACCTTTATTATGAAGAACCAAAAATAGGAATTGTTCACTCATGTTTCCATCCCTCCTCTACATGAAAATACTAAATATTTGACCCTAGAAGATTATCAGATTAAAGAGGTCTTGCTGGAAAGCCCACTGTGGACACTACTAAATTGATGGGCACTACAAAAATTAAAGAAATATTTAACCATCTAGAACAAGATGAGTGTGAATCATTGAGGCTCCAAAAATAGAATGAGCTTCTAAGAGGCTATTTGCATGAAGTGGTCCTTTAGACCTTGATCATCCTAAGGAAACTCTATGTACAACACTTGATAGGAAGGAGAACATATATATACAATTAGATCCATTTTTGAAGTTGTGTTAACAATTATGGGAAAGTTTTGAGGAAAAAGGTGTGTAAATAATATAGGGAAATCTTAAACTATTACATCATATGCAAAATAATGCAGACAAGTTGGTTGCTATACTGAACCAAGATTTTGGATTGATGGATGAGGTACATACCTAGGGTAAAGACCTTCAAGAATTATAGTCAATAAAGGGCTAGAGGTATCGTATGTTCATGGATGTATATATGGGGGATGAATTGGATAATATAGATGATTGGATCAAGAAGACTATAGCTATTAATAAAGTAATGGAGATAGTACATGTGTATATTAATAAGCTCAAGGATCAAACCCAAGAGCATATTTTGGAAGCTAAGAAGTATTATAGCAATGCTTCTCTTGACATTTTTGAAGATAAGTGAAGGGATAAACTCATGTTTGTGCAAGAAGTTGTTGAACTATTTTGGAAGACCTTTGAAGAAGCTTCAATTGATGAAGATATTAGACAAGAATTTAAGATAGAGGAGGCATTGCTAGAATTGGATGTGAAGTTGGAAGACTTTGTGGAGACTTGCATAGAAGTGAGAAACTACTGGCAAATAGTAAAGGATAAGTATGATGCTTTGGATTTTGTGGATGCAACCCAAGTGATGGAGATCATAGAGAAATTTAAGAGCAAACATTGAGACACAACTCTTCTATGAAGGAGAAGAAAACCTAGAAGCTAGAATTTCAGTTTTGACACTTGGAAAATTTTGGAGTTTTGGACCTATCACTAAGGTGCGTTTCTCCAAAGGTGAACTAATTTTTTTTGAATAAATCATAGGTACGCTAATAGTTAACTACCAGTTCCAAATTTAGAGCTTTCCATGCACTGAAAAAGAATTCTAATGATAGTTTAACTCCTACAAACATTTATAGCAGTCAAGCTTCTATTTTTGATATCTCCAAAGACTCCTACATCCTCTTACAACTTCCTTCTTCTTTACTACTTCTTGTTTATTTGATTTTGAGTCATGTAAAGTCTCATGCACCCATTAATTGGTATAAATGAGGGCAGAGTCCTACTTAGCACCATTTAGAGAGTCAATTTGTATATAATTAGATTTATTTTATTTGTTTTAGGCATATATCTACATAAAGGAATCTCTCACTCTCAACACAAATTGTAGAGACGATTGCGTATAAATTGAGGAATTAAATATGTATTCCAAGTTTTTATTTTGATGCAATAATATATGCTATTGGTGCTACCATTTTGAGTGTAGTGATTCTTTCTAGAGTGTGTTATATTTTGTGGATGTACATTCATGGAGTATAATAGAGCCAATGGTTTTGTTGTGTTATTTTGATTGAGTGATCTTTTAATTCTGGTGTTTTCCACATGTTTACAAATGTTGTTGATGTACTTAGTTGGAGAAGAGGTCATCTACGATTCATACATAGCTTTTTGTCTCACATGAGCGCACTTTCCATGGTCTTGCAATCTAATGGGAAGTGAAACATCTTACGATTACTAAATTTCCATCGATGATTGTATCAGTGGAATAAAGGAAGCATTGCTCCTATTTTCATTTCTCACCTACCGATCTTTTCAAAGTCTTAACTTATAGATGTGTTGTTTCCATGGCTTATGTTTGTTAGGGATTTATTTTCCAAGTCATTTTATTTAAACCTCTTGTTACCTTATCTTTGTTATTTTCTTTTAAAAGCACTTGGTTAATTTAGGAATTTATATAGTTACATTGTTAAACTTCATCCATCATAAATAAAAAAAATACAAAAAATATATTTCTTTATATGATTACTTTTTTTTGAGATAGCAAGTAGATTTGACATTTTATCCAAAATTGGTCAGAACCAACAAAGGCCTCCTTGTGAACACTCAAATTTATCTTGAGTGGATTCTAGTAGGTCATAAGATCACCCAAAACCTTGGAGTTGATCCTAGATCAACTTTTCAAGAGAGGAGTTTGAAAAGATTCTTGCCGTTAAGCATTGTGAAAAATGATAGCTCAATAGTATGTAAGTTGCACAAGGCTTTATATGCTTTGAAACAAGTCCCTATAGCATGGTATGAGAGATTACATAATTATTATGAGAAGATTAGATTTTCTAGAACTAATTATAATAAAAATCTACACTTCATGGCTAGTAGATGATTGATGAAGAGGATTTGAGAAGTTGGATATAACAAAAGCACCTAGAGGAAAGGTTAAGTTATGAGGGAACTACAATGGGCACTTGATTAGTTATACATTGACAAGATAAAGTGAGTGTTTAATCATAAGTGAAGAAGATAATTGTACTGAAGCCTTGAAGAAGTGATCAAAGAATGACTAAATGCATAGGCTTGACCAAGTAAAAGAGTAGAAGGTTAAGGAACTTTAAATTTATGCTAAGTGATACTAGTGTTGATTGAGTGCTAGTATGTGTTGAACAGAAGTAGTGTCAATCAAACATCAGTATTGACCAAGCATTAGTATATGTACTAAACATAAAAGATAGTAGCAACCCGAGTAAACTAGTGATGATCAAGTCTATGAACACAATGTTGGTTGAGGGACAACATTTAACAATTTATGAGGAAATCATGATTTCCTGCTGACATAATTGATTTATTGGAATATTTAAAGCATGTTAAAGATAAGGATGTATGACCTAGAATATTTAATGCAAGAAAAAGGGTTATGTAAGAGATTAATAGATTAATTTAAAAGACAAGTTTCTAGAAAAGAAGAGGATGAACAAGAAGGTAGATAGATTCATTGTATATGTTGATTTTGATCAAGTCCCTAATATCTATGGTGATGTTTAAGTGGAAAAAGACTAGAATTACCTATTCTAAGGAGGTACAAGGGCTAACCTAGTAAGGTTGGAGGCTGAGAGCAGTTGACAAGAGATGAAGAGTGATTGCTGGAAGGGTTGCCAAATGAACCAGAGATATATGATAATGGAGGCGACTCAGTGGATCAACATGTGAACCACACTATGATATGTATTTACAAAGTGAGTTGTATTAGTCAGATCAAAACCTATTGTTACTTTCTAACCATTATATGTTCTAAAATCCTTTAACAAAGGTGACATTCTAATGGAATGTTCTAAAATCCTCTAACAAGGCCACTCCTAATAGGGTGATTAAATCCTTTAACAAGGTCACATTTAATAGTGCATTTTGTAACCTTTAATAGGGTTGGATCATAACAAAGCTCACTTTAAAAGAGTGAAAGATTAGTGAGATGTTACTAGTAGTTTTTTCCAAACTGGGTTTCCACATTAATCCTAATGTCAAGTTAAAACATGGTTAATATTTTACATTCTAAAATTCTATTATTATTAGGATACTGGACTACTAGTTGATGTTATTGATAATCTACTATAGAGACCAAGGTAATGGATGCTTAGATTTGAAGTAATTAAAGTGTTTATTTGTTGAAATGGTTCATCTGGACCTTGGATAACTGATTCACCCCCCACCCCCACCCCACCCCCCCCAGTTATTCTAAACATTCTAAAAATTTGTATTAGAGCTTTGGTATGTACTTGTAAAGAAAATTTTGAAGGTACTTGAAGCTAAATATCAAGATGTATAAAAAAGAGGTGCCAAAGTTGAACAAAGAGAACTTCCCTGCATGAAAACATTTGATGAAGGTGCATCTAGAAGGAATTAGTGATTGTGCAATATACTTTGTGGATAACGTATATGTGGAAATAATAGTTCTTCCTCTGATAGCTCAAAAAATATAGGAGAAGCAAGAACACAACCAGGCTATGTTGGAGATTGGACCAACCCAAAGCTACATCGAGTTTAATGACATACAAGACTACAAAAATGCTAAGGAAATGTTGGATACATTGTAGACCATATATGGAGGAGACAAAAATGTATTGAAGGAAAAATAAGAAAGCTTGAGAGGTAAGTTTGATGAAATGAGAATGATGGAAGCTAAGAATATTGTTCAGTATTATGGAAGAATCAAAGAGATTGTAAATTCCATAAGAGGAGAAAATAGAAATATTGATGATGAGTCTGTGATCAACAAGGTATTGAGAACTCTACTTTCTATTTATGCAATTAAGGTTTCTACAATAGAAGAACTGAGATGTACTCTTGGTAATATCCTAAATTTAGAAGGTATGGTTGGTAGACTTACTACTTTTGAAAAGTCAATTTTTGATAATTTCACCCCTTCAACTATTGAACCTGATTTCAAGTCACAATTAGTTCTTAGTAAGAAAGGAAAAGGAAAATGTGTGAAAATTGACAATGATGTTTCTAATGATGAACTTGATGAGATTAAAGCACTGATGGCTAGAAGTCTTCCAAGAGGCAGAGGAAAATACAAAGGTGATTGATCAGTCCCCAAGTGGGAGATTGCTAGTTTGTGGTGATTGATCAAGGAATTACTATACATACTTCATAGTTAAAAAATTTTGGTCCCTATTTTATTAGGAATTTTGGATTGACATGTTGTAATTATTTATAACCCTAAAGTGGAAAAAACACTTGTATAAAAGTGCTTAGGGTTAGGAATTTTCATAGTGTGTGATGCGATGATTATTTCTTGCAGCAGTATTGAGCTATAATGGATTATAGATTGTAACTAGGTTTTAATCACTAGATCATAATAATATTGTACTTTTTGTTTGGCTGAAATAGCCTAGGGATTGGGTGAACCATGTTAAATCTTAGTGTCTTGTGTTCTCTTCTGTGAGATTCATTATTTTCTGATATTGTTTATATTTGCATGTAATTGTTATTTCTGTCTATGGTTAATCCTAACAAGTGGTATCAGAGCCAAATTTTTTTTCTTTTTTCTTTTTTCCAGTTATCCTCTATAGGAAAATCTCACAATTGAGTGGAAGTGATGGAAGACGAGGGTAAGTTGAAGGTCGAGGGTAAGTTGAAGGTCGAGAATTTTAATGGATAGAACTTTCAGTTATGGAAATGCAAATGGAGGACTATTTTAATCAGAAGGACTTATGGAAGCCATTGGAAGGAAAATAAGAAATATGGAATTATGAAAGATGAGGACTGGGAGATTTTAGACAGAAAGGCACTTGGAAGCATTTGGTTATGTCTAGCACCATTAGTGACATTGAACATTACAAAAGCAAAGATGGAAGAAGATTTGATGGAAACCCTATCAAAATTGTATAAAAAGCCCTCTGCATTTATTTAATATGAAGATGGTAGAAGGTGGATCTATTGCAGATCATTTGAATGAGTTTAATACTGTTACTAGTTAGTTATCTTTTATGGGTATTAATTTTGACGAAGAAATTAGGGCTCTCTTTATTTTGTGTTCTTGGCCTAAAAGTTGTAATGGCTATGAGTAATTATGTTTTTGGATCTAATAACCTAAAATATGATGATGTAATTGGTGTTATTTTAAGTGAGAAAACTCATAGGAAACCCTCAAGTGGATTTACACTAGGTAGTTCTTTAAATAGACAAAGAAAAGACAGAACAACTGACAGAGGAAAAAATTCTAGAAATTATGGGAAATCAAGAGAAAAGTCAAAGGGAAAGAGGTCTCAATCCAGAGGACCAAGAGATTACTAATACTATGGTAAACCAGGGCATAAGAAGAAATATTGTTGGACTTGAAAGAATAATGAAATAGATAAACTAGAAGGGAAAAATGAGGCAAATTGTGGTAAGTAAAAAATCTAAAGAGGATGCTTTGCTTCTTTCTTTAGAAAGTGTTGATGATTCATGGGTTTTAGATTCTAGTGCTTCATTTCATGCTACACCTCATAGAGGTTATTTTATTGATTATATCCAAGGAGATTTTGGGCTTGTTTATTTGGGGGATAATGAACCCTACCAGATTGTTGGAAAGGGAAAAGTTAAGATTAAGTTGCAAAATGGGAATCATTGGCTACTACATGAGGTAAGACATGTTCCAAGGCTGAGTAGGAATTTAATTTCAGCAAGGCAACTCGGTGATGAGGGTTGTGTAGTTACTTTTAATGATAAAAATTGGACTATTTCAGAAGATTCCCTTCTAGTAGAAAAAAGGTCTAAAAGTAGGCATCTTATATCTTTGTATAGGTCATAACGTTCCTTCTACTTTGATTGTTTCAAAGAGAACAAACCAATGTTGTAGATTCTGATACAATGCTATGGCACCAGAGACTCGCAAACATGAGTGGTAAAGGTATGAAATTAATCCATTCAAAGAAAGTTTTGCTAGGTCTAAAATGTGCTAACATGGATTTTTGTGAAAGTTGTGTCTATGGAAAAAAAGAGAGAGTAAGCTTTGTAAAGAGTGAGAAGGAAAAAAAGTGAGACATTAGAGCTTGTGCATATAGATGTATGGGGACTAGCTCAAGTATCTTCCCTTGGTGGCTCTCATTATTATGTTACATTTATTAATGTTGTTGTTGACATTAAGGTCAAGTTTATTTATTAGTGACTCACACTTAGTCAATTGGTTAAGCTGCTACTGAGCATATCTTGCAGTTTGTAGTGTTATCTGAGTAATCCAATTACTACCAAGTTCTATAGTTTCTACCAAGTTTTAGAATCTACATTCAATTAATGTTGACTAGTATCTACCAAGTTGATCATTGGTAGTACTAACTGAGCTTCACAATTTTGACCAAGTTGCATAGTAGTAACCATTTTCTCAAGTGTCCACTAAGCTCAAATGTTAGTGTTGACTAAGCCATGGAGTGTCAACAAAGTGATTAAGTTTATATGTCAAGTTTTTCAATGTTCACTAAGTAACACAAGTGATTATAGAGTTCAAGCTACTTGGAAGTAATTAGTATGAACCAAGCTTCTAATTATACCAAGTGCATAATGATTTCAAGTGTTGACAATGGTTGTCGAGTATCATAACATCACTGAGCTTGTCTTCAGAACCTGAGTGCTAGCAATTGGGCTGACTTTGTGATCTTGCTGGAAATCTATGTTGTAGCCAACTTTGATGAATTGTGATTTGGATTGGTATATATGTAATGTATTGTATCATATCCAAATGAGAAGTATAAAGCAAATATAAAGAGTAGAAGTGTGAACTAGGAAGTCTACATGCAATATATGGGACAACAAAGATTTATCTATCACAACAAGGTGATCTTCACATTTCAAAAGAAACTCAACCAAAAAATCAAAGTTGTAGATTAGATATCAGCCACTAATTCATCCTAATAGGTGCATCAATTAAATCCTTTAATAGGGTAGACTTACAAGTGTTTGAAAAATCTCTTTATCGAGTGCATACTTCATTGTATGTTTTGTAAATCCTTTAACAAGGTGGACCTAGCAGTCCTTATTGCTCCTAATAGGGAAAATCATCAAAAGTGATCAATTTTAAGCCTTAACTGACAAAATTTAGACTGTAGTACTAAAACTTGTGAGTATCATCCCCACCCCAATTTTGCTTTCTATTTGGAAGGTTTTTGAGTCACCATATCTTGTGTCAAGGTGTTATGAATGTTTTACTGCTTTCATTCTTTCATGAATGCAATTAGATCAAAATATTTTATGAATGATTAGTTGGTGAAATAAGTTGAAGTTTTATTGGTTCCTGATTCACCCCCCCCCCCCCCCCCCCCCCACTTTTTAGTAACTTGCCTACCTCATATTTCTAACAATTGGTATCAGAGCATTGTAGTTCTCATAGAATTTTACCAACTTCAACAAAAATTAGAGGCAATGGAGGTATATAGGCTAGATAAGGCTGTTGAAAATGAGAAATTGGATTTGGAATTAGCTATTGATCAATTTCAAGGAGAAACCTAAGTTTGAAGGTAAATGTCACAATTGTAAGAAACAACGACACAAATATTTTAAATGCAAAACTAAGATATTGAATCCAATAGAAAAAATTGTAAAAGCAATATTTGGATGAGACTACAACACATGGTGTAGATGCCACTACTATGGAGAATTTAGGTACATTGGAGAAAATTGTGTGAAACATCATATGAGGAAAAGAGACACCACTAGAAGATGTTTTATTTGTACAAAACTTGGACACCTTGACAAGAACTGTATGGACACTGGAAGAATTGAAGATGAAAATAAATCTAGAGATGATAATATCAGAGTGTAGATGAAGTAGCAATGGATACCAAAATCTCTTGAGAATGCAAGTCCGAGCCATGAAACGCATGTCACTCAAGAATTGGGTAACTCAAGCATCTCAACTTGAATTAGTAATGGGAATAACTGGAACTAAGACTCTAAAGTAGACATCTCACATCAGTTCTAGCCAACAAGAAGAAGATATCCATATCAACATTCAAGATGCAAAGGGATCATTGAGCGATTGCTGAAATTCAAGACCTTATTGAGCTAGGTTGGGTCACAAGACCTTGTCGAGCAAGGTCAAGATACATTGAAACATTGTGTGGACATTGAGCCATTAATGAATCTACTAAGCATTAAGGTTGAACTAAGTGGAAGACAATTTTTCATTGAATGAGTGAATGTACCAAGCATTTATGGCATTTGAAAAGTGAAAATTTTTTAAAATGAAGGAAATTGAATTCATTTTTCACCATGAATTTTTGAGAGCTATTTGCAAAGAGAGATTTATGTGCTTCAAAGAGATTTGTGTATTTGTTGTTGAATATTTTCATGTTTTCATAAACCCTACAAAGCATGGTGTCTTCCAACAACAAAAATAGGAAAGGGTTTGAGATGTTGGTTCGAGGAATCAATTGGAAGGAAACAAACTTCAAGTTGAGTCCAACAATTATAAAGTGCTTGACCCAAATAAAGCTCAATCATAGATTTTGCCCATAGTATTACTCATTGACAAAATCCATTCATATTTTCAATATTCACTACAAGAACTTGGAATCCTAGAGATGGATGAGACTCTGGAGAAGTTATGTGTGAATGGTGTGTTGAAACTTGAGCATCAACATTTGGAGACCAAGGGTTTAACACACATTCTACATATGCCCTGAGAGTTTCAAATAAAATGGATAAGGTTTATCCTTAGCCGTGTATACAATGGGTAGATATGGTTGGAGCTGCCTATTCAAATCACAAAGAAAATGATTCATAGAATCACAGGGCTCCCAATATTGAACAACGCTAAGACTACCAAAAACCTAAGTCAAGTAGAATTGGAAAACAAAACTTTGTTGGAATTACAATAGGAAATGTAAACTTCTAAGAGGGGAGGGTGAATCATTAGTTCAAACTTTTAATCGATAAAAAATATCCACCACACATTCATCTCACATATTCAATAAGTAAGCTAAAATACCATGTAAAGCATCTACATCTAAAGCATGTAAACAAGTAATCATTTACACATATATGACACTAGGTGTGATTACCTAGAAACCCTCCAATGAGAAGGTAAAAATGGGGTGGGGATGACACCCGCAAATCTTCACTACTACAATAATAAAGTGTATCTAATGAAGGTTACAATGTTTGATCATGAAACATGATCTACCCTATGAAAGGTCTACCCTATTAAAGGCTTACAAAGACTATTAAGTCTTACCCTATTAGAATGTCTCAGCATTGATCTTGTAGTTAACACTTTGTTGCTTGATGACAAATCACTTCTAAATTGATGTATTCTTGATCCTTCTTGATCAGATGTCTTTCTAATGTTCACTATTTCCTTCCTCTATTCTCCTTTAACTAATTCTACAATAAAATTTCAATTCACAACTCCTTAGCCACCATGAATACTCTATTTGTGCATGCAAACTTCTTTTTTCACTCTTTCCAATCACATACAATGTTTAGGGTTTGTCCTTCTTAAGAAGACCTAGGTGACTTAGGGTTAGGTATGAATCAATGGCTGTGATTCATCCATTTGTCTGCTTAAACCTTCCCTTTACTTGATTGGATGTATATAATTCCTAGGAATTCCAACTTAAGATTCATCCTTATCACCAAAATATCACAATTCAATCTAAAAGTCGGCTAAAAAATGGTCTACATAGTAGTTTATGCCAACACAAACAACTATGACAAAATTATGGTACTTAACATCTAAAGTCTCTAAAGCTCAACATTTACTAATTTCTATACTATGAATTGACATTTGAATGACTCAGCATGCACTACTTACTTGGCTCCTAAATCACTTAGCATATACTATTTTCTCGACACTTGAATAACTTGGTACATGAGTGACTTGGTACTCACTATTGATTCAGCATGCTCTAACTTATACATGTTGTGCTTGACATATAATACTTGTTAAATATTAAATAATTAAATGAATTAAGTGTATAGACACTCAATTGTCAAAATTAATTTGAGATCATCAATCTCCCCCTTTGAATTGAGAGTCAAAAACACTTGGTCATGCATTAATACTTTTATTCTTATGAGCATAACATAACTCTTATTTGGCTTCTATACAAAATATCAAAATATCAAAATTTTGCAACAAATTATACCTCAAAATCTTATAACTCCCCCTAAGTTATTTGATTTGTTCTATACTCAAAATATTTCTCCCACTAAGTAGATGTGCCTCAACTCATACTCTTTCACTTGCTTTTTGTTCTTCTATGCTTGCTTCCCCATACTTTTACTCTTCCTTAACTTAGCTCTTTCTCCCCCTTTTTGACACTGATGTTAATGGGTTACACATTAATAGTTTGTTTTTCCAAGAATGATTTATGGACCTCAAGAATAATCTTAAGGGCGACATCCCAATTGTCACAAGATACCTCCAAAGATTTAATTTGGATGGCCAACTCTGTAGCAAGGTGAACTAGGCCATCTAATGTAGAAAGATTGGGTTCTTTCTTCATAAGAGTTTCTACATAGCCTAACTCCTTGTGCAATATCTCCATGTGAGGAGTAAATGTTGTTTTGATGCTTATCAGTTTGACCGTTATGTTGGCTTCATTTGTAGATAGTATTGATAACTAACTCTGGGTTTGCAATACAGTCTTGAAATGCTTCTCACTTTGAGCTAGAGTCATAGGCAATTTAGCTTTGGATGACTACATTTTACTTTCCAAGCTCAGGATGTGATTCCTTATTTCTTGTGTGAAGAGTGTGGGACTACACAGTTTGGTGTACAGTGAGAAAATTCTCTCAAGTACCTTCTTCACACTATTTGTCCTAGTTGCCAATGCAACTTGTGTAAGTGCTATATCACTAGATATCTTCTCATTCACTTTATGTTGAAACTTTTTCTCAAACTATTCTAATAATTTTGCATTAGTATCAAGGTTTGCATCACTTACCTTTTCCACTATGTTGCTCAATTGTTCAATAAGTGGCTTTGTTTCATTTGGAGTAGGCAGAATGAATGCATCCAAGAAGATGTATTTAATATCAAGCAAAGCTTTTTTTTACCTATGCTCCCTTTTGAGCAGTTCTTGATGTTTCTTTCTAGCCAAGGCTTCTTGAAGTATACAATCTGCTCAATTTTTATTGTTGCAAGATCAAATTTTGGCAAAACAATTTCTTCGTCTAGGCTTACATCTCCATATGTTATTACCTCTTCTTCCTTTGATGAACTTGGACTCAACATTGAGAATTGCAAAGGTGTTGCATCTATGCTCAACCTTTGAAGAGTGCGACTAGACAAAGTGTTAGATGCTAGAAAAGTTACCAGTGCTTGAATGCTTGCTTGCTCCTTCAACTTGTGTGTCAACTCAGTCTAGTTAGGCTTGTCCTTCTCTACCTCATTTCTTTGAATTACACCTTGAACTTGTGTTGGAGGTGTAGATGAATCTATTAGACTTGTTTGAATTTATGGTTCATTAGTGACTTGTGTTTCCACTTTATCCTCTCCAATTTTCTCAACCTTTTCTAGTGCAACTACTGATATATTATCTAAAGATTTTACACTAGTGAGTTGAGGGGTGATGATAAGTGGTTTTTGTGTTTTCATCTCCTCCCTTGTAGTTTTAGTCACTGATTTTTGAAGTTCATCTACACTCACCAATACAGGGTTGTTACACAATTTAGCCTGTAGTGTAGATTGATCAAGTATCTTTTTCAAGTCTTCCTCTATTAGGGGATTGATGTTTTGAGTAGTGAGATTAGAAACATCCTTTACTATGATAGCTTCAGTATTCACACTTTTTATTTGTGGAGGGATGACATTTGGCATTTGCATATCTTGTACACTTTGTTCTTGTTGGTGCTTTTCTCAGCTTTTGCCTAGTCAATTACATTCATTTCAATACCTCCCTCAACTGTGCCTTCATTTTTATAATCATCTTCATCATCTTTAACCTTAATGAGCTCTTGTTCTTCTATTTTGACTATAGCTAGCCCATATGAGATCTTCCACATCTGTGTAGTCTTCTTTAAAACATCTTTAATATTGTTCTGTAGTATGTTGAATGCTCTATATTTTGGAACATTTCTAACATCATATTTCTTTATGGCATTAGCTATCTGTGCCTTACTAAGTTTAGGCATAACATGAGCGAGGGTAGTTTCTCTAATTTTCCTTTCTAATTTCAAACAATAATGTCATTTTTGCTCAATTCTTTCATATAGGCTTTTAGGCATGGAATTGGCAATCTCTAGAGGGGCTTTCTTAAAATTTTCCATTATGGCATATATTGCCTCCTCCACTTGTTTCTTTTAAACTTTTCCAAGATTTTTAAAATTAATGTGAGAAAATCCTGATAAATCTGCATTATTTGTAACATTCTCACATAGGTTGTCTAGATCTGAGGATGGATTATGACTCACCACTTTGTATTGCCTATTGTCATCAGATTTAGTTCTTTCTTCATTAATTTTAGCTTGAGCAATATATTTTCTCCTTGTTCTTTGTTAAGTTTCAGGATTTGCACCCTACTGAACTGGCAATGTTCAGTAACCCTTACTTAACATGGGAGTCATTTCATTATGTGAGACTGGATAATGAAATGAAACCTTTGGATTCTAGGCCGGCTCCAATTAGATCTTTTAGTGAAACACTCTAAAACTTAATGAAAACTTAGAGGGAAAAGGTAAGAAAGTGCAAAAAATAAACCTAAAACCTAAAGCTTAAATTAAGAAAAGAGGTGATACACTAGAAGTTACTATGAAGACATAACACACATGTAACAAAGAGGATTATATAGTTCTATGAAATACAAATAAAGCACATCTTCCTATAAAGGCTTGCACAAGTGATTTATGATAAGGTTTCAATACTGAAACTACAAAAAGAGGATAAATTACTATCTCACTTTGACTAATTTCACCTATAAACACATATCATAACCTGCAAGCAGACTTACTTTTCCACAAAAAGGTGCTGGAATGAGATAGAAAATAGGGAATAATGTAAACATTCACAGGTTAACTTATCAAATCATTCAAAAAAACACACAGAATTTGTAGAAAGGAAAAGAGCTTAAAAATTTACTTCATAAAGCATAATCACACTACTGTCACTGGCATTATTTCTTCAAAATGTTGAATTACAGACCCTATAACAAAGCTTAGGACTCAAAAGATGTCCCAAAACTCTATCATAAAATTAGAACTCCCCAAAAATGAGTTAAAAAAAACTCATTAAGTACAAAAATCAACCCCTGGGTTGAATGCAGAATAAAAGCCACAAAATCAAGGCCTAGAAACTTCCAAAAATGAAGTCCCTTAACTCCTTTGACTCCACTAACTCATAACTACCCCCATGAATCATCAAAACTACCCCAAAAATGCTCTAACAAGTTATAAATACTCACAAACTGATTTGGAAAAGTCAAATTCGACCCACCAGTCCCATAAAGACTCCTGATGCTTGCAACTGACTCTTTCTCAAAGAACCATTAAACATACGGTCAAACCATATACTTTCTCTTTGCATAATAAAATAGAAATTAACATTTAATGATTCATAATACATCATTAAATATTAATTCTTTACATTATAAAGTATATGCAAAGTAAAGTAAAAAAAATAAAACCTCCTCTTAATTTGCATTTAGGAAAAACACTATATGCAAATAAAAATAAAAGTTTCTTAAGGCAACAAAATAAACCCCTTCTCTCACAATTAAAAAAAAATTAAAAGGAAATTAAATCCCTTTCAATAGCCCACAGACTTCAAAGAATTATGTAACTTTGAAAAGGGCGTAACAAGTCTTTAACCCTAAAAAGCTTTCATTTTTAATATGCATCTTTCTTTGAAACATTTGGAAAGCTTGAGGGTTTGAAGAAAATGGAGTCTTCTGTTTGAAGAATTCAACCATAGGGTTTGATTAAATGCCACCACACAAAAAAATTGTTAAGTTTGCTGGTCTCTAAACTACCATCAGAGGTATTTTGAAGCATTTTTACTCCTTGCTGTTCGGGTTTTACTGTACATACCATTATGGCCTATATATTATGGGGTTTCATTGCTTTCAATATCACACCATTATTCATAGTATTCTCATAGCACATAAATGTATCAGAAAGTTTTGAAGGTCAATCTGGATGCCTTTTTCTGGTCTTAGAACTTCCCCTCTTCTTTATGCTTGAGTTGTTCAACCGTTTCAAAAATTTATTGACATCATTATTTGGATGATTTTCTGGTAATGAAGTGGGCTTAATTTTGGCCAAAGGAGGTGATATAAATTCAAATTTTTCAACATCTACCAAAAATTCTACTTCAATTGGAATATGCTCTTTCCCATTTTCCCCAAGACTGTATATCTCATTAGGAATCAGTCCAGACTCTTGATTAGATGGAGATAAGTTGTAACTTTTACATTCTTCACTAATACTAGTGATTTTATCAAGACTAGTTGCATTGGAAAACTCTTTTATGGTCTCCTTTGTAAATTCACCATTTAATTCAACCCTTGATGCTTGAGAAGATTTATTATTTCTATTTCTGTCTGTTTGTGTCTTATCTGATGCTATTGACTTTCCTATTTTGCAACTTGTGCCAAGGAATTCTGAAACTATTTTTTTTGAAATTGAGTTTCTAGTCCTCTTGAAATACAATTGTTTTTCATTTTCTCAAAATGCACATTTGAACCTTTTGCATTTCTTGTCCACCTAAAGTATAGTTGTTCTCCATTTTCTTTCAAAACCTCTTCAAGAGTTGTATTTGCACAACATCGAGGACGGGGTGGGATATTATCTGGTAACTACCTTTTGTTGATTTGAGTTTGCATATTTTTTCTTGTACTAGTCTTTTGAATTTGCATGATGCCTTCCTTCCCATCACCATTTTCCAGCGGACAAGTATTGCCAATTTCAGTGCAATCCTTAGATGTCATACCATGTTCAATTTCACTTGCCACCTGGTCTAGATTAGTGTCACAAGTTGCATCTATGTCATTGCATTTCACCATTGCATCATCATTCACAGTGGTCTGATAGCACACAAATGTGTCAAATAGTTTAGGAGATTGATCATTTTCAGAACTATTGCATATTGAAGTCTCAAAAGACATAGATAGATTCTAATGCTATTGTTGATATTAATTAATTTTCCTTTGGATCCTAGTTGTTTCTTTCAAGATTGATTGCTGGGAAATACCATTACACATTTCTCGATTCAATTCACTAAGAACTCCTGTAGTCAATGGTCTATGTGTTTCCAATCGCAAATCATCATTTACCAACCTTGAGTGAATAATTTCCCAACTTCAACTGGCTGTAAAAGCATATCAGAGGTATCTATCTTCAATGAAGAGATAGCATAATCTTTTATATAGTTTTCACTAACCATTATACCCTCAAAACCTTTCTGAACCCTATCAGATGCAGAGATATTCACTTGGGCTACGACTTAGCTGCTGTTGAGATCTCTTTAAGAGAGTATTTCAGTCACATGATAATTTGTTACAACATAACCTTGTTCATCCTGTATTTGCCTTCTGATATTTTGTCAACATACTTTTTAGTGGCATGTTTACCTTTGAAATGAAAACTCCTTGCTTCTTAGTATTGATTGAAATATTTTCTATTACTTTTCTCTCATGCTTTCTTGTAGCAAGTACACTCTTGCAATCTATGATGTTAATCATTATTTATTCATTGAAATCTTGCAGCATACTATTTTGTGAGGTTCGAGCATGGTCTTGTGACACTCACAAATGACTTTTATTTCTTTCATATTTCTTGTTTTTCATAATGAGATGCATCAATAGAGAACATGTGTGGTTGTAGAGATAGGTAGTCATTGCTTTCATGTTTTTTGTAGATTGGAGACCATGTGAAGTTTGGAGCTGGATTCTGTTGCACCAAGGAAAGAGTGCATAACTAGTCAAAGCAACAGGCAATGACTGGTTATCTCTACTCTTTATTTCTTTCATTCATATGTATCTATTCAAGTATGCTCTTATGAAAGAAATGTATAATAGTGAGCTATACTCACGGCTTGTGTGAGATCTTTTCCATTCAACATATTAATTCATTTCATTGTTTGAAAATATCAATGTATATTTGAAAATAAATAAATACAAGGACATTTCTATTGTTTAAATGAAATGAAAAAGCAATTCTATACTTCATTGCATGCATGCTTAAATTTTTACACATGTGCAAAAATTAAGTAACATTTTTGGCAACTTTTGTTGTATCTCTGCTTGCTTGACATTTGACCAGTGTTTAAATTGTCCTTGTTCTTTGGGAATAGAGTCTGATCATGCAATCCTAGCACCTCACTTCACAAAAAGTGACTTCTAAATTTGCTGGTTCAGTTTTGAATGTATGTTTGTCAATTTAATAAGATTGGAAATTCTTATTAAATTGATGGGTATGCAGGGTCAAAACTCAAGTACCAACTTTAGGAGTTGAACCATCATAGTTGACCATTTGGTTGGCTTATGTGTAGATATATGGACTTATGTAACTCTATGTATGCAACGTATGCATGAATATGCAGATATGTATAGCGGACAGCCAGACATCTTTATTGTTAGTGATATGTATGTGTGTATGTGTGCGTATGTTGGATATGTGCATGTATGTAGGCACACATATCTATGCATGCATGAATGAAATGGGTGGATATGACTGCAAAACAATGTAAACTAGCAACTAAACTAACCTAGACTACCAAACCAAAATAGAACAAAAAACAAAACAAAACAAAATGCAGATGCATTTATTGAAAACAGGGAAAACTAAACTATTATATACAAGGTAGGACTGAAACTCATATCTCAAAGCATGGTTTGAGGTGGATCCCATTCACAAGGATTGGTAGTACATCTCCTTCCATGGTAGCAAGCTGGTAAGCATTATGTTGTTTACAATCAGCAATCTGAAATGACCCAACCCACATGTGATCAAATTTATTGTGTTGGCTTGGCCTACTCTTCAAAAAATCCCATTTTAATACCATGTCTCCAACATGGAACTCTCGAACTCGAGCTCTTTTATAAAAGCTTCTCTTTATCTGCATTTACTGATACTCCATGGTTTCCATGGCCTTTTTCCTTGTTTCCTCCAACTCCATTAGTTGAGCACACCACACTAAAATAGGGTCACCTTCTTCAAACAAAACTAGTTGTGTAGCAAGGTCAAGTGTGGGTAATTCTATTTCAATGGATAATTTGGCTTCTTTTACATAAACTAGCCTATAAGGGGAGTTTCCAATAACTTGCCTTGGAGTAATCTTGTCAACCCATAAGGCGGCTTTCGGCTTTGAATGCCAATCTCTCTTATTCTCTTGCAAATTGCGCTTAATAATCCTTATAAGGTTCTTGTTTGAAGACTCCACTAATCCATTACCCTGTGAGTAATAATTAGAGCTGGTGCTAAGATAAATCCCATGATTAAAGGCCCAATCAGTGACTTTCATTCCAATGAAAGTAAGCGCATTATCTGAAATTATAGAATCAGGTACTCCAAACCTGTTCACAATGTCATCATAAAAACTTAGGACTATTGTTTCATTTGCATCCTTTAATGCTGCTCCCTCAGTCCAGCATGTGAAATAATCAGTAGCTATGATAATCCACTTGTGACCTACACTAGATGGAGGGTTAATGGGCCCTATAAAATCAACTCCCCACTTTTGAAAGGGTTGTTCTATTTTAATTGGCTATAAAGGCAAAGCTGGCAACCTTTATTTTCCTGCAAATATAACACATTTAGTGCATTTTCTAACATGTGCATGAAAATCCTTGAACAAATCAAGCTAGTAATAGCTTTCTCTTAGAATCTTATAAGATTTAGTCTTTGGAGAAAAGTGTCCTCTTGAATGACCATCATGAAATTTGTGCAATATTTGAGCAATCTGATCTGAATCCACACACCTGAGAAGGACTCCATTGAAATCTTTCTGGTACAAAATGTCATTAAGCAGCACAAAAGGGATTGATTGCAAGTGATAGTATCTTCACTTTTCTTGATCCAAGGTAGCTGGACATTGACTGGTTTTCAAAAAATGCATCATATCCTTTAATCAGCTTGCTAGTTGATTATCAGTTCCAGCAGCTCCAATCAGTAAAATTGTATTTTCTTGCTTCTCAAGTTCTAAAATATCCTTATCTGCAATTTGTTCACATAATCCTTTTCCTCTAACTAGCTTAGTGATCTGAATATCTACGTCATACTCCATGATGCATGTAATCCAACCAACTCTCTTTTCATTCAAGTCCTTACTTAATAGGAACTCCTTGACACTTGGGTGCGTGACATGCAAAATAACCTTGTTATGTGTCAACAGGTGCATGAATTTCTTGAGGCTTTTCACAACAGCAAGGATGTTTTTTTCAACAAAACTATACCTTTGTTCATACTCTTCTAGTCCTTTGCTGAAAAATGCAATTGGCTGTTCCAATCCTTCTGCATTTTACTGTACCAACATGGCTGAAATCACGTCATAGCCCCCATACACATAAAGAATAAAATCCTTACTAAAATCAAGATTAATTAGGATAGGTGCTGATGCTAATACATTTTTAATGGTTTGAAAATTATCTTTAGCCTCTTTTTTCCATCTAAAAATTGCATTCTTTTTAAGCATAGCTGTTAAAGGCTTGAGAAGTGCTGTAATATGAAGTAGAAACCTTCACATGAAATTGATATGGCCAATGAAACCTTGAAGACCTTTTTTGTGCTATGGTAAAGGTAGCTCCAGAATTGTTGCAACTCATTCAGGGTCCACTGTGATGCTTGCCTTAGATACAATATATCCAAGTAATTTCCCTTCATGCACAGAAAATATGCTCTTTTTTGGGTTTAAAGAAATGCCAAATTCTCTATAGCGCTCAAAAATTTGCCTTAAATGATCAATGTGATATGTTATTTTTGTGAGTAGATTGTGACCTCATCTAAATAGACCAAAACAAACCTATACATCAAATTTTTGAAAGCCATCTCCATAGCCTTTTGAAAGGTAGCTCTAGCGTTAGACAATTCGAATGGAATTCTTTTGTACACCATTGTACCCCATTTCATTGTAAACGTTGTTTTATATTGGTCATGTTCCTTTACCAAGATTTGGTTATAACCTAAAAAGCCATCCAACAAAGAGAACCTTTCAACCCTTGACACACACTATAATATCCACTCCATGGATGGGAGCGGGTGTCGATCTTTCAGCGAGACCCGATTCAAGTCTCTGAAATCTACACACAATCGTAACTCTCCATTTTTCTTCCTTACTGGGACCAAATTTGCAACCCAACTCATGTGCTTGATAGGAAAAATTATCTTACTCTCGATTAATCTGAGAACCTCTTTGTGCATCAAGGGTTACAACTTTGGATTAATAGGCCTTTACCTTTGATGCACTGGTTTTGCTGATGATTCTAACTCTATTGTATGTTGTCCCAATCTCAGGTTAAATCCCTTTAAATCACTATACTACCAAGGGAACACATCACTAAATTCTTGGAACAAATGAAGGAAAGCTGCCTTTTCTTTAGCTGAGTTGACTTTGCCAAATTTCAAGCATTTACCTAGTGCAATTTCCAGGTTTGCATACTAGTTTTCTTTAACCAACAAGTTAGCCTTTCTAGATTGAGTTGATCATCTGAATTAAAAACACTCTCTAGTGTTACTAAACCCCTTGGCAACTTGTTGTTTTTTAACTAGATCACCTAATCACCATACTGATCCTTATATCTCTACTGATTAGAATTGGCAAAAATATCTTCTTCCAGCAAAAATTGTAAAATTTGTTCATCACTATCAAAAACTTGCTAGTTAGTATCATTATCAAGAACTGAGGGCATGGTAATGATTTTGATATGTTTCTTATCAGTATGTGCAGACACGCTGTTAACAATATCATACTGGGCTCCTACAGCTGCTAGCCTGTTAGCATGCTAATTTTTGTTTCTAGGAATAGCCAGTATGTTAAATGCATCAAAATATTCAAGTAAATCCCAAACACAATGTTTATAAGATTTCAAAATATCATTTTTCACAGCATTCAGACATCTGATTTGATTTACTACTAATTCACTATCACCATACACTTTTAAACACTTAATGCCACATTTTCTTGCCCATTCTAACCGTTGGATTAATCCTTCATACTCTGTCATATTGTTGGTACAAGAAAAACTGAATCTAAAAGCAGCATAATATTTCTCATTATTAGGTGAAATCAACATGACACCCCCACCAGCACCTTGTCTACCTCTTGAACCATCAAAAAACATGCTCCATAGCTGATCTTTGGACTTTGCTGACTAACTTGCTGGTTTGACCAAAGCTTGAATGACTTCATTTTGTTCATGAATAATGTAGGTCCCTAAGTCAGCATTTGTTATATGACAATACTGATTTTCAAAGGTTTGACTAGAGGCCCATTCATCAAGAAGAATATCTAGGACGTTATCTAACTGGGTTCAATTTTTAGCTACTGTATGACACTCCTCTTCATTAAATGCAAGTAGATTTGCATTGCCAACATTGGGTACATAGGGCTCTATGTGATTTTTTGCAAGTAACTTAGACTTAATGGTTACTTTAGTGCCATATCTAGTCCTAAAAAACATATGAGACCAATTAGATGATAGATAACCACCGATCTTTGTTGTAAAGTCCCTAGACAAGTAGATAGCAAAGTACCGAGGTAAATCTATGACATATATATCCTGCTGAATGGAAAAATTTGGACATGAATGAAGGGTAACACTTGCATCTTTAATCAAACCTATGGTACCTATAGACATCCCATCAAGTTGGACAACACCTTTTTCAATGGGCTAATATTTTAGTCCTAACTGGTCAGCTATCTTTTTTGGCATGACAAAGCTTGTAGCTCCATTATCTACTAGACAATTATGGACTAACTTATCACCAATGATTAAGGAAAGATAAAATAGAGGTGGTCTTATTACCTTATTTGATTCCTTGAAAATTTTCTTGTTGTCCTCCTTGTCTTTCTCCTTTTCATTAGCATTGGTCAACACCACCTTTACTGGTTCATTCGTCATCTTTGTGGGATTTGCTTCATCTAAAGGGGCCTTTTAAAGAATATCCATTTGACCAGGAATAGCCAAAGTCTCCCACATTGACATAGACACATTCATCTTCTTCATATTCTCCACTATGTTGAATGGTGCAGCAAAGTGTGATTTCTGATGTATTTTAGCAGCAGCATGTTCTGCTAGCTTGTGAACAGTTTCCTTGGTGATAGGGACATGAGTGTCTCCCACCGTTTTTGAAGCACTTGATAATGGATTAGCTGTATCAATTGCTTTACCCTTGTTTTTTGTTTGGTCTATTTCAAGAGCTCTTTTCTTAGCTTGGGTATTTGCTGATATTGATGAGTCATTATTGACTGCGCAAAACTCATCTCTCTGCCAGTTGAGGAAAGCAATCTTAGGAGTCGATGCATCATGTTGTTGTTTAGGTGCATCATTTCTGACATTTTTCTATCCCGCTACTATATTTTGCACCAATAATGCCTGATTTATAACTCCATTTGTGCACGTAGCCTAATTGTGTGGTTCATTACAGGGGTAACACCATTCAAAATCTACTGCAAGATTATTTTGCATAGGCACAATATCTCTAACTAGATTAGCTGAATTGAGAGCAACTGGATTGTATGGATGGTGATTAATATTTTGCTTGTAGCCCATTGCATTGCCCTAAAATGGTAGCCTATTTCCTTGAGGTTGGCTTAATTGATTTTGTTGTTGGTAAGATGACCTGGGCTAAAATTGTTGCTTTTTAAGATTAACCAGCTCATTACTAAAGGTTTGCATCATATTTTCAATTTTGAGCTGATTATTCATAATCTCTTGCAACTCTAGAGAAGGGCCTGTGGTATTTGAAGGGCTTGCCATGGTAATTTCTTGGCCAAATATAGCAAGTAATGGGTTAAATGGAAAAATTACCAGTGGTATATTTGACTGAATGTCCAAAAAAATGGGCATTGGAGGTTTAGGGGCTATTTTACCAGCCTAGATAAGACTATTTTCAGCTCTAATAGCGATCTCATAAGCTTGAGGTAGTGAAACACCTCCCATAGACTGAATCATTACTGAAATATCACTATTTAAACTTCTCAAATAATAAAGAAAAGCATGATCTGTTGAAGGTCTTATCGTATTGGGTATTCTAGTCTAGGTCCTTTGGAACCGATTATTAAAATCCATCATTTGTTCTTGTGGTGCATGCTTATGGTTGTGAGCTGCTCCACAAGTGACAAAAAGTCCGACTTATCCTCAAAATGTCTTGTCAAAGCATCACCCAAAGCATCCCATGAACCTATAGAACCAACAGCTAGGCTTCTGAACCATTGAAGTGCTTTTCCTTTTAATGATGTTGCTAGTAGTTTTGTAGCCACATCCTACTCTATAACATGATGTACATTGCATAAAGTTGCAACATCTCTTATGTGCTCATATGTTGTAATCTGATTTTCTCCTGTGAAGTCAGGTAGGCTCTTCAATGCAGCCAGTGGTATATCATGATGTTGTGCAAAATTCAAGGGACTTCCTTGATTAAAAGGCATAAAATCATATGCACTCACCATTGGTGGAAGTTGCTGTACATGCTATTGTACTAGTTGCTGCTATATGGGTTGCTATTGAAAACTTGTATTGACTGTACTTGCTAGTATAAAACCAGTACTTGCTGAATTTTCAGTTGAATCAGCAAAAATGTCAAAAGAATCAGCTCTTACTGATGGGCTTGCTAAATGTCTAACTTTTCTTTGATGTGTTCTACTGTATACATGAAGACCAGGAGCTAAAAGCCACTTCCTTGATGCTGGCTTTATCTTGGATAAGCTCCTTCCACATCTTTTTGGAGTTTCCAACTGCAGATTTTCAAAAGAAGTGGAACTTCCTGTTTGAATATTTCTCATAAATTCATCACCTTCTGCTGGCTAGTTCAAAAATGACCTTCAGTTGTTCCAGCACAGTTGAAAAATGTGCTCAAGTCCCATCGGGCGTGCCAAAACTGCTAAGTTTTAGGATTTGCACCCTACTGAACTGGCAATGTTCAGTAACCCTTACTTAACATGGGAGTCATTTCATTATGTGAGATTGGATAAGGAAATGAAACCTTCGGATTCTACGCCGGCTCATATTAGATCTTTTAGTGAAACACTCTAAAACTTAATGAAAACTTAGAGGGAAAAGGTAAGAAAGTGCAGAAAATAAACCTAAAACCTAAAGCTTAAATTAAGAAAAGAGGTGATACACTAGAAGTTACTATGAAGACGTAACACACATGTAACAAAGAGGATTATATAGTTCTATGAAATACAGATAAAGTAAATCTTCCTATAAAGGCTTGCACAAGTGATTTATGATAAGGTTTCAATACTGAAACTACAAAAAGAGGATAAATTACTATCTCACTTTGACTAATTTCACCTATAAACACATATCATAACCTGCAAGTAGACTTACTTTCCCACAAAAAGGTGTTGGAATGAGATAGAAAATAGGGAATAATGTAAACATTCATAGGTTAACTTATCAAATCATTCAAAAAAACACACAGAATTTGTAGAAAGGAAAAGAGCTTAACAATTTACTTCATAAAGCATAATCACACTACTGTCATTAGCATTATTTCTTCAAAATGTTGAATTACAGACCCTATAACAAAGCTTAGGACTCAAAAGATGTCCCAAAACTTTGTCATAAAATTAGAACTCCCCAAAAATGAGTTAAAAAAAACTCATTAAGTACAAAAATCAACCCCTGGGTTGAATGCAGAATAAAAGCCACAAAATCAGGGCCTAGAAACTTCCAAAAATGAAGTCCCTTAACTCATTTGACTCCACTAACTAATAACTACCCCCATGACTCATCAAAACTACCCCAAAAATGCTTTAACAAGTTATAAATACTCACAAACTGATTTGACAAAGTCAAATCCGACCCACCAGTCCCATAAAGACTCCTGATGCTTGCAACTGACTCTTTCTCAAAGAACCATTAAACATACGGTCAAACCATATACTTTCTCTTTGCATAATAAAATAGAAATTAACATTTAATGATTCATAATACATCATTAAATATTAATTCTTTACATTATAAAGTATATGCAAAGTAAAGTAAAAAAAATAAAACCTCCTCTTAATTTGCATTTAGGAAAAACACTATATGCAAATAAAAATAAAAGTTTCTTAAGGCAAAAAAATAAATCCCTTCTCTCACAATTAAAAAATAATTGAAAGGAAATTAAATCCCTTTCAATAGCCCGCAGACTTCAAAGAATTATATAACTTTGAAAAGGGCGTAACTAGTCTTTAACCCTAAAAAGCTTTCATTTTTAATATGCATCTTTCTTTGAAACATTTGGAAAGCTCGATGGTTTGAATAAAATGGAGTCTTCTATATGAAGAATTCAACCGCAGGGTTTGATTAAATGCCACCACACAAAAAAATTGTTAAGTTTGCTGGTCTCTGAACCACCATTAGAGGTATTTTGAAGCATTTTTACTCCTTGCTGTTCAGGTTTTACTATACATACCATTATGGCCTATATATTATGGGATTTCATTGCTCTCAATATCACACCATTATTCATAGTGTTCTCATAGCACATAAATGTATCAGAAAGTTTTGGAGGTCAATCCGCGTGCCTTGTTCTGGTCTTAGAACTTCCCCTCTTCTTTATGCTTGAGTTGTTCAGCCGTTCCAAAAATTTATTGAGATCATTATTTGGATGATTTTTTGGTAATGAAGTGGGCTTAATTTTGGCCAAAGGAGGTGATATAAATTCAAATTTGTCAACATCTGCCAAACATTCTACTTCGATTGGAATCTGCTCTTTCCCATTTTCCCCAGGACTATTTATCTCATTAGGAATGAGTTCAGACTCTTGATTAGATGGAGATAAGTTGTAACTTTTGCATTCTTCACTAATACTAGTGATTTTATTAGGACTAGTTGCATTGGACAACTCTTTTATAGTCTCATTTGTAAATTTGCCATTTAATTCAACCCTTGATGCTTGAGAAGATTTATTATTTCTATTTCTGTCTATTTGTGTCTTATCTGATGCTATCCACTTTCCTATTTTGCAACCTGTGCCAAGGAATTCTGAAACTATTTTTTTTATAATTTGAGTTTCTAGTCCTCTTGAAATATAGTTGTTTTTCATTTTCTCAAAATGCACATCTGAACCTTTTGCATTTCTTGTCCCCCTAAAGTATAGTTGTTCTCCATTTTCTTTCAAAACCTCTTCAAGAGTTGTATTTGCACAACATCGAGGATGGGGTGGGATATTATTTGGTAACTTCCTTTTGTTGATTTGAGTTTGCATATTTTTTCTTGTACTAGTCTTTTGAATTTGCATGCTGCCTTCCTTCCTATCACCATTTTCCAGCGGACGGGTATTGCCAATTTCAGTGCAATCCTTAGATGTCATACCATGTTCAATTTCACTTGCCACCTGGTCTAGATTAGTGTCACAAGTTGCATCTATGTCATTACATTTCACCATTGCATCATCATTCACAGTGGTCTAATAGCACACAAATGTGTCAAATAGTTTAGGAGATTGATCCTTTTCAAAACTATTGCATATTGAAGTCTCAAAAGACATAGATAGATTCTGATGCTATTGTTGATATTAATTAATTTTCCTTTGGATCCTAGTTGTTTCTTTCAAGATTGATTGCTGGAAAATACCATCACACATTTCTCGGTTCAATTCATTGAGAACTCTAGTAGTCAATGGTCTATGTGTTTCCAATTGCAAAGCATCATTGACCAACCTTGAGTGAATAATTTCCCAACTTCAGCTGGCTATAAAAGCGTATTAGAGGTATCTATCTTCAATGAAGAGACAACATAATCTTTTATACAGTTTGCACTAACCATTATACCCTCAAAACCTTTCTGAACCCTATCAGATGCAGAGATATTCACTTGGGCTATGACTTAGCTACTGTTGAGATCTCTTTAAGAGAGTATTCTAGTCACATGATAATTTATTACAACATAACCTTGTTCATCCTGTGTCTGCCTTCTGAGATTTTGTCAACATACTTTCCAGTGGCATGTTTACCTTTGCAATGAAAAATCCTTGCTTCTTAGCATTGATTGAAATATTTTCTGTTACTTTTCTCTCATGCTTTCTTTTAGCAAGTACACTCTTGCAATCTGTGATGCTAATCATTATTTATTCATTGAAATCATGTAGCATACTATTTTGTGAGGTTCGAGCATGGGCTCTAACACTCACAAATGACTTTTATTTCTTTCAGCTTTCTTGTTTTTCGTAATGAGATCCATCAATAGAGAACATGTGTAGTTGTAGAGATAGGTAGTCATTGCTTAGATCCTTCGAGATCTAACATCAGTTGCTTTCATGTTTTTTGTAGACTGGAGATCATGTGAAGTTTGGAGCTAGATTTTGCTGCCCCGGGGAAAGAGTGCATAACCAGTCAAAGCAATAGGCAATGATTGGTTATCTCTACTCTTTATTTCTTTCATTCATATGTATCTATTCATGTATGTTCTTATGAAAGAAATGTATAATAGTGAGCTATACTCACGGCTTGTGTGAGATCTTTTCCGTTCAACATATTAATTCATTTCATTGTTTGAAAATATCAATGTATATTTGAAAATAAATAAATACAAGGACATTTATATTGTTTAAATGAAATGAAAAAGCAATTCTATACTTCATTGCATGCATGCTTAAATTTTTACACATGTGCAAAAATTAAGTAAGTCTTTTTTGTGCTCCACCTTCTTGCTCTATAGTCTTGGCTTTCTCTTTAGCCTTTTGTGCAATGAAACATGTGTTGGCTTTTATAGTAGGTGTTGTAAGTTTTGGATGGCTTGGTTTAGCAACCTTCTTAGGTCTTGTCTCTATTGTGCCTTAGTCTTTCTCTTCTTCTAATCAGTAGGAATAGGTGCTTCTTTGGCTTCTTCTTCCTTGACACCTTCTACAATCTTTGTTTCTTCCTCTTTTTGATCTTCAGCCTTTCCTTGTGTCAATGCAAGTGGTGTTTGATTCTAAGCATCTTCTTCCTATTCATCCTCTTCCTCTTCATCTTCTTGCTTGACACCTTCACCAAGTTTAGTTTTCAATTTCTTTACCGATTTCTCCTTCTTTTTGATGATACAGGTAGTCTTTAAATCCATAGAAATCTTAGACTTGGCCATTTGATAGTTACCAAATGTTTTGGCATCTTTGTCTACTTCTTCTGCAAGTAATCCTATTATATCTACAGAGACCTCATCAAAATTAATTTTATAGCCTAATGGCCTCAACCATCTTACTCTAGGAGTTGTTGCCTATACAAATGTGTGATCAACATCAACTAAGAAAAAAAAATCATCATAATATCTTTCAACTAATGATACTGGAGTCATCAATCTCTTCTTCATGAATTATTTGAAATCCTCAAAATAACTAGTCATTACTAACTCAAAATTTTCACATAATTGTTTAATGAACTCTCCTATTTGAATTGCAACATACCTATTTCTCTTCCATGCACTATTACCAAATGTAAGAAATTTGTTCTAAACATAAAAGAAGATACATATCAAAATAGATCTGAATTTACACTAAGCACTCTTTGTTTTTCTTATTTCTCTTAAGTTTTCAATCAATTGTTGTAACTACAGCTCGACAAGATCATATTTATGATCCTTCTTCACAATCTTGTAACCCATATCTACTACAATACAGGGTACACTATTCAATCTACTTGATTGATAAAACTTGTGTGCAATTACCCTTACTACAAAATCTATCAAAGAATCTATGGTGGTATCTATGGTCATTCCTCTCTTGTTCCACATAGCTCCCATGTTCTTTTCAAAGAATTCTTTTGATTCACTCCTCATAGTCTTTGGCCGATGTAAGGTTGCATAACCTATTATCCTATGGATTATTCTTTTTGTGATTTTGATTGGCCCATTATCTAACCATATTGAACTATCATGAATTCTACTCAAGACACTCTTGAACCATTTAGTTTTGAAAATGTTGAGGAAATCTAGGGCATGAGTTAACCCTTTCTTTTCTACAATCTTGAATTCTTCCCTTAACACATTGTTTTCATATAGTTTTCCATATGCTTCTCTAATTTATATGTCACTAATACTACCAATCTTACAATTATAACATTTTTTGACATCTTGAATCATTAGGACATTTAGTGGTATCATAGATAGTGCACCAGAGCGATATTGTTTGTATGCTATATCTGGAATGGCCTTGAAAATATGTTGTTTTACTTTGTTGCTAACCAACTGAACATTTAAAACTTCTTTTCCCTCTACACCTTTTGAACTAGATGCCATTTTGCGAAACTAAGGTTTACAAAATTTGAAATAGCATAGCTCGACACACAATAAATACCTTGTAAAATCTGATGAAATGATGTCAAATAGCTATTCAAATCTCCTACAAATGCTTTGAATGAAATTTCCAAATTGCCTTTAGCTCTTCTTGCTCTCTTTTGATTTCAAATGAAGTTAAATGAGTAGAAATTGACCAAATACCCCTTTAACATGCTGTAATTAATGTTAAGTGCTTACATAGCTATAAGCTTGACATCAACTAATTTCTAGCTCACTCGGCATCCACTAATCTTTTCATAAGTTCAGCAATCATTACAAGCTTAGAAACAACTAGCTAGTCTAATAGCTCAACATCCTCTAGCATTTCACTCAACAATCATAGGAAACTTTTCATGCTTGGCAGTAACATGAAAAAACTTAAAGATTTTACTTTGATTCCTAATAACGCCTTACATCTTTATTCATGCTTATGTAATCTTTTCAAAACTAAATCCTTTGGAACTAATGTATGATATAAATTTTGAATATCAGTCCCACATACATCTTGATTTCTTAGTTTGATGAGGTGTGATCACCTAACCCATTGGATGAAGTGATCCCTTCTCCACTTGATGTGTTGCAATCCTCCTTTTTCTTCCATGTCTTGTTAATTTCATTTCTAACATTTTCAATATCTACTTTGCCTTTTCCTTTATTGAACTCGTAACTTGGTGCCTTTGACCTTGTTGGAAAATATCAACTAATGTGACTAGTCTTCAAAAAGATAAAATATGTGGTTTGACTCAACCACCTTTTGAAGTGTGTTCTTATACAGTTCTTAGGAATATGTCCATATTCTTCATGGTAGTGACAACTATACCTTGTATTATAGTCCCAATTGTAAAAGTTTCCATTATTCTTTACCATTGTTTTCCTGTTTGATGACCACATGGGTTTGGGTCTGCATTCAAAAGCTCTATGTCCATACTTTTGATAGTTATGACAATATCCTTCAAATATTTGAGTGTTCATGTTCTTGGTTATGGATTCATGTGCTTGATGACCTTGTTTGTTGCACTTATGACACAAACCCATGCTCTTTTTCTTAACATTTTGATTTATAGTCTTGCTCTTGTATATTTTAGTCATATGTCCTTTCTTACCACAATCTTGACAAGTAGGTTTCAATTCTTACATTTGTTACTCCTTTCTTCAACACTTTTGGATGACTCTTCTTCTTCAATACTTGTGTATCCTAGTCTAGATGTATCATTATTGGATCTAGGGGATCTCATCAATTGCTCAAAGTATTTGATGGCTTCACTTGGCTTCAAATTATTTTTAGGCCTTGTTACATGGTAATTTCTTTTTTTCTTTGTTTGTAGGTTTATATATATATATATATATATATATATATATATACACATACTTTTCTCACTTTTATACATTTTCGTACTTAGTGAATTTTATATATTTCTTTCTTGTTTTATCGCTTAGTCTCTTTTGTATATTTGATTTTTTCTTTTTCTTTTTACATTTCTTTAGCTTCTTTGTTTTTGCTCATTTGGTTTTATTCATTTTGATACTCTTTCATTTCATCTTTGTGATTGTGTTATCTCATAGATTTCCTTTTTCCTTTGGCTTTCTCTTCTATTAAATTTTTAGCATTGTGCCTTCCTTTGTTAATGTGTCTTTCATTTCCCACTTCTATTCCCCTCTTGGTTTTTATTTATTTTTTATTTTTTTATTTTTCATTTGGGTTTGTTGTTATGTCTCATCAACTCTCTCTCCTCCCCTTCCCCCCTCCCTTCTATTTTTTCAGCTGGTTGGATCTGCATTCTACCTTTTCATGTTCTCTTTACTCTCTAGCATCCTGATGATGGATCATGTAGTATGATCCAAAAGATTGATGTAAAAAAATTGTACACAGTCAAACCCAAAAATTTGTAAGCACATTAGCATGGATTGTGGAAATCTAAAAGATCTCTTCACTTGGCTTATTGAAACTTTTAGCAAACTCTTTTTTCCTTTTTAGGTCATTGCTCAACTATTCAATCTATAACTTCAGTGTTGTTATTTCAATATCCTTGGTATTCAGGTCATGGTTGGCATTCATTGGTTGACCTAAAGTTTCTAAGTGCATGCTAGCAATCATGGTTGCCTCTGATGATCTTTCTTCTAAGCTGCTAGTCAAAACTCTTTTGCCATCTTCAATCATGGCTTTGTCTTCCATATCTTTCTTTTTCTATTCAGTCACCTCACATAGTAGTATGGCTTGTAATTCTTGCTCTAACTTGAGATTTTTTATTTCTTTAGCTTGGGCTCTATTATTTTCCATTAGATCTACAATTTTTGCATCAAATTCATTAGAGTCTCCATTTGCAAATACCTTAGTAGTGTATATCTCTTTTTATTGTGTGTCATTCTCTTCAATGGCAATTTCCTTCCTTCTCTTTAAAGATTTCTTTAAATCTTCTCTTGCTTCATTCAACTAATGTAGAATAAGATGTATTTCAATCTCCTAGTTCTCAATAATCTTTCCCAACTTGTAGACTTCCATTTTCAAGATCTTTCCCCAAAGTTGCAAAGCTTCTCTTTTAGAGAACTATGCTCTGATACCAATTGTTGGAATTACAATAGGAAAGGTAAAATTTTGGGGGTGCGGGTGAATTAGTAGTTTAAACTTTTAACCCATAAAAAAATTCACCACACATCCATCTCACATATTCAATAAGTAAGCTAAAATACCATGTAAAGCATCTACATCTAAAGCATGTAAACAAGTAATCATTCACACATATGTGACACCAAATATGATTACCCAAAAACCATCCAATGAAAAGGTAAAAATAGGGTGGGGATGACACTAACAAATCTTCACTACTACAGTAATAAAGTGTATCCAACGAAGGTTACAATGTTTGATCATGAAACATGATCTAACCTGTGAAAGGTCTACCTTATTAAAGGCTTACAAAGACTATTAGGTCTTACCCTATTAGAATGTCTTTGTATTGATCCTACGGTTAGCACTTTGTTGCTTAATGATAGATCACTTCTAAATTGATGTATTCTTGATCCTTCTTGGTCAAATGTCTATTTGTTGTTCACTATTTCCTTCCTCTATTCTCCTTTAACTAATTCTGCAATATAATTTCAATTCACAACTCTTTAGCCACCATGAATACTCTATTTGTGCATGCAAACTTCCTTTTTTCACTCTTTCCACTCACACACAATGTTTAGGGTTTGTTCTCCTTATTTAGATCTAGGTGACTTAGGGTTAGGTATGAATCAACAACTATAACTCATCCATTTTTTTGCTTAAACCTTCCCTTTACTTGATTGGATGCATGTAATTCCTAGGGATTCCAACTTAAGATTTGTCCTTATCACCAAAATATCATAATTCAATTTGAAAGTTAGCTCAAAAATAGTTTACATAGTAGTTTGTGCCCATAAAAACAACTATGACAAAACTATGTTACTTGACATCTGAAGTCTTTGATGCTCAACATCTGAATGACTCGACATGCACTACTTACTTGGCCCCTAAATCTCTCAACATATATTGTTTTCTCAACACTTGAATAACTCGACACATGAGAGACTTGGCACTCACCATTGACTCGACATGCTATAACTTATACATGTTGTGCTTAGTATATACTACTTGTTCGACATGACCTAAGTAAATGATTTAAGTGTATAAACACTCACTTGTCAAAAAAAATATGAGATCAACAGACTCTTGTCGAGTGGGATAGAATAGGAATGAAGATCAGTAGTATAAGTGATATGGAACTAAAATTTGGAATTCATTTGATCACTCATAAGATCTACAGTTCCAGTTATCTCAATAGTGTTTCATGTGAGGCAGTTGTTCTGGCTCTCAAGGTAGTGAAGAATAATAACATGTCCTTCGACCTTGCCGAGTTAATGTTGAATCAATCAACAAGAACATGGAGAGCATAAGAACTTCTACAAACAATCTCTGTAAGTTTGGTTCACTCTTAACTTTTTTATTCTTCTATATGCAAACATTCTTCCCTTCTAAAGGCTCAGTCATATGGAAACAAGATGTACCAATTTTATATTAGATTAATGAATATATAGAAGAGATGGGTGAAAACTTTTTTAGTATCATGAACAACTATTTTGATTCATTCAAAGGAAAGATGAATAATAGATAAAGAATACCAAAGAAACTTATAGAAGACTACATGGATGATATTTGTTTCATGGTAGACTATGACAAAGTGTGCATTCAAGAAGTCAGACCTAGAGTGGTACAGGTTAAGCCTCTCAACTATGAGGTTAACATTGATGAAACCAACAATATCATTGAGCCACTACTAAATAAACCTGTAGATCTAAAGGCCACATATTCTGGTACTTATGAAGAAGCCAAGGCAAGAATAGAACTTGAAATTAAACTTCCTCAAGAAGTGAACAAAGGAAATAAGAGGATAGCAAAACTAAGGAAAGCAATTTCTACTCTCCTGTTGACTGAAGGAAAAGGAGATGAATCAAAAGAAATAAAGTTCAAGGAAGAAAAGCCTACAAGGAAGAAAGGTAAGGTTATCATAACTAGACCTACTAAGTCATCTACTACTATATTCACAAGTAGAGCATCAAAATACAAGAAGAAATTGAAGTTAGGTGAGGAGGATACTGAGGAAATTATTTTCAAAAAGCTTCCACCTACATTTCAAGAAAAATTAAATGAAATAGAAAGAGGAGCTAGAATTAAAAACTTCAAATCTCTCAGATATGAAACCAGGAATACAGATGAGAAAAACAAGGTTAAGAACACGATGATGACAAAATTGGGTAAATGGAAGTACCATCCTGATCAACTTGTACAAAAAATTCCCAATGAGATTATGCAAGCAATCAAGCATAGATGGGAGCATGCTAAGAAGACTACAAAAAACATATTTGAACAAAATCTGAGGCAACTCATGCTGAGTCTCAGTGAAAAAGAGGTGAAATAATCCATGAGGAAAAATGAGGAAAATCTCACTCTTAAATTCAACACATGTCTTGTGCTGATAAACAACATAGAATCTATGGTAAAATCTACCACTACCACATGGAAGAAAATTTACAACTTTCATCAACCAAGTGACTTTTTTGTTCATGTTAGTGATAAAGATGATGACAATGATAATGAAGAAGATGTAAAAATAATAGATGATGTAAATCTGGATGATGAGAAGGAAGAATAGGAAGCTACAGAGGAGAATCTCCTTGAGATTCAAACTATTGAGGAAATTGACCCAGAAAAGATTGTAGCAGCCGTGATGGCCTCATTTTTTCATTCTTTGAGCAAAGCTTTACTACCATCAAGCTTTGAGAAATCTTCTGCCAAGTTGGTTGTGGCAACCACTACAACTCCAAGCACCCAACCAATATTTTCACCTGTTTAGCTAAGTACCATATTGACCGAAGTGATCAACACTTCATCTATAGAGAGACAAGTGCCACCATCATCAGATTTGAGAATGCAACAACAAAATATTTCTACTTTCAATGCAATATCTACTTTTTTTGCTAGCCCCTCTATTTCTACTATTGTTATAATTTTAATTGTGCATATAGCAAGTACAAGGATAGTTGAGAACAAGTCTCAACCAAGTACTAAAGTTTCAAATAAAGATAAGGCTAAATAAGAAGATATCAATCTAGATGAGGATATAGTTATCTTGAATTGGGATATCTCTACTTTGAATCCTAATAAAATGAACATCATGGGTGAATTATTGCAAAAGAGAACTAAGCAACATAAGCTTAGAGAAGAGAAGAGTAGGGAAAAAAATGATTGAAGATGTAAAGAACATATTTGTAGATGCACTAAGTATTGAGGTTGATAGTACACAACCTATTTTGGTTTAGTTAGTAGAAGTTGTCCAAAAATTCAATGAATATATGAATGGACAAGATAAGTTACTACAAAGAGTAGAGAGAAAATTTAAGAACAAGGTATTGGAACAAGTGGCATGCAAAATTGCAATAAACCAAATAGAATTACCTACTATTCTTAGTTCATTGGAAACCTCTGCAAATAATGTAACTTAATTATTTAGTAAGTTGTGTGATACATCTATCTTTACCCAGGGAATCAAAAAAAAATTATCTAAGATAGATGAAGACTTGAAGGAAAGTGAAAACCAATTGTTACTTGACCCAAGCTATAGTTTTGCTCACTATTCAAGGATCATATAGCTAACAAATTTGCAAGCATAATTATTAAGGAAAGAAGCCAAGATAAGGGCCATACTTGCAGCCACCCAAGGCATGATTCTCCCAAACATGGATTCATTGCAAAAGCATATTGCACATGCAAAGACACTCATCCATAACAATAACTTCTCCATAGCTAATCATATCATAGATTTATCAACAAAAGTACATATTGCATTACATGCAAGCAAGGTATTATAGGAAAATTGGGACAAGACAATGGCATTGATTGAAGGTACATTCTAACTTCTTGTCACATTTTGGCATCAATATGTAGTATACACCTTTGGCATTTATGTTAAAAAGGGGGAGAAGTATTATATATATATATATATATATATATATATATATATATATATATATATATATATATATATATATATATATATATATATATATATATATAAGTGGAAGAAGTATAATATAAGATGTGTATATATATATATGAAAAATATTGGAAAAAGTATAATATAAGGTATATATATGGTATATGTATAAGGGAGAAACATAATATTATACAAATATATGTACAAATAATTAGAAAACATCTTTTACAAAAGCAAATTTGAAAAATCTCAAAAACAAAGTTTGTTACTGAGTTGAAGACACAAGATGGAGATAAAAAAGAATGTTTTGACCTGAAAATTTTGAGTATTCAATTTTGGATTGGTAAGTTTTTTTGTCACTAATGCCAAAGGGGGAGATTATTGACATAAGCTCAAGTTTTTTTATTAGTGACTCACACTTAGTCAATTGGTTAAGCTACTACTAAGCCTCTCTTATAGGTTTGTAGTGTTAATCAAATAATCCAGTTAGTGCCAAGTTCCATAGTTGCTATCGAGTTTCAAAATCTACATTTAGTTCATGTTGAGTAGTATTTACCAAGTTTATGAGTGACAATTCTAACCAAGCTTCACATTATTAACTAAGTTTCACAATATCAACCATATTCTCAAGTGTCTACCAAGATTGCAATGTTAGTGTTGATTAAGCCATGGAGTGTCAACTAAGTGATTCAGTTTATGTCTCAAGTTTCCTAGTGTTCACCTAGTCACACAAGTGCTGACCAAGTTTAAGCTGCTTATAATTTATTAGTATGAACTGAGATTCTATGTCTCCTGAGTGCATGACAATGTTGAGTGTTGACAATGGTTTTTGAGTATCAAAACATCATCGAATTTATCTTCAGAACCTGAGTACCAAAAATTGAGTTGACTTTGCGATGTTGATGTTGTAGCTAACTTTAATGAATTGTGATTTGGATTGGTATATATGTAATGTATTGTATCACATCCGAATGAGAAGTAAGTATGAAGTGAATATAAAGAGCAGAAGTACAAACTAAGAAGGCTACAAGTAGTATAAGGGACAAAAAAGATTTATCTATCACACCAAGGTGATCTTCACATTTCAAGGGAATATCAACCAGAAAATCAAAGTTGTAGATCAAATATCAGCCATTGGTTAATCCTAACAAATGCATTAGTTAAATCCTTTAATAGGGCAGACTTAACAGTCTTTGACAAATATCTTTACCAAGTGCATACTTCATTTTATGTTGTGTAAATCCTTTAACAAGCTGGACCTAGCAATCCTTATTGCCCCTAATAGGACAAATCATCAGAAGTGATCAATTGTAAGCCTTAACTAACCAACTTTATATTGCAATACTAAAGCTTGTGGGTATCATCCCCGCCCTAGTTTTACTTTATATTTGGAACATTTCTAGGTCACCATATCTTGTGTCAAAGTGTTATGAATGTTTTATTGCTTTCATGCATGTAATTAGATCATAATATTTTATGAAGGATTAATTGGTGAAATAAGTTGAATTTTTATTGGTTCCTAATTCACCTCCCCCGCCTTTCAATAACCTTATTTTCAATAGATGCAACTAGAAAACTATGGGTTTATTTTGTTAGACATAAATATGATATATTTCAAACTTTTAAGAAATGAAAATGCTTGGTTGAAAATGAGATTGGTAAGAAATTAAAATTTCTTAGATCTGATAATGGTGGTGAGTATTGTAGTCATGAATTTGAAGATTATTGCTCCACTAATAGTATTCATAAACAAACAATTGTTCCAAGGACTCCACAAGAAAATGGAGTGGCTAAACACATGAAAAAGACTATAATGGAGTGTACAAGGAGCATGAGGTTGCATGCAGGGCTGCCCTTAGACATGTGGGTAGAGGTTGTCAATACTATTGTATATTTAATTAATAGAGGTATCTCCACTTCTTTGGGCTATGGTATTCCAGAGGAAGCATGGACTAGAAAGAAAGTGAGTTATTATTTTCTCAAAACCTTTAGTTGTGAAGCATTTTCTCATATAGATTCTAAAAATAGAACCAAGATGGAAGCTAAGTCAAAGAAATGTGTATTTTTTGGATATGACATTGATGTATTTGGTTATAGGCTTTGGGATTTTGAAAATTGTAACATTGTAAGAAGCATGGATGTCATATTCAATTAGAAAGTGTTATACAAATATCTGTTGCAACAACATGAGAAGAAAGAAAATGATTATGTAGTGCTATATGATATTCCAAAAGATTATGTTCCAGTAATTCTTCATGATCTGCAACAATCACAACAACAAATACCACACACCACAATGAATGCTAGATGATCAACAAGGCTAAGTAGACTTCAAGAAAGATTTTCTCCTTCTTTGTACTCTATTTTATTAACAAATGCTAGTGAACCTGAATGTTATGATGAAGCTATGTAGATGGATACTAAGATTTAGTGAGAGCCTACTATGGAAGATAAAATGGACTCCTTGCTAAAAAATAAGACTAGGGATTTATGCTAGTTACCTATAGGTAAATGGGCTTTACAAAATCAATGGGCTTACAAGTTGAAAGAAGAGGATGGAGGTAAGAAAACATTTAAAGCCAAGTTAGTTGTAAAAGGATTTGCACATAAAAAGGGCATTGATTTTGATGAGATATTCTCTCATGTTGTTAAAATGACTTCTATTCATACCGTTTTAAGTATTAGGGCTACTAAAGATTTTCATTTGGATCAACTTGATGTTAAAAGAACCTTCCTTCATGGTGATTTGGATGAAGAGATATATATGGCACAACCATAGGGATTTGAGGTCAAAGGTAAGGAGAACTTAGTGTGTAGATTGAAGAAAAGTTTATATGGCTTGAAACAAGCACCTCAGAAATGGTATCTAAAATTTGACAGTTTTATTCATGAGAATGGATAGTAGGTGTCATTAAGATCATTGTGTTTGTTTTAAGAGGTTGGATGATACCAACTACATTATTTTATATTTATATGTTGATGATATGCTTGTAGTTGGGTCTAATATGGATCACACTAATGGGTTAAAAGAATAGTTAGCATGTTCATTTGATATGAAGGATTTGGGAGCAGCAAAACAAATCCTTGGTATGAAGATTTGTAGAGATAGGAAAAATAGAAAATTGACATTGTTTCAACTTGATTATATTGCAAAGGTGTTGCATGTTTCTCTATGGATAATGCTAAAGATATTAGCATACCTTTATCTATTCATTTGAAGTTGACTAAGGAGATGTTCCCAAAGATACAAGAAGAGGAGGATAGGATGTCCAAGGTACCTTATGCTTCAGTTGTAGGAAGTTTGATGTATGCTACAGTATGTATGACACCATATATTGCACATGCAGTGGGAGTCGTTGGCAGGTATATGAGTCATATAGGAATTCAACATTGGAATGTAGTAAAATGGATTCTCATATATTTTACAAGAACATCCAGTAAGTGTCTACATTTTGGGGGCTCTACTATTGATTTACAGGGATATATTGACTTTGATTTGGTAGGGGATATTAATACTAGCTAGAGTAGTACAAGTTATGTATTTACTATTGGTGGGGCAATAGTGAGCTTGGTTTCTTGGTTATAGAAGGTTAATGATTTATCCACTACATAGGCAAGGTATGTTGCTACTACAGAAGTAGCCAATGAGATGATATGGCTTTAGTTCTTTATGGAAGAATTAGGACAACTATAGAAGGATAATTATTTTTTACAGATAGTCAGAGTGCCATTCATCTTGTAAATTTTTTTTCTCTACATTCAAAGACAAAACACATTTAGTTGTGGTACCATTTCATTCAATCAATTTTGGATGATGGATAGTTAAAGTTGGACAAGATACATATAGATGAAAATCCAACATATATGTTTATCATGGTAGTGACAAGGGAGAAGTTGAACTCCTCTCCATCTTTGGTTGGACTTCTAGATTGAACAGAATAAAAAAACAACAGATTATAGGGTGGCTTGATCTAGTGGGATCCCCATGTGGTAGCGATATTGCTATAAGATCAGTCTTCAAGTGGGAGATTATTGTTTAGTGTGGAGCTTGATTAGTCCTCGAGTGGGAGATTGTTAGTTTGTGGTGACTAATCAAGGAAGTATTTTACATACTTCATAATTTAAAAAAATTGGGCCCTATTTCATCAAAAAATTTGGGTTGACATTTTGTAATTATAAAAGTGCTTAGGGTTAGGTATTTTCTTAATGTGTGATGTGATAATTGTTTCTTGTCGTGGTATTAATCTATAAGGGATTATAGATTTTAATCAAGTTGTAATCACTAGATCATAATAATATTGGACTTTTTGTTTGGTGGACGTAGTCTAGGGATTGGGTGAACCACATTAAATCTAGGTGTCTTGTGTTCTCTTCTGTGCAATTCAATATTTGATATTGTTTACATTTGCATGTAATTGTTATTTCTATCAATGGTTAATCCTAACAGCTTCAAGATGTCTTGATAGAAAAGACAAGGATGAAAGAAAGAAAAACAAATACAAAGGAAGAATAGATGATAGAGACAACAAAGAAACAAGAACTACAAAGACAAAGGCAAGAAATCTTGTTACATTACTGAAGAAGAAACTAATAATTAATATGATAATAAAGATTAAGAAGTTTTCCATGTTTCTATGAAAGAATATTATAATTAAGATGGCAAAACTGCATTAATCTCATATGTGAGTAAAGGTGATGGATGAATAATTAATAGTGGTTGTTCACATCAAATCACTAGTGACAAAGAAAATTTGAAACTGTGGAACCATACAAGGGTAGTTGTGTTAAGTTTGTTAATGATGCACTATGTCTTGTGAAAGGTAAAGGATCAATATAATTGATTGATATGATAAAATGTGACAATGTTTATTGGTTTGAAGGACTTAACTATAACTTGTTGAGTGTTTCATAATTGAACAAATTAGGATATAGAGTTAAATTCCATCATAAGAAGGCTAATATATTTGATACTACTAGTGAACTGATTGGAAGTGGTGATCAACCAAAAGGTAACTTATTCTATCTTGATTTATCTGATGAGACATGTTTGTTTGCACAGTATGAAGATATATGGTTATGGAATAAAAGACTATGTCATGTGAGCTTTAACAATTTGGCAAGCATTAGTAAGATGAAAAGAATTAGAGGTTTTCTAAAATTAAAGCAACCTCATAATGCTATGTGTAAACAATACCAATTGGGAAAAATGACAAAGGCTAGTTTCAAGAGAAAAACATACTCATCTAATGATATTTTTGAATTGGTTCATACTAACCTTTGTGGACCTATTGGTGTTTAAAGTTATTGTGGAGAAAAATATTTCATTCTATTTTTTGATGGCTATTCTAGAATGATGACTATTATGTTTCCTAAAGAAAAATCTAATGCTTTTCAGTTGTTTAAGTGGTATCTAGCCAGACTTGAAAGGAAACATGAAAGAGTTTTAAGTGCTTGAGATCTGATAGAGGTAGAGAATTTATCTCTAATGAATTTAATATATTCCGCAATGATAGATGAATCAAAAGGAAAATGTTAGCACCTAGGAGCCCTCCTCAAAATAGAATAGCTGAAAGGAGAAATAGATCAATCATGGACTATGCTCAAACATTGACGATGGAAAAGAATCACAAAAATACTAGAGAGTAGTTGTGAGTACATCAATTTATACCTTGAATAGAGTGCAAGTCAAGAAAGGTACAAATGTTACATACTTTGAGTTGTGGTATGGATATTCACCTAATCTAAAGTATTTTAAAGTTTTTGGAAGAAAATTTTATTTACTAAAGGATAATAGAAATCAAAAAATTGATGCTAAGAGTGATGAATGCATATCCCTAGGATACTCCATTATAAGTGTTTGAACTCTAATAGTAACAAAGTTGTGGAAAGTGAAAATGTGAAAGTTGATGAATATACAGAAAAGAATGAAGTAGAATGCAAGATAGAACTTTAAGATTATAGAATATTCATAAATTTGAATGAAGGTTCTCCCTGCCCCCTATCTGAGCAAGAGAACAAAGATACAAATTAGCAACAAAATGGGAATGCTAAGTTGCAATATCAAGTTGCTGAGTAGAAGACTATGGGTGCCAAGAAAAAAATCAAAATTGTGCTAAGGTACATGCAAAACATTCCAAACATTAGGAAGAGGACGCCAAGCAAGAAGAACCAGAACCTAAACTAGAGAGATAAAATGATGTTGAAATCATTTTTCAAGATGAACTTGTAGAAGAAGAGAGAAGGAAAGAACGCGCACTAGAAAAGTATGTGAGAAGACACCATGCACCTAAGAAAATCATTGGTAACAAATAATCTAGAATTATGACAAGGAGAAGACTTAGAAATGATACATGTTTACTTTGTGAGTTTGAACCTAAATCAGGAAAATATGTTTCAAAGAATGAGGATTGGATTCAAGCAATGAATGAAGAAATTGAGTAGATAGAGAAAAATAAAACTTGGACAATTGTACCTAGACCAAATGAAAAAAATACTATTGGAACAAAGTGGGTATTTAGAAATAAGATAAATGAAAAAGGTGAAGTCACAAGGAACAAGGCTAGCATAGTATGCAAAGGATATGCACAAGAAGAAGGAATTGACTATGGAAATTTTTTTCCCCAGTCGCAAGTTTAGAAGGAGTTAGAACACCACTTTCATATTCTTCTTAAAAAGGATTTAAAGTGTACCAAATGGATGACAAATCTGCATTTCTAAATGAAATATTGGAAAAATAAGTTTATATTAAACAAACATAAGGATTTGTTGATCCCAACAAGAAGAACATGGTATGCGAGTCACACAAGGCTCTATATGGTTAGAAACAAACCCCTAGAGCATTGTGTGAGAGATTACATAATTATTTGGTGAAGATTGGATTTGGTAGAACTAATGGTAACAACAACCTATACTTGAAGGATGGTAGTAACAATGAGGTATTGCTATTTGAAATCTTTGTTGATGAAATCATATTTGGAGGAAAGAAAGAATTATGAAAATCATTCATTTATGAGATGAAGAAAGAATCTTAAAAGTCTATGTTTGGTGAGATCAAATTATTTGTTGGTTTACAAATATATCAAATGAAGCAAGGTATGTTCATTACTCAATCTAAATACATCAAGGAGATACTGATTTTTTTGGAATGGAAGATTCAAGACTAATTAGTACACCCATGGCTACAAGACATAAGCTATCTAAGAATGATGATTCTATTAATGTGAATCAAACATTATATATGTCAATGATAGGAAAATTACAATATGTTTTCATAACAAACCTAATATTGCATTGTCAGTTGTGTTTGTTGCAAGATTTTCTACAATTCTTAAGGAGAATCACATGATGGAAGTAAAAATGATACTAGGATATCTAAAAGGAACATAACACTATGGATTGTATTACAAGAAGGACACATTTAAACTAAAAGTGTTCACTAATTCTGATTAGGAAGGAAATATTGATGACATGAAGAGTACAAGTGGAGGAGCTTTCTTTCAAGGAAAGAGACTAGTTTCATGGACAAGCAATAAGTAGAATTGAATTTCTCAATCAACAACTAAAGTTGAATATGTGGTAGGAGGAGTGAATTATTCAAATATTGTGTGGATCAACCAATTGTTGAAAGGGATGAAGGAAGAGATCATCGATCCTATTATTATCTATTGTGACAATACAAGTGATATAAACATATCAAAGAATCTTGTTATGCACACAAATACTAAGCATATTGCTATCAAGTATCATTACTTGAGAGAATTAGTTCAAGACAAAGAAGTGAGATTGGAGTATGTAAACACTAAGGGGCAGACAACTAATATTTTCACCAAGGCATTACCTAAGGATGCTCATGAATATCTAAGAGGTAAATTAGGGATGATTACCCTAGATAAGGCTACTTAAGCTAAGATGGATCTTTGCATCAAATGGGTTGATAAAAATATCTTACAAGTTGATGTAGACAATCCTACTTTAGGAGCCATCTAAAGTTGTAAAGGAAGGAGGACACAATGTTGTATCAGTCATACATAGATGACAGATGATGAATTCAATACTAACATGAGGATATCTAGATGGAAAGGATGTATGAGGTAAATAAAGTGTCTTTGACATTATTGTCAAAGAGGGAGAGATTTAGTTACCATGTAGTAATAATAAAGGGGGAGAGATCAAATAGAAAGAGAAAGGTAAAGATTGAGTTACCATATACAGCGAGAATATATCAAGTGAACAATGAAGAGAAGTCATACACTCAATAAGAGATGTTACAAAGAAGAACTTATGTGAGTTGTTACTAAAATGTATATCAAAGAGGGAGTTAATATGGTCTTATGTGAGTTTCATGGATGAGAATCAAAATGAAACTTAGGATATCAATGAAAATATGATACTAAACATAGATGGAGATTTCTCAAAGAAGTACACATTTTGGATTGTATGGTAACTAGATGTAATGTCCCCATTTTAGCAGTTGACCAAGTGTGTGTGCGTTAGCCTTGTTCTACATGGTCTCGAGGGCTAACGAAGGGTTTAATGGGATCCTGGAGTGTTTTGGCCAAGTCATTTCTAGTTTGGGCCAAAACGAAGTTGATTTACTCAGTTTCAGTCATACTTACTATTTTTAGTAAGTCGGCAGGACACAGTGTAGGTCAATTTTGGTGATTGGATTCGATACTCCTTGGTGAGAGCTATCACTTGCATTATTCGGAGTCCAATTGCTAATACATTTTAATGTCTGAAGTTTTATTAAAGTAACATCTAATTTAATTATAAAATATTAAAGTGTTACTTTAATATTTATTTTATGGTGATGTGTACCCAAGGGAGACATAAGGGGTATTTTAATATATGTTTTATATATTACACATCTTTTATCCCACATTGCCCATATTAGTTGAGCGGACCCTTGGAAATAGAATAAAAGGAAGCATTTGTGGCTTCATTAGGCAGGTTGAATATGAGAAGAAATTGGTGTGTGAGTTGCAGCTCCGTTCTTGGCATTTGAGGACATCTATCCTCTCTTGTAACATTCTAGACGTCATTCCCTTGGGGTTTGGCCTTTGGAATTCTTTGTTATTGACTTCATTATCAGGCAGTTTAGTTGCATTTCCGGCTACAGGCAGATTTGGTATTTTGCTCATATCTTCTTCACTACTTGTCCGACGCTTATGCCACTTTGAAGGAATGGTATTATGAAGGTAGTGGACTGATTTAAGGACAAAGTATTGTAGCAGCAAGTTCAAAAGCATTGGCTGGACTATTATGTCAATACTGCTGAAGTAATTAGTGAGTTGATAAATCTGCCATGTATTTGGTTTTATGAATTCTGAAAATAACATTTTATTAGCAGCAGTTCATTTCCACTTTGCATATCATTGTAGTTTCTCTCTTGTTTATGTTGTATGATACCAATTCCATGCACGAAACACAACAAACAAATAAACGTTTGATTTTTGGAGTTATAAGGGGTTTAAAACATTAAACGGAGAAATAAGAAGTTGAATGCAAACTGTTTGACATAATTCCTTTCAGCAATTTGGTTTAGTTTTTTAGGGACATCCAGGGGTGCCCATTACAGTGGTATTAGAGCTATAAGTCCTGCCATCCTATGGAGGTCTTATAGGGAATTTGGAACAGCCGAATAGAGGGAGAAAGTGTTTGATGAAATGTCAAAACACTAAAATTAGAAATAAATAAAAAACATAGGCTAAGCATTTATGTTTGAGCATGCGACAAGGGTCTTATAATTTTTGCGATACCAGAGCAAGACAAAATAGGATTTCAGACTTGCAAAGCAAACAGTCTAGTATGTCTGTGCAGGTGGACATTGAATCCAACCATACATACACAGAGGAGATATTCTTTGATCAGGACAATAATATGGGTGATCAAAATGATAGGAATACAAGATTAGGCAGAGGCAGAAATGCTGGTCCAGATCAGGGGGAGGTACTGTTCAGACAGTTATTGGATACATTAGAGCAGGGGCAACGTATGCAGTAGGAGAAGAATAGGCGAATAGACATGATGTTGCAGCTCATGGCTAGACAGATGGGTGTCAATATTAATCTAGGTGATGCCAACAGCAGAAACAATAACAATGAGGGAAACAATAACAACGGGGGAAACAATAACCATGGAGGCCAAGGCAACAACAATGGTCCTGAGAATAACATTAGTGGTAATAATAGACATAGAAACAATGGGAATGAGGCTGATAACTTTAGACACGTTGCATGCCTAGCATGGACTGCAAGCTTGAGACCTCTTCTACCCACTTTCCCACCCAGAGATCCAGTTCAACTAGTAAACAAACTACAGATTATCGAGTTACAGGATCAGTTCAGGAGGGACTGGGAGGCTAGTGGACCAGAGTTTTAGGCGGATATTTCTTGTAAAGATTATATGGATTTGAGGATGAGACACATGCCTAAAGCAGGAGGGAGGAATCAAAAATTTGAGCTAAGGAAGAAAGTTGGAAAACGTTCTTTCCCTTATTATGATGCTTTAGGGAAGATGACTGCATGAGATTGGGTGCAGAAGGTACATACATACTTGCAGCTAAATCTTATGCTTGAGGAGGATGCTATCAAGTATGCAGCTATGCACTTGGATGGCATTGCACATGAATGGTGGCATCATGGCATGGTGACTTTGGGGCATAATCAGATTACATCCTATGAGGAATTCACCGAAACATTGATTGAGAGATTTGACACTAAGGATCCTGAGTTACATTTCAACGAGCTAGCACAATTAAAACAGTCAGGTTCTGTGGATGCTTACATTGCCGAGTTTCAGTGCTTGTCTATAGTTGTTACTGATATCTCTCCTAGGAGATTGGTGGTGTTATTTTGTGATGGTCTTGCTAATCCATTACGAGGTTGGGTGAAGGGACATGATCCACTCACCTTAGCTGAAGCAAGTAAAAAGGCATGAGATTTAGCCCCTTCGGTATACAAAGGAAAAAACCATTCAACAGATTCTTCCTACCAAAAGGACAAAGACAAAAAACCGTTTCAGAAAGAGTATAGCAAACCCAAAGAAGGATCAAAAGGACTAGACAATGAGACCTTGAATGAACTTCGAAAGAAGAAGCTATGCTTCCATTGTAGAGAGCCTTGGGACTTATCTCATAAATGTTCTCTCAAGGCTAAGGCAAATCAAATGGAGTATTTTTCAGCAGAAGAGTCAGAGTCAAAAGGGGAGGATCAGCACTCCAATTCAGATGAGGATAACACTATAGAGGAGAGCAACATTCCTAAGGATGATAGATCATTGGCATGCTTGACAGGGGCCCAAAAGGAAATCACATTTAAGGTCAGGGGTACTATCCAGGGGCAGAAAGTGATATCTCTTATTGACACTGGGGCTACACATAACTTCATAGATGCACAGTTGGTAGCCAGGAGAAGGTTATAGACAGAGGAGCATGATGGGTTTAGAGTCATGGTGGCTAATGGTGATAAGTTATTATGCACTCGAAATATATCTAATCTTCGCATCAGGTTTGGAGATGGCTACGAGTTGGAGGATGAGTTCTATGTTGTGGACATGGGAGATTATGATGTCATCCTTGGCATGACATGGATGGCTTCACTAGTTGAGTTCACACTCAATCTAGCAAAATTGGAGATGAGATTCCAGCATGAGGGTAGAACTGTGGTACTTAGAGGACTTTCAGATGGAGGTTTTAGAGTAGTGTCCTTGAGGAGAATGCAAAGACTTTTTCATCATGATGACATAGAGTGGGCGGCAGAGTGCTACATTATGCCAACTTCACTAGAGCCACAAGAAAAGAGTCATCCACCAGATATCTAGAAGATACTTGATAGACACACTAAATTATTTAGCGATATTCCTCATGGGGTTCCTCTTGACAGAGGGATGGAACATGTTAGTGAGCTCAAGGAGGGAGCCAAACCAGTTATGATTACTCCCTATCGTCATCCTAAGAAACACAAGGATGAGATAGAGAAGGCGATTAAAGATTTGTTGGAGATGGGCATATCAGGCCCAGTAAGAGCCCCTTTGCTTTAGTAGTAGTATTGGTAAAGAAGAAGGATGGGATGATGCACATGTGCATCGATTACAGGGCACTGAATAAGAAAACAATTAAAAATAGGTATCCCATTCCTAGGATTGATGAGTTGATTGATGAGTTGCATGGGGCATGCTTCTTCACCAAAATTGATTTGCAATCTAGATACCATCAGATCAGGATGAGAGCAAAGGACATTGAGAAAACAGCCTTTCGATGTCACTATGTCCACTTTGAGTTCATGGTTATGCCATTTGGTCTAACCAATGCACCTACTACATTTCAAAGTTGTATGAACCAAGTATTCAGGAAGCAGTTGAGGAGATTTGTCTTGATCTTCTTTGATGACATCTTGGTCTTTAGTAAGACCTAGGAGGAGCACTTACATCATCTGGAGGAGGTGTTATCTATTCGGGAGAAAGAGTCATTGTATGCCAAGGAATCTAAATGTGAGTTTGGCATGACTGAGCTCCTTTACCTTGGGCATATCATTAGTGCAGATGGCGTTCAGGTTGATCCCGAAAAGATTAGAGCTACTGTAGAGTGGCCTACTCCCACAAACCTTACATAGCTTAAGGGATTCTTTGGTTTATGTGGTTTTTATAGGAGGTTTGTTAAGGGATTCTCACAGATTGCTACATCCTTGATAGATCTTACTAGGAAAGGAGCCTTCGTGTGGATAGGGGCAGCACAGAGGTGTTTTGAGCATTTCAAGCAGGTAATGTCTTCATGTCCAGTTCTAGCTCTATCGAATTTCACGAAGCCTTTTGAGCTTCATTGTGATGCATCAGGTGATGGGATTGGAGCAGTATTGATGCAAGAGAAGCATCCCATTGCATTCGAGAGTAGGAAGCTCCAGGGAGTTGAGAAAATTTATTCTACCTATGACCAGGAGATGTTGGCCATAATGCATGCATTGGCCAAATTTCGATCACATTTGGTAGGTGGATGTTTTGTGATCAAGACTGATCACAACAGTATTAAATACTTAATGAGCTAGCGTGATCTTAATGACCGGCAACAAAAATCGGTGACTAAATTGTAGGCTTATGACTTTGACATAGATTTTGTCAAAGGTAAGAAAAATGTGGTGGCTGATGCCTTATCTCGGAGACCTCACTTATGTGCTCTGGCAGAGATTTCAAGAGATTGGAGAGATCGGATTATAGCAGAGTATGTCAGAGATGCTTGGGCTTCTAGATTGATTTCAGGTACCTTACAGGATGATCGCTATGAGGTGATAGATGGATTGATTAGAGTTCAGGACAAGGTTTATTTGATTCCGTCATCACATTTGAGAGAGGCGATACTGAAGGCATTTCATGATGCACCCACAGCTGGACATCCGAGGGTCTTCAAGACCTATAGGCAAATTTGAGAGCGGTTTTCATGGAAAGGGCTTAAGGATGATGTTTAGAGGTATGTCAGGGAGTGTGTGGTTTGTCAACAGAATAAGGGAGAGCACACATTTCCTGTAGGTTTATTACAGCCCTTGCCCATTCCTGATAGGAAATGGGAAAGTATTTCAATGGACTTCATCACTGGTTTACCATGAGTGCAGGGAAGGGATTGCATCTATGTGGTGGTGGACCGCTTGACGAAGTTTGCTCACTTCTTTGCTATTCCGTCCACTTACATAGCAGCATAGGTGGAAAATCTTTTCTTTAGAAGGATATTCAGGTTACATGGGCTGCCCAGATTCATTGTCAGCAACTGGGATAGTAAGTTTATGAATTTTTTTGGCAAGAGTTTTTTAGGTTATGTGGTACATATCTTACACCTAGCACTAGTTATCATCCACAAACAGATGGGCAAACAGAGATTGTGAATAAATGGGGGGAAGGATATTTGAGAAACTATATAACTACACAACAAAAGGCTTGGATTAGATGGTTGCATATGGGAGAGTATTGTTATAACACCACTTATCATATGTCCATCAAGATGACTCCTTTCATGGCACTCTATGGTTATGAAGCACCTAGCTTCATGGATTTAGTTTTGGGGGATAGTAGAGTGCCCAAAGCCAAAAACTTATTGCAGGATAGTTAGGACATCCTGAAAGTGCTCAAAGAGAATATACAACAGGCCCAGAATCAATAGAAATTGTATGTTGATCAGCACCGAATAGAGCATAGCTTCGAGGTAGGGTATATGGTTTACTTGAGGCTACAACCATATAGACAGTCATCACTCAAGAAGAGCAGAACTAAAAAGTTGAAACCTAGATTTTATGGTCCCTACACGGTGATTCGCAAAGTGGGCAAAGTTGCCTATGAGGTTGAGCTTCCAGAGGGCAATTGAGTGCACAATGTGTTTCATGTGTCTAGGCTTAAGAAAGCCATTGGTCAGAGTGTAGTGCCTTCTGCAGATTTACCCCCTTTGGATGAGGAGGGGAAGCTTGTGTTAGTACCCAAGGCTATTCTGGACACCAAAGAGAGGAAGCTTAGAAATAGGATAGTGAAGGAGTATTTGGTCAGATGGAAAGACCTGCTAGAGAAAGATTCTACATGGGAGAGTGAGCAGGTTATTCAGCAGGTTGGACTGAGATTGCTTGAGGACAAGCAATTTCAAGGGGGCTAGATTGTAATGTCCCCATTTTAGTAGTTGACCAAGTGTGTGTGCAATAGCCTTGTTCTACATGGTCCCGAGGGCTAACGAAGGGTTTAATGGGATCCTAGAGTGTTTTGGCCTAGTCATTTCTAGTTTGGGCCAAAATGAAGTTGATTTACTCAGTTTCAGGCATACTTACTATTTTTAGTAAGTCAACAGGACACAGTGTAGGTCAATTTTGGTGATTGGATTCGATACTCCTCAGTGAGAGCTTTCTGATGAGCTATCACTCGCATTATTCGGAGTTCGATTGCTAATACATTTTAATGCCTGAAGTTTTATTAAAGTAACGTCTAATTTAATTGTAAATTATTAAAGTGTTACTTTAATATTTATTTTATGGTGATGTGTACCCAAGGGAGACATAAGGGGTATTTTAATTATGTTTTATATATTACACATCTTTTATCCCACATTGCCCATATGAGTTGAGTGGACCCTTGGAAATAGAATAAAAGGAAGCATTTGTGGCTTCATTAGGCAGGTTGAATATGAGAAGAAATTGGTGTGTGAGTTGCAGCTTCGTTCTTGGCATTTGAGGATGTCTATCCTCTCTTGTAACATTCTAGACATCATTCCCTTGGGGTTTGGCCTTTTGAATTCTTTGTTATTGACTTCATTATTAGGCAGTTTAGTTGCATTTTTGGCTACAAGTAGATTTGGTATTTTGCTCATATCTTCTTCACTACTTGTCTGACGCTTATGCCATTTTGAAGGAATGGTATTATGAAGGTAGTGGACTGATTGAAGGACAAAGTATTGTAGCAGCAACTTCGAAAGCTTGGGCTGGAGTATTATGTGAATACTGCTGAAGTAATTGGTGAGTTGATAAATCTACCATGTATTTGGTTTTATGAATTCTGAAAATAACATTTTATTAGCAGCAGTTCATTTCCACTTTGCATATCATTGTATTTTCTCTCTTGTTTATGTTGTATGATACCAATTCCATGCACGAAACACAACAAACAAATAAACATTTGATTTCCAGAGTTATAAGGGGTTTAAAACATTAAACAGAGAAATAAGAAGTTGAATGCAAACTGTTTGACATAATTCCTTTCAGCAATTTGGTTTAGTTTTTTAGGGACATCCAGGGGTGCCCATTACACTAGAGGTATTGCCATCAATGCCAAAGAGGGAGATTGTTGGAAACTACAATTGGAATAAATGTTATATTTTCATTGATGTCAAACCTAAATTGTAAGATAGTTTGATATTTGATTTGATTTCCATATCAAGATGATTGATGAAGAGGATTTGAGAAGTTGGACATAATAAAAGCACCTAGAGTAAAGGCCAAGTTATTGTTAAACTAAAATGGGCACTTGATTAGTTAGACATTGATAAGATAAAGTGATTGTTTACTCATGCTAAAAGTGAAGAAGATAGTTGTACTGAGGCCTTGAAGAAGTGATCAAAGAATGACTAAATGCATAGGCTTGAATGAGAAAAAGAGGAAAAGATTAAGGAAATTCAATTTTATTCTAAGTGATGCTAGTGTTGATCAAGCGCCAAAATGTGCAAAGCAGAAGTAGTGTCAACAAGCATTAGTATTGATTGAGAATCCATATATGTGCCAAATAGAAAAGATAGTAGTGATCAAGTTACCCAGTGATGACCAAGTGTCAAAATGCATTGCTAGTCGAGTGATAACATATAATAATTTATGAGGAAATTGTGATTTCTAGCTAACAATGTTGATTTCCTGGAATATGTAAAGTGTACATTAAATGCAAGGAAAGGGTTAGGTAGATGAACAATGGATTAATTTGAAAGAGAATTTTCTAGAAAAGAAGAGGATGAGGAAGAAGGTGGATAGATTCATGTATGTGTTGAATCTGGTCAAAACCCTAAAATCCATAGTGATGTTTAAGTGGAAAAAGATCATAATTACCTATTTTAAGGAGGTACAAGAGATAATCTAGTAAGGTTGGAGTAGTTGATGATGCTATTGATTGGTGAACTTAAGCAGGAGGATGAGAAGAGTTGAGAAGAGGTGAAGAGTGATTTCTTGAAGGGTTGCCAAGTGAATCAGAGACAGAGATGATAATGGAGGCCAATCAGTGGATCACCATGTGAAGTAAACTATGATCTATATTTTCAAAGTGAGTTGTATTAGTTAGAACAAAACCTATTGTTTCTTTCTACCCATTATATTAGTATTGAAATCCTTTAATTAAGATTGAACTAACAATCATATAAATCCTTTAACCAAAGTGGAAGTCTAATGGAATGCTCTAAAGTCCTCTAACAAGACCACTCCTAGTAGGGTGATTAAATCCTTTAACAAGGTCGCATTTAATAGTGTATTTTTTAGCCCTTAATAGGATTGGATCTTAATAGATCTCACTTAGAAGAGTGAAATATTGGTGACATATTAGTGGTGGTTTTTTTCAAATTGGGTTTCCATGTTAAATCCTAGTGTCAAACTTGTGTGGATCTTATTTGTAATGATTTATTGTTAATGTTTTACATTCTACAAGTTTATTATTACTAGGAAAATAGATTGCTAGTTGATGTTATTGATAATCTTCTATAAAGGTTGAGCTAATGGTTGTTTAGATCTGAAGTATTTGAAGTGTTTATTTTCTAAATTGGTACATCTAGACCTTGGATAACTAATTCACCCCAATCTCATTTATTCTAAATATTGTAACAACCATCTATATATGAGTGCAGATATGAGAATGGTATAATAACATGGTACAAGTTATACTTGTTGAATCTGACTATTAGGTCCCTTGTTTAATGTCTTTGATTATGTGTTGTTCATAATAAAGATGCAAACCTTTCTGTTGACTCTAGGTGTAATGTGGGGTTCTATTGATTATGTGACTTTGAGAGTTGTAAAGTATAAGATAAATATTAAGAATTTACTAACAAAATAAATTTTCTTTCCTCTTAATAGTTGCAATGAACCAATGAGCTAACATACCTCAAGAAGAGTACAAAAGCTCCTAATGCAAGTCCTTTATGAATGCCTTCAGGATAACTTACGTTAAAAAAAAAAAAGAGTTGTCATTTAAAAAATAAACATGGAAACACCTATTACACACAATTTTTAACATTATGCTAATACACATTAGAGGGTCCAAAATTGGGACATATAATATGTTACAAACCTTAGAAGGTCTCAATGAAGACAACAAGTGTGCTAGGTAGTGAGACCCTTCCTTATCCACTGAGAAAGATCATTGCAAAGACATACATCACAAGGGAACATCAAGAGACAAAATATATATTCAATTGTGAATCCCAAATGAATGAATGAATTTAATATATTGATAGCGTAGATTGACATAATTTTTAGATGAGATCATATGAAATGAAATTGGCATGTCATGTGTAGAAAGAAACTAGAATTATTTTATTCTCAATCAAAGAAATAGGTGTGCTATATGAAGTGATGATTAACTAAGGTAAAATACCTATATTACACCAACATCATAGAAATTCCACAATATAAGAAATTATAAGTTGCATATATGCCCAACTACTACTTGATATGGAAACATAATACTATTGTATAATCTTAAGGAGAAGAATATAAAGGATAACCATATTTAATGCTAAGTACATATTATTTATGAAAATATGTACAATTAATCTAAGCCAAAGAGAATAACTCTTTGAGACTAGCAAAAGATAGTTGAAAAAATAATACCTTGCAACAAGTGCAAAGACATCCTTCATAAAAGGAGGGGAGGAATATTAAAAGACATAATGAACATTTTCTTACCTATAATTGGTAACAAATAAGAGCCACACATAGAAAATAAATTGATTCTAGAATATTCTACATTTGCATTTAGAGTAATTTAATGTGTATGATATGGTGTTGTATTTAACAAGATATTTGGCATGTGTCGTGGAATTGCCTTGACTCTTCATGTATGCAATAGTGAAACATTAGGTAGTATCTAATTTGTGTATTTTATTTTTAATGAATTACAAGTTGGAATCCTTAATATGTTATTATTATGTCATAGTTAGCAGTGGCAGTCCAACCTAAAAGATTTTCCTTTTGTTACTATTTGCTTCTTACCTTGGGTCATGGTTATGTATATTTAGTGAATGGAAAGACCTTGTTTAGGAATTGGTAAATTTCTAAGTCAAAGGTGTTCTATACAAGTATTTTGGTCTCATTACAAGTTATTACACCCAATGTTTCAACAACTAATATGTCATCTTAGACTAGTTCTTGTCAACTTATATCCCAAAATTTAGCTAATGCAAGTCAAAATCCTTTTATTGGGAGATCAACAATGATTATAAATCTATCCAATTATCTCATGTTTTGAAAGATGATCTTGAAGATACCAATTTAGGGACAATTTAGGCCCCTTGGAAGGTTTATATAGGAAGTAATATTTCTCCTCAAGTGAGAAATACATACATTTCTTTGTTAAGAAAATATAAACATGTATTAGTCCTTCTATGGCCAAATTAATTTTATGAGGGGGTTTATCTCTAACTCTACAAGATTGTGAATCCTATTTCTGAAATTTTTGAGAAGGGATCCAAGTTATATTGGGTTGATGATGTCCTTGATGCTTTCCTTTCCATCAAGAAAGTCATTAACGAGTCTCTTTTACTCAAGTCACTTAAATTTTGTAAACCATTTAAGATGTTCTCATTTTCCCTCTTTCTATAATATTATTGTTGTTATGCTTAAGAAACATGAGGGAGGACCATGAACAACCTATTACATTATTTAGTGAATACTTAGGGGCTATGGAGTTGAAATATGAAATGATTGAGAAGAAATATCATGCTTTGTCAAGACTATAAAAAAATCAAATCTTACCTAGTGGGACCTAGTGTAGTTGCTTATATCCCTCCCTCAACTCTAAAAGATATACTCACCCACAATGAAGGTACAAGAAAAAGGTGTTTGTGGATTAATATATTCCAAGAATTTAAATGTAGATATCCATATTGCTAAGGTCGTAAGGAGTCACAGGTTAGCTAGATTGATAGTAAAGAAGTTGTAAGCCTCTTAGATAAATGCACTCTCAGATGCAACAAATCCTTTATGTAGTTTGAAACACACTCCATGGTGTACTAACATCTTATATCCCTTTCAAAAATGATGTAGTGCAAGGTAGGAGAATCCCCAAAGGAGATGTCCTAGCCCCCAACAATATAACCACACAACAAAAACACAACAACAAGAAACAATAATGCAAGATTTGATACCAACTCATAATAATTTGTTCATAGATATAACTAATTACATACAATATTCCCAGATGTAAGGCCTTCCTAGTTAGGGCCAAATAAAAATAGCAATTACAAAATTAGTTTTACAAGATCCCTCAAGATCCAACCCAAAAATTATCCTAGCTAGCCCAAATCTATAACATAACAACAATTTGGAAGAAACTGCCAAGGAAAGCTCAACTTGTGCTCATAAGCCCACCAAGAAATCTCTTTGTTTTCTAGCCACAACCCTAGCTCTACTCTAGCTTTATTGAAGATCCAAGTGTAAACTACCTCACATTTAGTGCTCTGTCCACACACTCACAACTCCATCATAATCTTGTTGTAAACTGCTTCACATTTGGTGCTATGTCCATAGCCTCAGGAAAAACTCACTCTTCTCCAATACTCTCCACACTCCAAGATGGATAATAATCAAAAGACTTCACGAGAACCCCTACTTATACCAATCTAAGCCACAAGTTATCCCAAAATGCCAAAAACTAACATTAAATTCTTGAAGAGCCACAAGCTGGCCTGCACAACAATTAAATGTCCAAAAATTGATATATGAGAAAAATTGCAATATCTCCTAGTTCTGATTGAATTAGAACTCAAGATTAAAAAAAAAGGTATAAATTTAGGTCCTCTACAACCCCTAAAATTCATAAATTTTTAATTATCAAGAATATCTATGCATCCATCCTGAAAGTCAAGCACAGAAAATTGTCACACAGAACTGCTAGAAATTGATACTCAAGGAGAAGTGCCATATCTCCCAACTTATAAAGAATTAGAACTTGTTCCTTGGATCATAGATAGTACTCTAGGCCCTATTCAATACTTGAAGTGAGAAGCCTCTAATTCATTGCAAATTAGTTATATAGCCTACAATAGGCACCGAGAAACCAGAAAAACATAGTTCTAATAGCAAGGTAAAAACAACTCAAACTTCAACTCAATCCATCCAATCTCTATGAAATCATGAGGAAAGGTTCCCCAATGTGTCTTTAAAACATACCTAACCATGAAAATCATAACTAGACCAAAATCCAATCTCGATGCTCCTGCGTCAGACTCCCCAAGTAAATAGAAAAGTATGTCCCATACCTTGATGCCCAAAGAAAGATCTGCAACCAACTTCATCTTTACCAAAGGCTTCTACTTAATCAAAGTCAATAGAACAAATCTAAAAATCAACCATCTATGCTTCATCCACTGAAACATTAGAATCACATACATATCAGCAATCCAGTCAACATGCTCACACCCAAGAACAAACTGAACATGATGCCTCATCAACAAACCCTCATCCACATCAATAACTAGTGAATCCACACCAGTAGCAACAAACTCCATATCAGCAGAAATATGAAATTCCTTAGCAACATATGCCAAACTCTCAACACTAACCATCTCATTGCTCACAACAAGATGCTCTACGATACATAACTCACCACCAAAAACAACTAGATCATTCATGACTAAGTGCTCTATAATTTCCATGTTAGATCCAACTAACTAATCATGAAAACCAATGTCTATCCCAGCATCAAGAAGGTTAGAAATATCTTTAACAACAACCTCTAGCTGCTCTACAAGTTTTGTATTAGACTTCAACAAAACCAACAAAACCAACCTCTTGCACATCAGCCTTGTCATGCCATCTTCTCTCATAAACAAGTCTCTTAACTAGCCAAACAACTCTCTTCTATATCAGTAGAATCTAGATCCACACACATCTACAAAATGCCTTCCTCATCCTATCCTTATCTCAATCATTTGAACTAGTTTAAAACTAAGTAACCACCTTCTTAGTTCAATCAACCAAATTGGCTTCAAATCAAGCAAACTCTTAGAAAAATTCCTCTCCACCACATCATGGAGACTTGCAATCATCTTAGGGTCCAATCCTCTCAAAGCCATCTCCCAAGATTTTTGTAAGCCCTCTACAAAAAATTCTTCCCATGCTCCTTGTGACTATCTTAGGCAAGTAAAAAACCATGATATTCCACCTCATAACCAAGAGATCTAGGACTCCAGAAAGAAAATCCACCACCAAATCAAGATCAGATCAGATTAGATCTACTTCTCCAACCAAGTCCTAGTGAAAATTGGCTCAACTTCGATGATTTGTCTACACACTTAGGAACAACCTTCACTCTGATACCACCTAACATAGTGCAAGGTAGCAGAATCCCCAAAGGAGATGTCCTAGCCCCCAACAATATAACCACACAGTGAAAACACAACAACAAGAAATAATAATGCAAGATCTAATACCAACCCACAATAATTTATTCATAAATATAACTAATTACATGAAATATGCCTAGCTATAAGGCCTTCTAGGTTACAACCAAATAAAAATATCAATTACAAAATTAGTTCTATAAGATCCCTCAAGATCCAACCCAAAAATTATCCTAGCTAGCCCATATATGTAACATAACAATAATTTGGAAGAAACCACCAAGGAAATATCAACTTGTGCTCACAAGCCCACGAAGAAATATCCTTGTTTTCTAGCCATAGCCATATCTCTACTCCAAATTTATCCAAGATCCAAGTGTAAGCTACCTCACATTTGATGCTCTATCCACACACTTAGAACTCCATCATAATCCTGCTATAAACTTCCTCACATTCGGTGCTCTATCCACAGACTCAGGAAGAACTCATTTTTCTCCACTTCTCTCCATACTCCAAGATGGATAATAATAAAAAGACTTCAAAAAAACCTCTACTTATACCAATATAAGCCACAAGTTGGCCCAAAATGCCAAAAACTAACAATAAATACTTGAAGAGCCACAAGTTAGCTTGCAATAGTAATTAAATGTCTAGAAATTGATATCCAAGAAAAATCACGATATCTCCTAGATCCATTTGAATTAGAACTCAAGATTTTTAAAAAAGGTATAAATTTAGGTCCTCTAAAATCCCTCAAAATAAAAAATGTTGAGTCATCAAGAACTTTTGCGCATCTATCGTAAAAGCCAGGCACAGAAAACTATCATGCAAAACTGCCAAAAATTGATACTCTAGGAGAATTGCCATATATCCCAACTTATAAAGAATTAGAACTTGTGCCTTGGATAATAGATATTAATCTAGGCCTTATTAAATCCATGAAGTGAGACACATCTCATTCATTTTAGAAAATTAGTTATATGGCCTACAAAATGCACCGAAGAACTAGAAAAACACAATTCCAACAGCAAAGTAAAAACAACTCAAACTTCAACTCAATCCATCTAATCTCTATGAAATCATGAGAAAAGGTTCCCCAATGTGTCTCCAACACATCCCTAACCATGAAAATCATAACTCCATCAAAACCCAATCTCGATGCTTCTGCATCAAAAAACCACATTTTTATGAAGATATGAATACAAATAAGAGGAATTTAAAGTTGTTGGATGCAAGATATGTGTTTATTGATGGTGATTTATTTTATAAGAGAACAGATTGTGTCCTTTTTTAAAAATTTGAGTGTCTCTACTAAGTACTCAAAATAATCCATTTCATACCTTCATTTATACACAATGTATTTCTAGTTCATGTCTACCCAAATACACATTTCATTTCATACGATCATCTATTACACAATATATTTCTAGTTTCTTTCTACGTAAACAAACATTTCATTTATTATGATCATCAATTTTTTTTTTAAAAAATTAAATTTTGGTTTTTTGGGTTTTGATTTATCAAGGTAATTTCTATTTTATAAGAAATAGTTGGTTTTGATGAGTGCATAAATATTGATCACAAGGGCACAAGAGGAGAAATCAGAACAACAAAAACCCCATTCTACAGTCAATGTAAAATCCACAAAATCACAAGGGCATGACACAAGATTCAATAAAAAATAACAATAAAACCCTACATTACCTTGTCGATCACTTTCCTTGTCGTGTCAATTTGTCTTCCTACAATTGCTGCTCTGAAATTTGAATGAAATTGTTTGCTTGAGATGAATGAAATATTGATTTTAAAAAAAAATATGAAGTTGATGTCATTGAAATATCGACAGTGTTGGGGATAGTTCAAAATTTGTTTTACAATTTTTACAATGTAATGTCATTGCCATCACAAATTGGTCTCTAATGTTGTAGTGATTATTTATTTATTGGTTGTTACTTATTTGATGATTGGTATTTATTTGGTATTAGTATTTGGTTTTTGTTTTGGTATGATGTGATGACATTGGTTTCTTTTTGATATTTTGATATTTGAGATCATTTATTTATCATTAGTTTATGGCACCCTTGAGATGGAGAGCTTTCAAGATCCCTTGCATAGGATTTCTATTATTAATTTTGTGGTTTGATATCCAAGTGGGATCTAATTTTATCTCTCCAATATGGTCGGAGTGGGCCATTTAGGTTCTATATAGTTAGGTGGTAGTGATTTTTTCATTGAGATCCTGAAAAATTTGTACTGGTATTGGATGTTCCATTCTTATAGTTGTAACATTTTTATTTATATCACTTGGAGACTTTCTTTCATTGTCACTGATGTACTTATGTATCATGTACTTTGTATCTTGAGGACTCTATGAGATGATGCATTGTATTTGGAATTGACATTACATACATGTAATGAACCCAAATTGGGGGTCCATCATTTTTGTACGACTTTCCTTTTATATAAATTCTTTTGCCCTATTATTCTCTGGATGGTTTTGATAATTTCAATCTGATGCCCTTTTTATGATTGATATTCTCATATATATATATATATATATATACATACATACATACATACATACATACATACATACATACATACATACATACATACATACACACATATATATATACATACATACATACATATGTATGTATATATACATACATACATATGTATATATATATATACATATGTATGTATGTATATATACATACATATGTATGTATGTATGTATATATATATGTGTGTATGTATGTATGTATGTATATATACATACATATGTATGTATGTATGTATATATATATGTGTGTATGTATGTATGTATGTATGTATGTATGTATGTATGTATGTATGTATGTATGTATGTATATATATATATGTATGTATATATATATATATGTATGTATGTATATATATATATATATGTATGTATATATATATATATGTATGTATATATATATATAACCAACACTTCATAGGGTTGCGTCTTTTTCATTAATATTAATATATTTAATAAGGTAGTTATATATAATTATATATTAATAATATATGATTATATATTATAATAATAATATATGGCTATATATAATATATTATTATATTATATATGATTATATGTTATATATGAATCATAATTAAATATTACTTTAATATATAACAAGGATATAATATCATATATTATTGTCGTACGAATATGTATTAATATAGTATTACTATATTAAAATATATCATAATGATAATATCATTATTTTTGTATTAGATTATTATTTAGTTTGTATTTTCATATTACCATTATAATATGATATTATTACATGATTATAATATAATATTACTTGTAAAATATTATTATGTTAATATTAATATTAATATATAATACTTATTTATTATTTAAGTTATATGTTGAAGTGGGGATATTATAGTCCTCCCCTCTCAAATTTGCTTGCCCTCAAGAAAAATCTTTTATACACAAGATTTTCCATAGATACAAAACATATTTGCTTACGAAAGGCCTAGAAAGTTTATAATAAATACATGTTTTAATGAATGAAAACACGAAGTAGACACGATGCAGACAGATGAAGACACGAAGCATACATGATGTAGACACATCATACATAACCTTGATTAGATCCTAAAATTAACAATGCACAATGTCTATACTTCTTCATTAGGCTTATGAACCCCGCAACCACAAAATAAGCATTAGTACATGTATATAAATATATATAAGCTTCAAAGAAATTCTAATAATAATAAGTTAATCCAAGCCAGTTCCATACTAAGCCCAAGAGGGGAACTTTGGCCCCCTTGGCCCTAGTGGTGGGTATTAGGCATCCACACGAGGTGGTCTACTTAATGGATTGCTTCTTTGGCTAGAAAGGTTCTTGTGAAAAGGATCCATTACTATCTTTCTCTTAACTAGCACTACAATGGGGTGTTTTCTCCTGATTGCAGACTCCATAGGAAAGTGGTACAGTTCCCTTTTCTTATTCACATAATCCTTTGGAAGGAATCTTTCTCTCTCCTGATCATCTTGAGATGGTAGATTGACGATGCAAAGGGCGTGTGAAACAAGCTACGAGCGGTTCCCTGGAGGATATCCATCAGGTGCTCGAATTTACTCTGCCTCTCCCTCCACCAACTCCCTATCTTAAGAGATCATAATGTGGATGAGGAAATGAATGTTAATCTAATGAATAGGAATCTTTCTCTCTCCTTATTACAATCATCTTGAGATGGAAGATTGACAGTGCAAAGGGCGCGTGAAACAAGCTACAAGCAGTTCCCTAGAGGATATCCGTCAGGTGCTAAAATTTACTCTGCCTCTCCCTCCACCAACTCCCTATCTTAAGAGGTCATAATGTGGATGATAAAATGAATGTTAATCTAATGAATAAGAATATTTCTCTCTCCTTATTATGATCATCTTGATGGTAGAATGATAGTGAAGAGGGCATGTGAAACAAGCTCCAAGCGTATCTAACAAGTGCTTGAAATTACTCTGCCTTTCCCCCCACCAACTCCCTATCTAAGATTACATAATTTGGATGAGAGATAGACTCTTTGTACTATAATTGAAATGTATTCTAATTACTATGTTTTCCTTAAATCAACATATATATTTTTCTTTACCACCAAATTTTTCTTATATTGGTTGTCTATTGGAATGTCTATTAATAATATACTTTAGTGTTTCTTTACTGGGCTTCATTAATATTTTTAGAGCAATTAATTTTGCTCTATATTTTAAATTTTCCTCTGCACTTTTTAAGGCTGAAAGGTAAGATATTATAAATCTATGTCATTATTTGTTTTCAGTCTTGGTCTTGGGATTTAATTTTTATCAGCTTATTATTTTATTCAAGGATTATATGTTGTTGAAAGTTTTCACCTTTTAATGTCACAATCATGTTTGTTGACGATGTTAGACTTCTCTAACTCATATTTGTATTGAGTTTTGGATGTAGGTTGCTGGGAATGAAAAAAAAGAGGGAAAGTGTTAAATATTTCCACCACTACTGCTTTAAATTTTCTGCTTTGGTTTATAATGATAATAATAAGAATGTGCCACTGTTCGCTATGTCTAGCATTAGGTTGATCTAACAAAAACAATTTTTATTTCACTGGGCATTCATAAATGTATAAGTTATATTTTGCAAATCTGCTCATATATGTAAGTGTTTTGTTTAGCTTGTTTCGCATTTCTTGCAGATTTTGGTATGGTTGGTCGTGCCCTTGAAACAAGTGTTTGTTTATATTCTACAAGTTCTAGTTTCTATTTAGAATAATTGTTTCTTTTAAATTAGAGTCATTTATTCTTCAAACTCGGTATAATACCATTGGTGTCACTCTCATTTTTGTTCTAAGTACATGAACCTCCACCTCCACAGGTGGCAAAGCAGTGCCGACAAACTTCATCACCATCACGAGTTAAGATCATCATCACCACCACTTGTTTGAGATAGTGGGAGCAGTCTCTATGATTTATACAAGCTCTCCACATTTACTCAGCATTAGAGAGCACATCTTCAAAGTCTTGAGAATCCGAGTTGAAGTAATTAAGGGTTATGTTGACAATTCTATTTGTTGTCTTTCCTGTTGGGCCTTAGTCCATTTTGTCATGGCATACCAGATAAGATGCAAAGTTTGACTTAAAATGCTTCTTTTTATCAGCTTAATCCAAAAGTAAGATATTTTCTTGATATCAAGTTGACTTATAAATATATTAGAATCAATTTAGGTCTTACAACAATTTGCAATGTCTTGAATGAATATCGTAAATAGAGTGCATAACTTGGGATGAATTTAATAATCATCAATTTAAACAAAAATTAGGACCCAGATTTAGGTGTTGATACCCTTTAGCAGCAATCCAGCCTTCAAAGAGAAGATGTAACAAATTAGTGGCATTGGCCAGCAATATTAAGTAGAATTAATCGCCAAAACTTTTAGTAGCCATTGCTTGTCTGGTTTTGCATGGGATCTAAAGTTGAATGGATGTGAGCTTGTGTCACTGTGGCTAGCTAACAGATGTGGCATTTTGGTTTTTTGATAAGTAGTTCCAACTCTTATTAATTTTTACAAACAATACTACTGCTCAACTTCTCTTGCTTGATACCTTACCATTCAAGATTAAGCCTGCTGCTAAGGATAGTTGGTTCATTGTTTCTCATATTAAATTTTCATTTACCAAATTTTGAAAAATGAATATACTCGTCTATGCATTGATCATGTCTTAGCATATTTTACAGGTTCTAGCATGAGAAGCCATTTTAAATGGTAATACAAAGGTTCCTTAGAGAACAATCACTAAAAGTAGTTATGGGGAGAAATGATTTCATGGAAATAGAGGTATGTCATCAAGAACATTTCTTGAAAGTAATAGTTATTTTATCCTCCATAAAGATCTGCTTGTACTTCACAATTGGAAGATCAAATTTTGAATTTTTTTACTTCCCATTCAAAAATTGAGTTTTTGAAGCCGAAGACTCATGAAGACTAAGAGTTCCCAAATTGGTTACAAAGGTGGCACTGGCATTAACTTGCAACAACTTTTAAGGGAAATGTGTGCCTGATTTTGTGGCTTTACAACCGTGCAATCTTTAGTTAAATGTGTTCCATAGTTATTGTGTATTTGGTTTCTGTATAACTATTAGGTTATTTAAATTAATAGTTTTATTTGTCTGCAAAGTTCTCATCTCTAAGAGAAGTGATAAGGATGATCAAGTCACAATTCTTATTCACCTTCATCACTCACTAATTTACACAGGATGGCAAGATCATTGCTCCGATACCATTTGTAATGAATCCAAATTGGGGGTCCATCATTTTTGTACGACTTTCCTTTTATATAAATTCTTTTGCCCTATTTTTCTCCGGATGGTTTTGATAATTTTGATCTGATGCCCTTTTTATGATTGATATTCTCATATATATATATATATATAGCCAACACTTCATAGGGTTGGATCTTTTAATTAATATTAATATATTTAATAAGGTAGTTATATTATATTATTATAATAGTTATATATAATTATATATTAATAATATATGATTATATATTATAATAATAATATATGGCTATATATAATATATTATTATATTATATATGATTATATGTTATATATGAATCATAATTAAATATTACTTTAATATATAACAAGGATATAATATCATATACTATTGTCATACGGATATGTATTAATATAGTATTACTATATTAAAATATATCATAATGTGTTGGAAATAATTGAAATGATCATAAGAACAATTATTGGAATAATATATGGAACTGGTAAAGAATGTCCTCAATCATTGTTTTGTCATTGATGTCAAAGTTGCTGCTTGCAGGGATGACAACTACTTTAGTGATCCAAATACTATCAATTAGTTGATTGTCAAGGTGGAGGCAATCAATAAGATCTAACTAGAACACCTAGAGAAAGGTTGAAGTTATGATGTTGTAATGAAGTACAAGGATCAATCAAGCCATTAATGAAACAATGTATTGGATGACATACTAAAAGATAAAAAGAATGAGCACACTGAAACATATCAAATAGCTAAGGTTTTAGCTATGTCTTGTGTAAAGCTCAAACTAAGTTCACTAGTAAGTGTCGAGCAAGCTAGTAAAAGCCAAGCAAATTCCTAATCAAGTGCCAAGAAAGTTTAAGTCCCGAGCAGGTATAGGTGTTGACCAACACAGAGGTGCCGAGCACCAGTAAATCAATGATGCCGAGAAACACAGAGGTGCCGAGCACCAGTAACTCAATGATGCCAAGCAACACAGAGGTGCCGAGCACCAGTAACTCAATGATGCCGAGTAACAAAGATGTGTTGAGCACTAGTAACTCAATAATGCCGAGTTGCTGCATTATTTAGAAAATCGAAGATTCGTCAGATCGAAGCCGAAAAAGTTGTTATCTAGAAATATGTGAATTAAAAGGACGATAAGAATGATGAGTTGGTGGCACAGAACACCATGTAGAACATTTTTAAGGAACAGTTGGCGAAGAAAACAAGATAAGGGGTAGATACATTGTATCCTACCTAATCCATTTTTGAAACCCTAAAATTAGAGAGGGATAATTGAGTGGCAAAGGCAAATCAAACTTCTATATAAGAAGACATAAGGAGAGAAGAAGTGTGGAAGAGAGTGGAATAGAGGGGATAGTGTGAGAGAGAGCCATAGTCAAGCATAAAAGCATGAAATGCTGAAGAATGTGCTAAGGGAGAAGAAAGCACATGAACTCTATTTAATAAATGACCTCAAGGATGATTGCATTGGAAAAATGAGTAGGAAGACTCAAGGAGATGAAGCTTGAGAGGGAAACAAGTAGTCAGAGCTGAAGTGATTGAAGCTAAGCATAAGGATTGAACAAAAAGAGTGATATGAAATCTGCAAAGTATGTTGTAAGTTATATCAGATCAAAAGACCATTATCGTTACTTTCTAGAAATTGTAAGAATATGATAAATCCTATGGACTTAGGTTGGTTTAACAACCATTAGATAAATCCTTTAACAGGGTGACATTCCAAGTGGATGTTCTTAAGACCTTTAACTAGGCCCATTCCTAATAGTTTGGTGAAATCCTCTAAAAAGGTCACATTTAACAGTGTGTTGTAAGCCTTTAATAGGGCAGGCTTTTAACAGGGCATCACTTCAGAAGAGTGAGAATCAAGTAGCATGTTACTGGTGGTTTTTCCCAAATTGGGTTTCCACGTAAATCATTGTGTCATGTGTTGATCTTGAATGTTTTATCTTTGCATGTTGATTTACAGTAATTTGCTTATATGACTAATTTAAGTTTGAACAGATGAAAAGGGTATGGATTCATTAAAAGTATTAAAAAGGCATTATTAGGGCATTTAGACCTTGAATAACTGATTCACCCCCCTCTCAGTTATTCTAAAGAATTCTAACATAATGATAATATCATTATTTTTGTATTTGATTATTATTTAATTTGTATTTTCATATTACCATTAAAATATGATATTATTGCATGATTATAATATAATATTACTTGTAAAATATTATTATTTTAATATTAATATTAATATATAATACTTATTTACTATTTAAGTTATATGTTAAAGTGGGGATATTACAATACACTATGAGATATGTAGTGGATGTTATGTTTTGGATGTATTTTGTTGCCTCGGTTATACTTATTTATTCATTATGAGATAATGCATTTGGTATTTTATTATGAATGTGAATGTTGTACTTATGCTTAACTCTAATTAATAATATTTATGCAAATATGATTTAACTTTAAGGAACCCTTGAAAAATGTAATTTGTATATATATTTATTTGTGTATGTGATTTTTTTCATTATATTTCTTCTAAATTGATATATTGATGTTGCATAAACTTTTAAGAAAAGAATGTTCAGAAAACTCGGTATCATGTTAGGTTGATTTCTCTTGGATTCCTAGTGGAGTGTTATGAAAATGATCTCAAATGGAAAACCAATGACTTTTTATGGGCTTTGGTACCATTTAAGAATTGACTATGAAGGTATACTTTTAAGATCTATAGGTAATGTTAATAACAAGACAATAATTTGTATTGGATTAGAGTACATAAGAGATCCCTTGCTTATATAGTCAAGGTGAAGAAAAAGTAGTGAATGGTACAATGAAAAGTAGCATTGTCTCATTGCATGTTAATTAAGAGATATTTGATCACCCATAAGAAGGAAGCACATGTCCACCAAGGTGGATCATCCTCAAATGTGTAATAAAATTTATGTAACATGTGCCACAAAGGTGAAGAAATATTAAGTGATAAGTCCATCCACATAAAGTGGAAATAATGGACAAATATTGTCATGTAATTCCTTTATTAATCTTTAAAGTAAAGTATAATTAGTACCTAGGTGTCTATTGACCATTGGGGCTTTCCCTAGTGGACTTGAATCACAACGTGTGCATTCATGGTATACTTGAGAATTACCCTATTGTCAAAAAATACTTCCATAAACTAAATTTAGGTCACCCCCTCCAATACCCACACAATAATCCCTACTCCTATTTGCCTATATAAACCCCCACCCCTTCCTCCCAAAATCCCTTCCCCGCTATATGGGAAATATATTGCCCCATTTTCTTCCCATTTAAAATCTTCCAATATGAATGCATGGGGTATTGTATTGCCTCATTAGTAAAGACCCTGTGGAATTAACTAAAGTAAAATTCTTGATATACACCAACAAGAAGACACTTCAAGTAGCCAACTTTTAAGAAATACTTCTTTTATAGAGTCAAATTTAATTATAACTTAAAACACAAGAATATTTTTTTATTTTATAGTAAATATAAAGAATATCATAAATACAAAATTGACGTTCAGTTCCCCAAACTTATATTATTGATAAGAAATGAATGATGTAGCTTGTAAAGATTCAAGGTCCCTAAAAAACTAGGCTAGAAAATATCAAGGACAAATTATCTATGAGACATCAAGGGGAAATAACGATGTCATAGGCATACATGAGAGTGGTGCCCTCATAGAAAAAAAATTAAACACTTATGTATGACTAAAAGGACAATTCCCATGAATTTCAACTAGGGGATACCTATCATGCCCCTAAAGAGATATGATATAAGCATGAAGAAGAATGTAGAAAAGAAAACCCTTGGTACTATCTATAAAATAAAGGTGGTGGAACCTAAAGGTGTAAGTGACATCCCATCATGGATCTTGATGGTGATGGCACACTCATAATATCTCACATAACTTAGGTAATTGATGAAGAGGACCTCCTTGGCAATAAGGTTCACTTGACATATAGGATCAACCAAGGCACCACTAACAAAGACACCATTAATCAAATTTTGAATTTAAAGAGAAGAGGTATCTCTACTATATTTCTCATCCAAAGAGGTGAAAGTAAGAGTAGGTAGTGCAATAGGAGTGATTTTCACCATCTCTACAAAGGGACAAACACTAAAAAAAAATAGATGTTCAATATCGAAATTTTTGGTTCACATAAATTTGACCAAAAATTGGAGAAGGAAAAGTTTATTGAGCTCAAGAGTGGTTAAGGTATCAAAGAATAAATTACCCCTTTCACCACCTCAATTATAATAACACTCTAGTGAGCTAATGGATCAATACAATAATATGATAACAATTGAAATTTACAAATTAGGATGTTAAACACAAAAGAAATGTAAATAACTATTAACCAATAACTCGAAATAATATTTGACTATATAAAAACTAAAAATAAAACACTACAGAGATGGAAAGCTAAACACATTGAGATCACTTCCAAGAACACACACATAATTGGGACACCAAGATAGGTATAGGATGAAAGTGAAATTTCCATTCATCCCACATGGATAGAGTATAAAGGCAAGCATAAAAAATAAGGAAAAATTAAGACTAAGATTAAAAAACATGAATTAACATTAAAGTATAATGAGATATTATTATACTCTGTGTGTGTGTGTGTGTGTGTGTGTGTGTGTGTGTGTGTGTGTGTGTGTGTGTGTGTGTGTGTGTGTGTGTGTGTGTGTGTGTGTGTGTGTGTGTTTGTGTGTGTGTGTGAGAGAGAGAGAGAGAGTATAATGGGATATGATTATACTACATGTGTATAAGTGTGTGTGTGTGTGTGTGTGTGTGTGTGTGTGTGTGTGTGTGTGTGTGTGTGTGTGTGTGTGTGTGTGTGTGTGTGTGTGTGTGTGTGTGTGTGTGTGTGTGTGTGTGTGTGTGTGTGTGTGTGTGTGTGTGTGTGTGTGTGTGTGTGTGTGTGTGTGTGTGTGTGTGAGAGAGAGAGAGAGAGAGATCCACTTTTGTTACTCTTACAAACTTATACACATGAAGACAAATAAAAGTGTTGGTGATTTTTGGATATCTAGCTTATTAAAACCCCTTGTCTTGTGTTCCCACCTCCATGGTATCTATAATATAAATGATGATATTATAAGAGATAGATCAAGAAGATTGATATAATACCAAAACAAAAAATAAAATTAGACAAGATCATTACCTTCACTATTATAATTTCAATGGTTAATGGAGTGAAGGAATGAATGGTCAAAAGAGAGAGCAAAACTAAATTGAGAAGTTAATTTCATACAAAAAGGGACTAAAAATAGAATGAACAACTTGATAATGGTGGAAACTGAGCAAGAATTGTGTCCAAATTTTGAGGAAGACCAAGAAGACCTAAAATGAGCTTCAAAATGAGATTATCATATGTTTGAGTCAAATATCGCAATAATGGGTGGTCAATTTTGGAATTATACTATAGGGTGGAAGTTTGTAATAACTTAACAACAATCTACATGTCTATAAATTTGCAAATGAGTGTGCATCCACACACATCTCTATGGTGCACATGTACCTTGGGTTATCTAATAATTTTTTCAAAGATTATAAGAAGGGGGTGACAAATAAAAATGAATTGACATTGAGATATTATATGGATTTTGGTTTTCTAATCTAAGGTAGAGGCACAATGTAATAATTTTTTAGTAAGGGAAACTAATTTTACATAGACTAGAAACAAAAAATTTACAAACAAAAAAAATCATGTCAATAGATGAAAATATCCAAGATCTAGATAGGACCCAAACACTAAAAAAAATCCAAAATAGGGATACAAAAACATCCTATGGGTAGTTAGACAAAGAACACTTTTCCTAATGATTATGTATTAATGTATTTGACCTTTTTGATAATAGTATCCAAAGGATTAGAATCCTTGTTCTTTCTCCTCAATAACACTTAATTGGACCCAAACTATTATCTTGAGCTACAGGATCCTTCATCTCCTCAAAGCCTTTATCCACCAATAGATTTTTCTTCCTCATCTCAAAGAATGTAAGGTGAAAGGTAAAGCAATTAGAAAAGGGTCTCAATTACTTCACATTTTGAGGGTTTGACAACCTTACACATCAAAGGGAAGTTAAGGAGATTGATCATTTCAATTCAAACTCTAAGGTAATTAGATCTAAGAAGATTAGTGCCTGTTGGAATATTCAAATGGGAAGAGTACTTCTGAGAGGGGGGAGTGAATCAGAAGTAGCCAATTTTTATCCTTTTAAACCCTTATTAACACATAACTAAAAGTAGTGTATATGCATGTAATCATATAAACAAACATGAAATGAACGCATGCATCAACACATAACACAAAGATTTGGTAACCCAAAAATCCTCCAGGAATAAGAAGGTAAAACTAGGGTGGGGATGACACCTGCAAAAATTATTGCAACAATCAATGTTCAACCACTTCTAATGGTCTGCCCTGCTAAAAACTTTACATTGTGTCAATAGTGACCTGGTTAAAGGATTTACAAACACTTACATGAAGTACCACCCTGTTAAAGGATTTACAATAGGTTGTTAAACCCACCTAATACATAGGATTTTCAATCACCTTCTCCAAAGGTTCTTCTACCTAGCTGTTAAGCTAACCTATCAATATAGGATTTCAACCTCTAATACAATTGTGAGAGAGTATTAGAACATTTGACCTAATTGAATTCAATCTCAAATTGTTGGGTTCAGGTACTAGATCTGCTCTTCTCATTTTGATCCTTGCTTGATCTAATCTTTGTATGTGTTCCTTGTTCCTTGTGCTATTCTGACCAACTAGATATGAAACTGTTGCTTTGTTCCTCTAAGTATTTCCTTTTTCTCTCTAAAATTTCACTATAATTTCCCCTTAACACTATTCTCTTCCACACATGGAATGGGTATTCGAATTCCTTATAAAGAATGCAAAGACTTAGGGTTAGTTATGGATCTACAATCCATATTGAGTCTCAAATTCCCACTCATACCTTGCATTTTTCTCATTGGTTGCATGCCTTCTCCATTTTCCTAATTGGTTGCATGCAGATTTCATAGGGAATGTAAATGATTTTTCCTTATCCTTTTTCTTCTTCAAAATCTCTCTAAGTCGGCTCCAAAAATGGTTTACATCTTAGTTTGTGAAAACACAAACTCTTATGTTGATCCTAAGTTACTCAGCACTTATCACATTACTGATGCTTGGCATCTATTACATTCTGACTTGCTCAACACCTATTACTTTCCTGGTTTGCTCGGCACCTGTTAAACATTGTATTTCTTAGCACATTTATGTTTTGTATTGCTTGGCATTTAAACATTTCTTGGATCACTAGGCACATAAACATTTCCTAGATTACTTGGCACATAAACATTTCCTGGATTACTCAGCACATACTATGTTTTGACTTGCTTGGCACCAACTGTGGCTAGGTACCTATTGAAATTTTGGCTCGGCATAGATTGTGTACTTGACATATATATTGAAAAATGGTTAAGTGTGTTGACACTCAATTGTCAAGACTATTCTTTTAACCAACAATCTACCTCTTTCACATGAGTGTCAAAAACACTTACTAAGCATTTATGAACTTAATCTTATTGAGTACATGCAAAATTTCAAAAATATATTGAGTAACAATATACCTTATGACTCCCTCTAAGTTGATTATGCCTTGTCTATTCTTGAGACTGAAATTTTGTGCTAATGTTCCTGATCCTCTCTCTATCCTTTGTCTTGTTTGTGCATTTTGAGCCTATGTACTGTATCTGATCTTGTCTGTTTGTGTATTTTGAGCCTGTGTACTACATCTGATCTTGTATGAAGTTCAAAATTTTGCATCTCCCTCTTTCTACTTTATTACTTGACATCTCCCTTTTTGGCTATTTACAAACTTTCCACTTTATTCTCAAAATGAAAGAATGTAACCAAATAATTCAAAATGTCAAAATTTGGTCTCCCATAGTATTTGCATATATACATGTCTCATCTTTACTTTATCTCCCCCTTACTTTATCTCCACCTTTTTTACACTAATGTCAAAGGGTTCTATGGAGTAATACCAAGCTTAGCCAAAAAAGTGTTATTTACTTCTAGGAGTATCTTCAGAGCTGCATCCCAATTTGCTAGTGCAATGTCTAATGACTTATGCTGGATGGCAACCTCTGCTATTAGATGTACAAGTCCATCTGAAGTAGAAAGATTTGAATCTTTCTTGAGGAATTTTTCTGCATACATTTGCTCCTTATGAAGTACCTCCAAGTGAGGAGTTATAAAGGACTGAATTTGCATCAACTTAGCTTTTATATTTGTCTCCTCTATTGTTAATAAAACTAATTCTCTTTGAGTGTGAAGCATTTGAGTAAAATGCTTCTCACTTTGAGCTAGATTGGTGAGGAGATGCATACTAGAAATCTTTAGATTTCTCTCCAAGCTCATTATTTTCTGGCTAGTCTCTTGTGTGAAGTTGGAAAAATCACACAACTTTTTGTACAAGGAGAATATATTCTCAAGTACAATTTTGAATTTATCTAATTTCTTAGCCAGTTCAACTTGTGATAGTGCTATATCACCAGATATTTTTTCATTTACTTTTCCTTGAAACTTCTTTTTTGACCATTCCATTAATTTTACATTTGTATCATGGTCTTCATTGTCACCTAGTCAACTATATCAAATAGTTTCTCTACTATTGGCCTTGACTCATCAGGTGTCTGCAAGCTAAAGGCATCCATAAAGATTTCCTTTATCTCATTTAATGATTTCCTATATTTATATTCTTTTCTCAATACCTCTTGTCTTTTTCTTCTATCCAATGCATTATTTATTTCATTAATTTTCTCCTCAATGAGAGTGCTAGATTCATACTAAGGTATTGTGATTTCTTTATCAAGCTCAGGAATTCCATAATGAAGTTTCCTGGTTACTTTTTTTGAGCTCGAGCCTAGTGTTCTAATTTGAAATGCTAATGTTTTAGTGCTCGACTTCTGAAGAGTTTGAGTGGGAGTACCTATTTTTGGTAATTCAACCAGAGTTTGTATTGCAGGTTGCTCCTCATCTCTTGCCTCTTCCTTCTCTTCAGCTTGTTTCTCCTTTTCACTATCAATTGTTGGATGTGTGTTGGCTAAATGTTCTATTTTCTCTTTGTCTTCCCCTGTTGCTGCACTCGGCACTTGAAGTGCATCTATGACTTCTTTTGGTGAAAATGGTGGAGGAAGGAATATGATTCTAGTAGTTTGTATGGTCAAAGGTGGTTCTTGTGTTTGCACCTTGACTTCCTTTGATTTTACTATTGCCTTTTGCAACTCATCAACATTGACCGATATTGGGCTTGAACATAATCTAGTTGCTTGTGTTGATTGGTCAAGGATTTTTGCTAGATCCTCTACAGCTAATGGATTGATGTTTTGACCAGAAGTTTCAATAACATCCTTTATTTTGATAATCTTTGTAGGTGTGTTGGTGGCATGAGGAGGGCTAGGAGGCGATAGTTGTGTGTCTTGCACACTTTGTTCTTGCTACTCATCTATACCCTTTTCTTCCTCTTTTTCCTCTTTATTCTCCTCTTCATCTTTCTTTTCTTCTTCCACTTTCTTCTCTTCCTCAATCTTCTTCTCTCCTTCCTTCTTATCTTCCTCCTTCCCTATTTTTGTTTCCTTTATCTTGGTAGTTGCTTCTACCTTGTATTCTTCATCAAACACATCATCAATTTTCTTGTATATTATTTTCCACAATCTTGTGGATTTGCTGACTACATCTTCAATTTTATTTTGCAAAATACTGAGTGTTCTATACTTTGGAGTAAACCTATTATTGTGCCTCGTGAATACATTAGTCACTTGACCCTTAGTCAAATCAAGTAATAGTCTAGCTAGAGTAGACTCCCTTATTTCTTTTTCCATTTTCAAGCAAAAATACCATTTGTCTTCTACTATTTTGTACAACTCCTTGGGCATTGAGCCATCTAGCTCTACAAGTGTGTGCTTGTACTCGTCCATCATAGCATACACATATTCCTCTATTTTATTTTTCTCTTCCTTAGTGAGCTTATTAAAATCCAAATTCTTTAAATCTTTCAAGTCATCATTTCTAATCTTTGTACACAATTTATGTATAGTAGACTTGGGTGGATGACTTATCACTTTGAACTGGTTGTTATCATCTATTTCCATCTTTTCTTCATCTAAGCCAGGTTGAGTTACATATTTTCTTCTTTTTCTTGGCTCCTCCTTAGTCTTCTTGGTGGTTTTCCTCTTTTTTGCCTCTTCTTTAGTGTTTTGTGTTGTAGCTCTGGTGGTGGCTCTGGTAGTGGGCTTCTTTGGTGCAGGTTTTGCCACTTTTTTTGCTTTGGGTTGAGGAGCAGGTGGATTTTTAGCCTTCCTCTTCATGACTTTAGTTCTAATAGGTGTTTCCTTAGCTTCTTCTTCCTTGACACCTTCCTCTTTATCCTCACCTAGACCTTCTGTCAATTGTAGAGGCTCATCTTCTTCATTTTCATTGTCATCCTCTTCTTCATTTGCTTCCTCTTCCTTTGTTGTTCTTGCTTCTTCAACACAAAATTTCTTCTTGATCTTCTTCATCAATTTGTCCTTCTTCTTTACTACTATGGCAGTCTTAAGATCTGTCACCACCCTTGATTTGATAACATCATAGGTTCCAAAATGTTTTGTAGTCTTGTCAGTTTTGTCTGCAAGTAGAGTTGTTATTGTTGCTGAGGCTTAGTCAAAATCATGTTCATAACCTAGTGGCCTAAGCCATCTCACTCTAGGTATGACTGCTTGTATATAAGTGTAATTAATGTCCACAAGAAAGAAAATGTCCTTTTCATCTTGCTCAACCAGTGAAATTGGTACCCTCATTCACTGTTTCATGGACTTCTTGAAGTCCTCAAAGTAGCTAGTCATTTGGGCATCTCTAGTCATTTGGGCATCAAAATTCTCACCCATCTGCTTAATCAATCCATTTATTTGCTCAATAATAGTTTTATTTGGATCTCATCTCACTTTACCTACTAAAGGGATTTCTTTCATGATATATAAAAACATACAAACCAAAACTGAGCCAAATTTGCATTGAGCTCCCTTAAATTTCCTTATAGTTCCCAGATTTTCATTAATCTATTGTAACATGATCTCTACAAGATCATATGTATGATCTTTCTTCACCAATTTATAGGCAACATCCACTGCTATACATGGTACACTGTTTAGTCTGCTTGACTGGTAGAATTTGTGGGATATGACTCTCAAACCAAAATCTAGTAGGGGTTTTGTGATGGTGTCAATTATCATTCCCCTATTATTCCATTTTTCACCTGTATTCTTCTCTATGACCTCCTTTTTGTCACTTCTCAGGGTCTTTGGCCAATCTAGAGTTAGAATACCAGTAACCCTATGTATAGTTTTCTTTGTAAACTTTACTGGCCTAGTCTCTAACCAAAAAGCTCCATCATGGATTCTGCTCAATACTATGCATATCCATTCTATTTTGAAAACAATAGGGAAAACTAGGGCTTTGTTCAGACCCTTCTTCTCCACTATGGATAATTCATCTTTAAGTTTTTCATTTTCACACAATTTAATAGATGCATTAAAAATCTCCAAATCTCCTACGGCTCCAACTTTGAAATTATAACACTTTCAAATGTCTTGAACCATGACAACTTTATTAGGAATTATGGATAGGGCACCAGTAGGATCATTTTTATAAGCAACTTCAAGAATGGACCTAAACTCTAGCTGTTTGACTTCATTATTGACTAATTGAATTTCATGACTCTCCTTCTCCTTAGTAGCTCTTGACCCAGATGCCATTTTTTTTTGAACTAGGGTTTAAAATAAAATAAACATTCGCACTTTGAATAGCTAAGCACTTGAATGAAATACCTGTGAATCAATGACATGGAGTTGAATCGAAGTTGAAATCACTACAAATTGTTGTAGAATCGCTTCTTCGCTTTGCTTGACTTTGCTTCATGTTTGTATGATTCAAAAATGAATGATTTTCACCTTTATTAGGTTCAAAAACCTAGCATTTATTGCATTTGTGATTATAGCTATACCCTCAGCTTCCAAAGATTTTATCATCTCAGCTTTGACTAAAGTTTATCTACTCGATAGCAACTAAAATTGCCAATTTCTTGACAACCACTAATATCTCTTACTTGGCATCTACTAAACTGTTCAACGTGACAACCAAAGGTAGCTCGACATCATCTTCTAACTTCTAACTTGGCATCTGTCCTCATGCATTTTTCTTCTTTGTAATATTTCTATGTTTTCTTGGGTTAATGTATGATACATCTTTATATGTATCAGCCCTGTGTATCTGTCTTGTACTTAATTGGATGAGATGTGATCACTTGACCTCTTGGGTGAAGTGATCTCTCCATTTGATGTGTTGCATTCACCTTTCTTCTTCCATTTCTTTTTCATTTGTCCTCTTATTTGTTCAACATCAATCTTCTCTTTTCCTTTGTTGACTTCAGTCTTTGGTGCTTTTGACTTTGTAGGATAGTTTCTGTTGATATGACTAGTCTTCAAGCAACTAAAACATATAGTTTGATTTAGCCACCTGCTGTAGCTTCCCTTGAAATGTGTCCTTATGAAATTTTCAAGAATGTGTCCATACTCTTGGCAATAGTGACAACTATACCTGATATTATAATCCCAGTTGTAGTGATGCGCATGATTGATTCCTCTTGCAGGCTGATTAGGTGTCCACATAGGCTTTGATCTACATTCAAATGCTCTATGTCCATACTTTTTGCAATTGTAGCAGTGTCCCTCAAATCTTGTTGTCCTTATGGTCTTGGTTCTGCAATCTTGTGTTGAATGTCCTTGTTTTTGGCATTTGTGACAAAAGTTTGCATTTGTAGGCTTATCATGTTGATGACGATTCTTGCTTCTGCACACATTAGAGGTATGTCCCCTTTTACCAAAAAAATGACAAGTAGGTTTAGTGTTCTTGCCTTTGTTTATTCTTTCTTCTACAGCCTTGGATGATTCTCCTTGTTTAGTGTTGATGTAGCCAAGTCCTGAGGTATCATTACTAGCCCTTGGTGATTTCAACAATTGCTCAAAGTACTTGATGGCCTCATTAGGTTTGTTGTAACTTTCTACTATTTTCTTTTCTCTCTTTAATTCATTCTATAATTGTTCAGTCTTCATCTTCAAGGTGGAAATCTCAATGTCCTTCATGTTTAGCTCGTGATGAACATTCATCATCTGGCTTAAAGTGTCCAACTACATGTTTGAGATCTTTTCAAATTCAATTGTCTTCTCTTCCAACCTATTGGTGAGATTACTCTTATCATCTTCTATCATGGCCTTGTCTTAAATAGATCTTTTCTTTTGTTTAGTCCCTTCACAAAGCATTATGGCTTGTGATTCTTGTTCAAGCTTGAGTAATCTGATTTCTTCAACTTGTGCTCTATTTTTCTCCATTAATTATGCTATTGCTGCATCAAATTCTTTAGAATCTCCAATTGAAAACACTTGTGACGTGTCAATCTCTTTGTAGTGTATGTCATTTTTAGCTATGGCTATCTCCTTCCTTCTTTTTAAGGATTTTCTCAGTTCCTCCCTGGCTTCCTCTACTTTGTGTAGAGCTAGTTGCACATCGATCACCTAATTGTCAATGATCTTCCCAAGTTTGAAGACTTCCATCTTCTGACCTTTTTCTCCAAGTTGTTAGGCTTCTCTCTATGTGAACCAGAGCTTTGATACCAATTGTTGGAATATTCAAATGGGAAGAGTACTTTTGTTGGGGGGGGGGGGGGGGGGGGCGTTGAATTAGAAGTAACCAATTTTTATCCTTTTAAACCCTTATTAACACATAACTAAAAGTAATGTATATGCATGTAATCATATAAATAAACATGAAATGAAAGCATGCATCAACACATAACACAAAGATTTGGTAACCCAAAAACCCTCTAGGAATAAGAAGGTAAAACTGGGGTGGGGATGACACCCACAAAAATTACTACAACAATCAATGTTCAACCACTTCTAATGGTCTGCCCTATGAAAGGCCTCCTGTGTGAAAGGCTTTACATTGTGTCAATAGTGACCTGGTTAAAGGATTTACAAACACTTACATGAAGTGCCACCCTATTAAAGAATTTACAATAGGTTGTTAAACCCACCTAATACATAGGATTTTCAATCACCTTCTCCAAAGGTTCTTCTACCTAGCTATTAAGCTAACCTATCAATATAGGATTTCAACCTCTAATACAATTGTGAGAGAGTACTAGAACATTTGACCTGATTGAATGCAATCTCAAATTGTTGGGTTCAGGTACTAGATCTAGTCTTCTTTTTTTAATCCTTGCTTGATTTGATCTTTGTATGTGTTCCTTGTTCCTTGTGCTATGCTGACCAACTGGATATGAAATTGTTGCTCTGTTCCTCTAAAGTCTTTCCTTTTTCTCTCTAAAATTTCACTATAATTTCCCCTTAATACTGTTCTCTTCCACACATGGAATGGGTATTCGACCTTCTTATAAAGAATGTGAAGATTTAGGGTTAGGTATGGATCTACGATCCATATTGAATCTCAAATTCTCGCTCATACCTTGCATTTTTCTCATTGGTTGCATGCCTTCTCCATTTTTCTAATTGGTTGCATGTAGATTTCATAGGGAATGTAAATGATTTGTCCTTATCCTATTTCTTCTTCAAAATCTCTCTAAGTCAGCTCCAAAAATAGTTTACATCTTAGTTTGTGAAAACACAAACTCTTATGCTAATCTTGAGTTACTTAGTACTCATTACATTACTGATGCTCAGCATGAACTGATTCCTGGATTGCTCAACATCTATTACTTTCTGACTTGCTTGACACCTACTACTTTCCTAGTTTTCTCGAGACCTGTTAAACATTGTATTTCTTGGAACATGTATGTTCTATATTTCTCAACATCTAAACATTTCTTGGATCAATTGGTACATAAACATTTCCTGGATTACTCAGGACATACTACGTTCTGACTTGCTCGGCACCAACTGTGGCTCGACACCTATTAAAATTCTGGCTTGGCATACATTGTGTACTCAACATAATAGTGAAAAATGGTTAAGTGTGTTGACACTCAATTTTCAAGACTATTCTTTCAACCAACAGTGCCAACCAATTGTTCAAGGAGTATAATGCAAAAAAAGATCAAATAATTATAAAATTAGAGAAAGAATGCAAAACCCTTTAAAATCTAATGTAGTAAGAGCTATCAAATAAAATTAGGACTATAGATATATAAAGTAAAAGTTATGAAATGATGAAATAAATTAAATGACTTACATTTAAAAGTGATATAAATATTGAGCATGATTTTTTGATTTATGTGCAACTCTAAATAGTGAGATATCTAAAACCCAAAAACCTTTACGCTAATAATCATCATCAATATGGATTGGTAGGGTTGATCTAGAGGAGAAAATTTGATCTAGTAGGGTCACATTGCATCTCTAACCAACAGTATCCAAAAGTGAAACAATTTTTGAATCTCTAAAGTTCTCCAAAAAGGGTATCTAAATCTGCACTATATTTTCCTCTAAACTCTACAACTTGTAAGAACATTTATTTTATTTTTTTGATGGGGGGTTTGCCTTGGTCAAATCCTAGTTTAGGAATTAACCTTGAAATTGAAATTATTGAAATATTGGAAATGAAAAATAAATGCACAAATTCACCTTTCAATTGTAGGATATCTCAAATCAAATACAATATGCTCACTTTAACAATTGAATGGATCAAGAGGATGAAAATGTAAAAGAAGGATGAATGTAGAAGCCCTTCCTTGATGACAAGCTCAATTATCACCAATCAAGGAATCTAGACCTTGAAAGGTTGTGCCATGAACATGGAAGAGATAATAAAGCCCCCAAATGAACTCCTTGAAGCTCTTTGAAAGCACCTTGAATGCAAGAGATCTCCTCTATAATGTCTTCTTGAAAAAGGATCTTCTTGAATGCACATGAATGCTTGGATGCATGTATGTTGTGAGTGGATTATTTATTGTGTGTGTGGATTCTAAATGAGGAAAATGGATGGGCTTATAAAGGGCTCAAAATAAAATTTCTTTAGTGACCAATGAGCCTCAAAATCAACACCTTGAATTAACCCAGACATAGGGCCTAAGAAGGGGACCCAAAAAATAGGTTCCTAGCAGGGATGCATTATTTCATCATGGATGCACTACATTATTAGGGATGCATTGTGTCTATGATTCGTAGGTCCAAAAATTCTTCAAACTCCCTAAGGGTCTTAAACAAGTTTGACCATTGGGAAATCAGGTGCAAATCTCAAGAAAACCTAGTTTCAATGCACAAAAGATATTTTGAGTGATTGAAGGAAGGGAAGGGAGGACCTAAAGGGATAGGTCCTACCTTGAGCTTTACAACGTGAAATAGGAATAACAAGGAGGATATATTAGGTCCTACCTTAACTCTATCTAGGTGGAATGCAAAGAGATGAGAAGAAATGGGAGAATATAACTTATATGAAAGTATGGCTTTAATTATCAATAAATAGGTTCTAAACCATCATTAAATTGAAGTACTTCTAATTTAATATGGTACAATAAGTTATCAATATTATGAAGAACATTTATAGAACTAGAAGTAGGGGACTCACCTTTAGATAGGCTATGAATCACTTTATCTTGTTCATTGAGATTCTATAACCCTTTATTGGTGTGTTATTGTGTGAAAATCACCAATTAAGTTTTTAAATATTTCCAGAACACCATTAAGCTTATCCTCCAAATTTTTAATTTTTCCTCCATGCTCCTATTTAAGATCATTGATACCCCACACCAAAGTCTGAGTACTTCTAAGAATATCATCAAGTTTCTCTAGGTAATAGGGGGATCATTCCTAAAATCCCTTATCTCTAAAATGACCTGACCAAAAAGATCCTCTAGGAAGACTAGAAAGCCTCTCACAAGCTTACCAATAAAAACCTCTTCTAAACTAGAAGAACCCTTTTAAATGAGTATATCTTTCCCAACCTTGAGCAAAAAGTTGACATGATATTCCTTCTTAGTGTCTCCCATTGTAAAAGATGGTTTAGGATAACTGAGAAGGGGGGGAGGTGAATCAGTTATCTTGGAGTCTAGATGTAGCAATTGAAATTTAAACACTTGAAATACCTTAGATCTAAACATTCAATAGCTCAATCTCTATACTAGATAATCAATAACATAATCTTGTAGTCCATTGTCCTAATAGTATCATATTTGCAAAATGTAAAACATTAATAGTAAAACATCTCAAATGACATCCACATAATTATGATATTAGGATTTAATATGGAAATCTAATTTGGGAAAAACCACCAGTAACATGTCACCTAATTTTTACTCTTAAGAAGTGAGCTCTATTAGGAACGAACCCTGTTAAATGTTACAAAACACACTATTAAGTATGACCTTGTTAAAGGATTTAATTACTCTATTAAGAGTGGCCTTGTTAGAGGGCTTATGAACATTCTATTAGAATGCCACCTTGATTAAAAGATTTACATATGATTGTTAGGTCAACCTTGATTAAAGTATTTCAAAACTAATATAATGGTTAGAAAGTAATAGTAAGTTGATCTGACAAATAAAAATCACTTTTAAAATACATATCACAATTTGATCCAATAGTTGATTCTTTGACTATACTTCATTAACATCTCCATCTTTGATTCACTTGATATCCCTTCAAGCAATCACTCTTCTTCACAACTCTTAACCATTCAGTCTTTTGCTCAAGTTTGCCAAACAAAAAAATCAACAACTATTCCAACCTTGTTAAGGTCTTCACCATCTTTACTAACCTCTTTAAGTTTAGCCCTTATACCCCCTTAAATAGGTAATTCTGACCTTTTGTTTCTTAAATATTACCATAGATCTTAGGGTTAGGTTAGATTCATTGAATCCTTTCATCATTTTGTCTCCTCTTAAAAATTCTCTTCTAGAAACTTCTCCAAAATTCTCCTTGAATTTTTACATAGAAATGCTCAAACATAGTTTCCCTTGAATTAAATGGTCTAGGTCATCCATCCTTATTTTCAAAACAATTTACATATTCCAAGAAATCAATTGTGTCAACTGGAAATCATGATTTTCTCATAATTCGTCAAATTTTGTCCCTTAGCCAATACTGTGTTATGAAACTCAGTCATTACTAGATTACTCAATTGCTACTAACTATTTTTTTGACACTTTTACTGATGCTTAGTCAATACTAATGCATGGTTGACACTATATTTTCTTAGCTTGTACTATCACTTGGTCCAACTCTAGCATCGTTCAATATAAACTTCAAGTTCCTTCATCTTCTGCTCTTTTTCTTGGTGAAGCCTATGCATTTGGTATTTTTTTGATTACTTCTTCTAGGCTTCATCACAATTGTCTTCTCCACTTGTATTATGATTAAAAAATCACATTATCTTGTCAAATTTCAATTGATCAAGTGCCTATTGTAATTTCTCATAACTCAACCTTTCCTCTAGGTCCTTTTGTTATGCCATTCTCATGTCCTCTCCATCAATCATCTTGACATGATACTCTACTCAAATAGAAAACCATCTTACCATCAAGGGTTTACATCAATGACAACATAAAAAATGTTCCAATTGTAGTCTCCATCAATCTTCCTCTTTGACATTGATGGCAACAACTCTAGTTAGCATGCAATCTAAAACATGTAATTGCTTCAATCATCTCCCTTTGAATTCAGCATTAGATATTAATTAATATCCTTAGTTTCATTTTGATTCTCATCATAGTGTCCAAAAATCTCTCTTTTTAGTTTAATTCTAATTCACATACATGTAGCTCTAATATACAACACATAGAATCCCTCTATCACATTAGATCATGAAATCAATTAGCCTCCTTTGTATTCTAGCAACACCATTCACTGTATGGTAACTGTTGAGTTTTCATTTTGCATGATGTTGAATGGTAAAGATCCTTTCAAATATCTCTCTTGAAAAGATTATCAATGACGAACTCCAAAGTTTCAAATGACTATTTTTCAACCTGTCAGGTAGTTCAGTTGAAGATAAATGTGAATGTTCACAAGGAGGCCTTTGTTGGTTCCAATGAATCTATACACTTATTACTGAAATGTAACTAGAAAGATATATATATATATATATATATATATATATATATATATATATATATATATATATATATATATATATATATATATATATATATATATATATATATATATATATATATATATATATATATATATATATTTGTAGTTTATGTTTTTTGATGAATGCAATTTAACAATGTAACTATATGAATTCCTATTTTAGCCAAATATTTGAAAGGAAAATAACAAAGATAGAGTAACGAGAGATTTTAAGAATTCATTGCGGACATAAGCTAAAGTAACAACACATTTGTGAATTAAATTATCAAAAGAAACTTGGAAACCAATAAAAATAGGAGCAATGCTTCCTCAACTCCACTAATGCAATCATTGATGGGAACTTCAATAATAATCAAAAGATGTTTTACATTTCATCAAATCATGAGGCCACAAAAAGTGCACTCACACAAGAAAAAGTGCTATGCAAGAAAAAAGATGATCCTTTCTCCAATTCATCACAATAATGTAATTCATTAACACTAGGAAAAATGTAGAACTAAAAGATTGCACAATCGTAACAACACAGTAAAACCATTGGCTCCATAATTATTCACAAACATGGATTCACAAAATTAACACACTCTGTCAAGAATAACTACACTCTAAATGAGAGCACCTATAGCATATATTATTATATCAAAATAATGGCTTGGTATGATGTTCGTTCTATTTATTTCTTAGTTTGATGGAGTGAGCTATGTATTTAGTATTTGATCCTATGTACTAGGTGATTGCAATGGTTGGATACCTATGCATTTTGATTAGATGGATAATTTACCATATAGAAATTCTTTCATTCCTATTTTTGGAGGTAAGGAAGATATCTTCCATCTTCAATTGATCAACTCTTCAGACTTAGTATTCTCTACCTTTTCATGTTCTATATAGTGGAGGTTCTTTGAAAAATCAGCAATTTGGCAGTGTTTGTAGCTTCATGCTTTAGTGGTGTTCTTCATAATCATCTTTTATTGCTATCTTATAGGACATTCCCTAGTTTGGAGGCTTCTTCAGTCCTTCACTAGTTCTTTCAACATTCTTTCCATCTCTTTTTTAAGTAGGGTTTTTCGCATGTGGTTTTCTCTATTTCTCCTCTTTGTAGAGATTTGGTTGTGCTTGGGTACCTCATCAGGCCTTGTTGTTGGGACAAATTTACTTTCAATAGTAGTTTCTAGGTTTTTAGCTACTTCCTAAGTTTATCTTAAGGTGGGGTGTCAGAGTAATAAACTATTTTCTTATTAATTAAATCATATTGATTTATTTATTAAGTCACTTATTATCTCTAGTTCATTTAAGGTAATCTTTGGACATATAATAATTAATTATTATCATGCAACCTAAGTTTTACGTTTTTAGGATTTTTATCTCCTTCATAAGGATTGACCTCTCTTTGTAATTAGTTCACTTTTATAATATCAATTTCCTTTTTTTCTCATCAAGAATGTCTCATCTATGGATCTGGGAATTCCAACCTCCATTGGTTTTGCTTCTCTCTTTCTGTGACAAGTGTTTGCATGTAGGTGAATCCTAGGAGCTATGGGGTTGATCTTTCATCAACTTCAACATGGAGTACATATTATATCCATGTATTTAAAAGAAGCCTTCTCCTCCCTTTGTGCTAGGAGTAAGATCTTTAAATGCAAACTTATATTAAAAACTAATAAAACAAGGCTAATTATATACAAACTAACTCTCTAAATGGTGCTAAGTAGGTCTCCACCCTTGTTTATACCTATTAATGGGTGCATGAGCCTTTAGATGACACAAACTAATAAAAGAATGAGAAGATTAGAAGATATAGGTTGTTTGATGATGTGGAAGTCTTTGGGAGCTCTAAAAATGGAAACTCAACCTTCTTTAGGCATTTCTAGGAGTTGAACTACCATCAAAATGTGTTTTTGATGCATGCAATGCTCTAAATTAGCAATTAGCAATTAAATGTTAGTGTACTGCTTCCTTTCAAAACTATTGATGCACCTCTAAAAAAAATGCACCTACGCACCTTGGTGACATGTCCCAAAAATCTAAAAAAACTTTTATGTGTCAAAACTAAATTTCTAGCACCTAGGTTTTCTTCCCCTTTATACCAAAATGATGTCTAGATGTTTACCCTTGAACTTCTCTTTTATCTTTACAACTTCACTAGCTTGTGGTAAATCTAATGCATCATGCTTATTCTTTACTACTTGCCAATAATTACTTACTTCTATCCTGGTCTCCACAAAATCCTCCAACTTGGTATCTAGTTCAAACAATGCTTCTTTAGTTTTGAATTATTTTTGTACATCATCTCCTGACAAAGCATTTTTGAATGTATCTAAATTTTTGAACTATTAATTTCACTGAGGAAAACTTGTTTTTTGACTCATCTTCAAAAATCTCAAGTCTAGTGGCATTATATTACGTTTTCAATTCCAAAAATTGCTCTTGAACTTTGTTCTTTATTTTTTAGATTCCCTCATGTAATCCCTCTATAGCCTTATTTCATGAGGATATCTTCTCTATCCAATCATCTAACTTATCTAGCTCCTCCATTGAGTATACTTCCATCAGCATCTGGTACCTTTGAATCTTTATCAATCTGAGTGCTTGTAAATCATTGGCCTAGGTATGCACTTCATCCATCAGTCCAAAATCCTGGTTTATAATAGAAACCAACATGTTGACACTAGTCTAGATATGGTGCAATAGATTCAAATTGGCTTTTATTATTTACACTCCTCCTTCTTCAAAACTTTGATGCCATTGTTGACATGCATCCAAAAATGAATCTATATTTGACCCTACCTCCTTCCTTCCAAGTGAAACTCCAAGAGTGATCTCATGATTTTCTAGATCAATAGGTCCCACCACTTCATTCAGGTAGCCTCTTAATAGCTCATTCTACTTTCACAATGTTATCAACTCTAACTCATTCTAATCCATATATTTAAATACTTCCTTGAGGCTTGTAGTGGTCAACACTTTAGCTGTGTACACCGTGGGATTTACCAATATGATCTCCTTCATTTGTTAATCCTTAGGAGTTAGTTCTTTAGTGTCAACATTAGGAGGAGTAATGGTGATATGGGCTAGAAGGTCCTAATGTTGATTCTTTATAATGAAGGCAAGTGTTCTAGCATCAATTCTTTTAGTTCTTCTATTGAAATATTACCTCCTTCTTCAACCATGACGGTCTGGTCCCCATTAGTGACATATATTTGGCTAAAGAAATTAGTTCCAAAGAAGGTTCCTTTCTCTTGTTAATCCTTTTTGAAGTTTTCTCATGTAGAGGAAGTTCTTCAGAGGGAGTTTCTATGCTCAGTTGGGATAAAGAAATGAGCTTTGTATATAAGAGAACTTGTTGAGTTTCTTCTTCTATTTTCCCTTCTTTAGATAATTCATCGGCATGAAGCTAGTGATATTCTCCTTCCTCAGTATCCTAACTTTCTAATTCTACTTGGACTATTGGAGGAGGTATAGCTACTGAACCTTTATCCATTGTTATGGCCATGGCCTTTGGTGGTGGTGGTGGAATGCCAAGAGGTCCTTAAGGCAGAGGAGGTAATTGATTCCAATCCTCTCCTAGTGGCTCATTTATTGGGGTATCCCTTATTTTTTCACCCACCATCTTGTTTCTTATGGGCATGAAGTCAAAACTTGTGAGGTCAAAAATATCAGCTCTCTCACTTTCCATCTCAACTATCCATTTTGATGTTTATCTTCTAAATTTTCCACTTGGATAGGTTCTCTAGGGGTAGATGAAGGTTTTTGAGTCAAGATTCTCCTTCTTTCTTCCTTTGTCACCTTAGCTAAGTGAATTCTCTTATTTAAGGAGAAAAATTCAATTTTTCCCCCTTCTTCCTCATCCTCTACTTCAGGAATGGTTTCTAGAACTTATGGGTACGAAGTACTTTTCTTCTTCAATCTCTTCATTTTGACACCTACCACAATTATTTCTATTTTGTCTCTCTTTGGCACAGATGGGGAGGTTTCTTCCTCTAATGACCTTGGTGTCATAACTCCTTGCTCTTCTAGTGGTTCCACTTTTTTTTGCTCTAACTATTACTCAGGAAGTTACTATAGTTGAGCTTGCTTTCCTAGCTCTAGCTTTGGCTAGGCTTTTGCTTCTTAGGCATTGAAATTGCTTTCTTTCTTTCCTTAGGGGCTTCCCTTTTCCTTTTACATTTTCCTTTGTTAGCATCAAAATACTCAACCTCCCACTCATTCTAGTGTACAATTTATGGCCTCACTAATGATTTAGTAGGGTACGTTGGTATGGTGACCTTGGAACCTTTTCCTTTCTGAGGCTTGGTAGTAGCTTGTAAAAGTATGGCCTAGGCAATTGAATCCATTCGAAATGGCTTCCAAATCCATTTCATCATTAGTTCCACTACATGTCTACCCCGATGATCTATGGTATCATTCTCCTTATGCCCCATTTTAGCATTCATAATCAGCCTATCAAATATTTTATCCCTAATATACAAAGGATCCATTACCCTTGGGACATCCTTTTCTATGGATTTTAGGGGTATCTTTATTATAAACACATTTTCTACTAGATGTTCATTCATCCTACAATAGTCCCTAATGTGGACATCACAGTCATCTATTGCATTCATCAAATGATCTTCAAGGTCTTCTTCATGCATGAATGACTTCCCCATTAGATGCTGAACTATCCTAATATTATCAAAATATTGGAGAGGAGCCTAATAGTCTTCCAAGGGATACTAATACCACTCTAAGTCAAAGGTAGAAATGTCTTATTTTTGCTTTACCTCAAATGCAATGGTGATTGGCTAAAGCCAAGTCTTCTTGTGTTGTTTCCTCACTCTGTCATGTGTAGAAGTGAGTTGGAAGGCTATTCCCAAAAATATAAGCTGATCTGAAGGGTACCTTGGGAGCTTCTTGGGGCATAAAAGAGTACTAGCTACCTAGAGATATGTAAATGTCTTAAACTAGATGTAGTAGGCTCCTACTTCAGTTATTCTCATCACTGCCTCTACTAACATTTGTTTGGAATAATCTCCCTCAATGAACCTAATGATGGAGAATATGAATCCATCATTCACTACCCTATATTCCACACTTTGAAGTGGGAGCTTCTTCTTCACTAGTTGTGGGTAAACCACATAGGGCCAAGCATTCATTTCTTGCATGTTTCCCTTCTTATACAACCTTGGGTAGTCTTTGGTTCTAGCTACCAGTAGATATACCATATAAGATGTCATATAGAAGTGTGGGTTAGTCTTGACCAAGATCAACTACTCATCCAAGTTGTCACTTAGGATGGTGGCCCATGAATACTCATCTTTACAGTCCTAGTTCTCTTAATGAAGTGAACCATCCATGTTTGTAGGTGACCTATTGTAAGGAGGCCCATTGCTCTACTGAGAAGAGAAATCGAATACTCAATGTCATCTTTCATGTACCCTTGAGTCATGTCTACCTTCCCTACTCTCTGGCCCAAGGGTATCTTGTCAATCAAGAATGTGGATTGTACCAATTCCTTGGCCCCTTTCTCATTTTCTTTGTACCCCATGTTTTCCCCTTCATAGGATATTTGAAGGTACCAATTTACCATAGGGAGGTGGAAAAATTTGTCAATATTTCTTAGTCAAAGATCAAGGACTATCTCTCCCATCACACTCTTCATGACCTTCTCTTATGGCATGCAGTGTTTGACCAATGTCATAATTAACTCAAACGATTGAATTGGTGTAGAGTGTGAAGAAACTTTCAAAAACCCACTCTAGATAAATGATGATATCATTGCTGACCTTTCCTTTAGTTTGTTGTAGATTGTTAAGAAAGTGTTCCAATCAATATGGTCGAGTTCGGTGTCCCAAATCTTTGCATATCCATCTTGGAATTTGGACTTCTTGGGAGCTTCTTGGTACTTGAATGCTATATGTTTAGGTGTCATTTTTTTCCATGAAGGAAAATGATGATGGCATTGTACATGCACAAAAGAGAAAAACATCAGTAATCTAGTGTCAAAAGATCAAAATGAGACTTAGCTAGGGCATGGACTATGGAAAATTTGTGGAAAAAAATTGACAAAAATGATAAAATAGAGAATTTCCTCCTCCAAAGCCTATTTTTTGCACTAGTGTACTTGTGTGAGGTGCGCTAGTGCACTTCAATATTTTTCCTTTAAGATGACAAAATGCATAGTTGTGCACATCCACACATGCGCAAGGTGTGCATGTGTATAACTATGCTTCTGTAGTGATTTAGGAGGAAGGGGGGTAGTTAGATTTGTATGCTAGAAGAAGTGACCTATTGGGAGTATGAATCAACAAACAAACATTAGTTTAAATCACATATACATCAAGTACTTATCAAAATGAAAGAACTAACTAATGCTTGCTTGAGTTTTACAACTCACAGCAACCAACAAACCAAATCCTCAAGCAACCTCAAATAGCTCAACAAAGGCTCCCATAAGAGGACTTGTTGGTGTGTTAAGATTGGAGGTATGTTTGGTGTGCTCTCCCAAACACAACTATGTGATTGAATCTCTTGAATGGTCAATGGGAAAATGTGAGTGATGAAACCATGAACCTATGCTATATGAAATGAAGAACACCTCAAACAATGGCTATGGAAGAAGCCATGTTTGAAGGCATTCAAGGATGGAGATGTGAAATGAAACAAAAGAAAATAAATTAATATGCAAGCTACACTGACATGCAAGTGAAATGGAGATGCAAATGGATAAGAAAACTAGACTAATAATGTGAATACAATCTAAAAACTAGCTACCAAGAGTTAGTATGCAACCTAGAAATCAATATGTAAGCTCTACTATGAAAACCCAAAACTCAAACTAGCATGATAACAATGCAATTATGGGAGATATGAAAATGCTTGAGATAAGGGCTCTATTTATAGGCTTGAGAGAGACCCTAGGTGAGGTGGAATCTATGTGGCATCCACATAGTGCCACAAGGAGACATATAACAAGCCATGCAAGAGGTCAACATTCAAAGTTTTCTCACACATGTGTGAGCAAACTTGAAGAGAAGAGTGGGGGACAAAGTTTGCAAGAGGAAGTGGTCTCACACATGTTTGAGCACACACTTAGGCTTAAGAAGGAATTAACAAGATGATTAAGGGTAATTAAGTGGGATTAAATGGTGGATAGGCTTAGGAGGATGAAAGTGATGAGTGTAGGCTAGGCTTTAGGCTAGGTTTAAGATTAAATTTAATAAGATTTAATTTAATCATAGAATTAGAGGAATTAATGAAATGGAGGGATTTAAATAAATAGAATTTATTTAAAAGGGGAATTTATGGAGGGTCATGCATTAAATAAATTTAACACATTAAGGCTGGAGGTATTTAAATTAAGTTTAAATACCTTAGGAAATGAAACTATTTAATTAAGTAAATTTAATTAAATAGGTAGAAGAATATGAAAAATATAATTAATTAATTAATTGATAATTATAATGTCAAGTGTAATATTAAATAAATTAATATAGTCTAATGGGACGATTTTAAGTGTCTAGAAGAGTTTCTATATGTATCTTTGTCGAGTAGGCACACCTGTTGATGATACACACATGCACACCCTAATAGGGTGGTTATACCTTAGGTTGTAGGTGAAAGGACCCAAACAATGAAGCAATAGTGGGTACAGGGGTATGGTTATGCAGAGGAGGCAGAGAGAAGTGAGGAGAGGAGGGGAGGCCAATGTCTATTTATAGATCCTAGCATAAATGCACACCTTGAGAGGGTGCACAACTGTGCACCTCTTGGACTTATGTAATTGTGCACCTCTTGGAGTTACACAGTTGAACACTTCTAAAGGGTGCACAACTATGCACCTCCAAATGGTGCACAAGTGTGCTCTTCACTCTTGTGAGAAAAAAAAATCTACCTCTCAAACTAATTTTTAGTTTTCTAACCTATTTGATAGTGCTCGATTGAAAACCAGGGCTTGACCTAGACTTAGGGAGGGTCCTAAATGATTGAGACATCAGACTAGATGACTCATAGAGAATTTTGAAACTAGGGGCCCCTCATTTTGTGACTCAAAATGGAGTGTGCATTGTCACAAGTAGCCCCAATAAAAGGGAAGAAATGAAAAAAATCATTTCTTCATCAACAAGAATTCTTCTAACATGTGTAATTGGATTTCAAACATTCCAAGCAGCTTTCAAGTCCTTTGGAAGTCAAAACTTCATAATCTTGAATCTTCAAGCTCAATATGTGCCAAAGTTTTCCAATTTCCTTTGATATCTTGAGGTGTAATCTATCATGAGTATCTAGAAACTTGGAGAAAATGTATAGCTCCACCTATCCATTCAGCAAGAATCCTCATAAAATATGTTTATACATTATTATTATTTGACTAAAGGAGAGAATTCATTTTGAGGACTCTTGGCATTATCAATTCTTTCCTTTTGAGTCTTTGGTAATCTTCTTTAACTTTCTCCATAGAGTTTGCATGTTTCCACTTGATTCTTCCTTGAAGCCTTTTCATTCATTGTATAGGACAACCATTTAGGAGTGTATATCCTTATATTTGATTATCTATGGGACATCCTCTAGAATCTTTAAATGTAACAACTTTTTGATTCTCATTCTATTTCTTCCCTACCTTGACCAAGCTTACATGTATGGCTAGGTAATTGGTGTTCCTTTCTATATTTGTACTTAAGTTGATAACTCGTGTGTTCCTCTTTTAGTGAACTTTTAGGAAACTGTCACACCAAATAGTGATTGATGGGAGACCCCTCAAACATGGCCAATCACGGCAAAAGTTTTCAATATTGTAATAATGGAGAAAATTTTAATCTCTGGGAACCATGGGTTAGACATATGTTTTAATGGTTATCTATAGTATTTAAGATGTAGTTCAAAGGCATTTCCATTAGAATAGGAAAGCGATCTGCATGAGGAGACAACGTGGGAAACATAGGGCTTAAAAAGTGGAAAGATGGTTTTAATAACCATCAGTATGTAACTAAAAACATCTCTTTAAAGAGAATGGAACCGAATAGAAAGGTAGAGAAAAGAAGTGTGGAGAGACTCTTGGGAGAAATTAAGAAGAGAGCGAAAAGAAGTGTAGAAAGGAGTCGGCTCTCTGGCTAAAGGCCAGAGAGCCACACATATCAATTATGTTTCTATGTATTTCAAGTTTTGGCTTTAATAAATTTAAGATAGTGGCAAATGATAACACCATGTACACTCCGTGTCAACACCAAGCATGAAGAACCCGATTTCTCCTTCGAGATTGTGAATTGCAATTTGTTCATTAAAGGTGGCGACTCCTTCAACCAGCCCAATAACTATGGTGGAAGAGATTTAATGTCTCTTAGTTAATTGCGTATGCATTGGCAGATTGAGTTTTTGTGCTAAGTGCAGCCCAAGTTGGAGGGCTGTATAAATGGGTGCTAAGAATGGAAAGACCTAATTTCAAGTAAGAAATAGTGATGAGGATTTGTTCTTTGGACAGTTAACAAAGCCCAAACTTTACAGATTATTCATCAATAAAGACCCGAAAGAGGTGATATCTGAGTTGATATAAACATATAGCGGTGAGTTTGGTTATAGAAATGGATGGATGTGAATATTTTAAGCCCATCACGATGATGTGGGGTATCTCTGGTTACATTTTGTAACCATGAACATAGAATGAAGAGAGCTTCAGCAAGCCTGTTACATTAGAGTGGTATCAAAGCCAGTGAAAGGTCTGGTGATATTGTAGTGGGAAGAAGCATAAATGGTTGCATTAATCCATCAAGCTGCAGGAAGAACGAAGAGAGTTCTTGGGAAGGTCTCAGGCGGAGATCTTAGTATTGTCTCCATGAGGATGAAGCTAGGTAGAAGGTGCATGAAGCAACCACTGAGTGAGAGTGGGAAGCATCTTCCAGAATCCCCAATGGTTAAGATGGCAATATAGCAGCAGCATGCGAATGGTGGATAGTGACACTAATGAAGACGTCATTAGAGTGACAGCCAAAGTGGAGGAGCAATAGACCATGACAAAGAAGCCAACACATTTCCTTGGGACAAGGAAATTTTTTAGTCCGGGAGTTTGATGGGAGACCCCTCAAACATGGCCAATCACGGCAAAAGTTTTCAATATTGTAATAATGGAGAAAAATTTAATCTCTGGGAACCATGGGTTAGACATATGTTTTAATGGTTATCTATAGTATTTAAGATGTAGTTCAAAGGCATTTCCATTAGAATAGGAAAGCGATCTACATGAGGAGACAACATGGGAAACATAGGGCTTAAAAAGTGGAAAGATGGTTTTAATAACCATCAGTATGTAACTAAAAACATCTCTTTAAAGAGAATGGAACCGAATAGAAAGGTAGAGAAAAGAAGTGTGGAGAGACTCCTGGGAGAAATTAAGAAGAGAGTGAAAAGAAGTGTAGAAAGGAGTTGGCTCTCTGGCTGAAGGCTAGAGAGCCACACATATCAATTATGTTTCTATGTATTTCAAGTTTTGGCTTTAATAAATTTAAGATAGTGGCAAATGATAACACCATGTACACTCCGTGTCAACACCAAGCATGAAGAACCCGATTTCTCCTTCGAGATTGTGAATTGCAATTTGTTCATTAAAGGTGGCGACTCCTTCAACCAGCCCAATAACTATGGTGGAAGAGATTTAATGTCTCTTAGTTAATTGCGTATGCATTGGCAGATTGAGTTTTTGTGCTAAGTGCAGCCCGAGTTGGAGGGTTGTATAAATGGGTGCTAAGAATGGAAAGACCTAATTTCAAGTAAGAAATAGTGATGAGGATTTGTTCTTTGGACAGTTAACAAAGCCCAAACTTTACAGATTATTCATCAATAAAGACCCGAAAGAGGTGATATCTGAGTTGATATAAACATATAGCGGTGAGTTTGGTTATAGAAATGGATGGATGTGAATATTTTAAGCCCATCACGATGATGTGGGGTATCTCCGGTTACATTTTGTAACCATGAACATAGAATGAAGAGATTTGATGGGAGACCCCTCAAACATGGCCAATCACGGCAAAAGTTTTCAATATTGTAATAATGGAGAAAATTTTAATCTCTGGGAACCATGGGTTAGACATATGTTTTAATGGTTATCTATAGTATTTAAGATGTAGTTCAAAGGCATTTCCATTAGAATAGGAAAGCGATCTACATGAGGAGACAATGTGGGAAACATAGGGCTTAAAAAGTGGAAAGATGGTTTTAATAACCATCAGTATGTAACTAAAAACATCTCTTTAAAGAGAATGGAACCGAATAGAAAGGTAGAGAAAAGAAGTGTGGAGAGACTCTTGGGAGAAATTAAGAAGAGAGTGAAAAGAAGTGTAGAAAGGAGTCAGCTCTCTGGCTGAAGGCCAGAGAGCCACACATATCAATTATGTTTCTATGTATTTCAAGTTTTGGCTTTAATAAATTTAAGATAGTAGCAAATGATAACACCATGTACACTCTGTGTCAACACCAATCATGAAGAACCCGATTTCTCCTTCGAGATTGTGAATTGCAATTTTTTCATTAAAGGTGGCGACTCCTTCAACCAGCCCAATAACTATGGTGGAAGAGATTTAATGTCTCTTAGTTAATTGCGTATGCATTGGCAGATTGAGTTTTTGTGCTAAGTGCAGCCCGAGTTGGAGGGCTGTATAAATGGGTGCTAAGAATGGAAAGACCTAATTTCAAGTAAGAAATAGTGATGAGGATTTGTTCTTTGGACAGTTAACAAAGCCCAAACTTTACAGATTATTCATCAATAAAGACCCGAAAGAGGTGATATCTGAGTTGATATAAACATATAGCGGTGAGTTTGGTTATAGAAATGGATGGATGTGAATATTTTAAGCCCATCACGATGATGTGGGGTATCTCCGGTTACATTTTGTAACCATGAACGTAGAATGAAGAGAGCTTCAGCAAGCCTGTTACATCAGTGATCTTAGCAATTCTTTGAAGAGACCTTTTGTCTAAACCAAAAAGTTCTGAATTATCCCTCACTACCATCAACATAGATTTAAAAATCACCTAGATAATCAATTCTTAATTTTGTAAAGTGTTGAGATCTATCAATCTACGATTTTGATTTTAAGACTACAAGTCCTCTACAACTGCAAGAAACACCTATTTTTTTAGTTGGTACAAGAAACAACATTATCTTTGACAAAAGAAATATCTCTTCCCTAAAGTCAAAACCAAATGGGATGATCTATTGTATGCATCAAGAAAAAAATTGATTACACCTAACCCCCAGATTGATAAGAAAAGATAGACATGACTTTAAAAGAAAATACAGGATTGAAAGTTAAAAAATGACTGAAGTAAACACACAGAGAGAAAAAAAAACACTTGCAGAAAGTAAATTTTAAAAAAATTAAAAAAATTGAAATGTTTTCCATTTTAGGCTTCAAAATAATGTTTCCCAAAATCTTTGCAATCTGATAAGGACCAATCCACAAGTGTTGAAACTTGGTATGAGTGCTTGGTTTTTCTTTTGCCATGTCCCATAAAAGAACAAGGTCTCAAATTTTGAAAGATTTAATGGTGGCTTGCTTGTCGAACAAACATTTTATGACAACATAATGTTTTGACATATGTTCTAAACACATTGTCCCCTTCTCATCTGATTCCTATTAATCTCATTTTAGCTTTGACAAGGTAGTGACAAAACACTTAGTCACTATCTAGAAAAGAATAGTGTGAGTCGAATGCATAGTGCATACTGAGTGAAAGAAGTGAGATGAGTGATTAGTGTGAGCTGAGCAAAATGAGCATGTTGAGCATAAGTCTCTAGACAATACACGTCAAGTAATATAATAGTTAGTGCCAAGCACTAGTATGTGCCAAGTAGTTAGTGCACATTGAGTCACTTAGGTGCCGAGAAAATAGGAGTCAAGAAAATAGAGTGTGCCAAGTGATTCAGGTGCCAAGAAAGAGTGAGTGCCAAGCAATTTAGAAACTGAGTATTAGTATATAGAGCACATTGAAGGTAGAGCATCAAAGATTACAAATTTCAAGTGAACAGTCTATTTCATATATGTTTGCAATGGCACAAACATCTATGTACACCATTTTTGGCCTACATGAACAAGAATTTATTATAAGAATTAATGATGGAGTCATATTATGCATCCCTATGCTATGCATGCATCCAATTAGATTGAGGGAAGCATTAGGCGACAATATGGATCAACCATAGCCTTTGGTTCTAACTTAATTTTGTCTCCATGATGTTTATAAAAGAAGTAAACCCTAAGTGTAACATATGTTGCAAAGGAAGATACTAAGGAGAGTATCTAGTGCAAAAGAATGGAGAAGATCACTAAGAAATTTTTTTGCAATGAAGAATTAGTCTAAGAAGAATAGAGACAAGAAGTGAAAGGTTAGAGAAGATAGATCTAATTAGGAGGATCAAGAGATAACTAGTAAATAGGAGATCTAACATCAAGCAATAAGGTGCTAACTAAAGGATTAGGTGATATAGAGTAAATATCTTAACAAAGTAGTCTTAATAGGATTTTGTAAATCTCTTAACTAAGTGTTTACTTTATTGTGATTTTAAATCCTTTAGAAAGGTGAGGTCTAATAGTCTCTATTAGCCTTTACCAGGGTAGATCATAGTTTATGATACATTTTTTTTAGCCATAATAGGCTACACTTTACAACTGCAATAGTGAATATTTTTAGGTGTCATCCCCACCCCAGTTTTACCTTCTCCTTGGAGGGTTTCTAGGTAACCAAAATCCTATGTGTTATGTGTTGATTTATTTCATGCTTTGGATGTGTTGAATGGTTACATTGTTTAGTTTACATGTTATGACATGGATGTATGGTGAAATGGTTTAAAGGTAAAGGTTTTAAGTGTTGACTCAACCTCCCTCCTCTTAGAACCTTCTTTTCCATTTTTTATTCCAAGAATTGGTATCAGAGCTTTGATCACTAGAATGGAATTTTTGACACTTTTGGAGGTAAGATCTTGAAGATGGAAGTCTAAAAATTGGGAAAGACTATTGAGGAACCAGAAGATTAAATACATCTCATCCTACATTAATTCAAGGATGCAAGAGATGAATTGCATCATTCATTGATAAAAAGAACATAATTGGCCATTCAACAAAATAACACTACTAGATTATTTGATGATAGGAACTCAAAAGAGTTTGATGCAGCTATTGCAGATCTGATGGAAAAGAATAGTTCCCTAAGTCAAGAAGTCAGGAATCTAAAAATATAACAAGAAAATCAATCAATATTATTATGTGAGACAAATGAACTCAAAAAGAAAGTTGAAGAAGATGGAGCCATGATTGAAGAAGACAAAAAATATTGGCTAATAGACTTGTAGAGAAATCATCAAATGTACAAAAGTTCTCAAGCATTCAATTGGATTTGATGAATCAGATGATGATTACAAATTAAGGACTAAATAGGAAAGACATTGAGATTACAACATTGGAAACATAGAATAACCTACTATAGAATGAATTGAAGACTGAGAAAGAAAATCATAACAAGCCTAGCAAAGCCATAAAGTATTTTGAAAAACTGATGGAAGCACCAAGATCAAATAATGAAACTGCTAGTTTGGGCTATTCTACTACTAAGAAAGGAGAATCATCTAGAAGTGGTGAACAAAGGAACTACAAGGGAAATATCAACAAGCCCACTTGTCATCATTGTGGAAAATTGGGTCACACAACAAATGCTTGCATAAACAACATTGGAAATCAAAACCCTAAGCATAAATTCAATGGGCATTGCCATAACTAGAAGAAGAAAAGACATCAAACACATGAATGTAGGACCATGACCATCAACACTCAAAGATTTGAAGGATATTATTATAACTATCAGAAGTATGGACACAAGGGATATGAATGCAGATCTAAACCCAAGTGGACATCAAACAAGAAAATCAATGTACATCATCATGGGAATACTTATGATTGGGATTATAATACAAGTATAGTTGTTTTTATTATGGTGAGTATGGTCATGTTGCTATAAATTTCATTAGGACACATTTCAAAGGTAATTACAAAATATGGTTGAATGAGGCTGTATTCTTTAGTTGTCTTAAGACTGGTCATGTGAGCAAAAATTATCCAACTTAGTCACTTGCACCAAGAAATGAATTTAGTAAGGGAAAAGCAAGGGTAGATGTTGAAAAAACAAAGATGCAGATGAATAAGACATGGAAAAATAAAAAAGATTGCAACACATCAAGTCTAGATGAGGTCACTGGATCAAGTGATGACATCACCCCCAACTAGACAATCAAAGGTATGTATGGAACTAACATCTAAAATGATATATTTTGCATTAGTTCCATGTATTCAAGTAATGAAAAGGATCTATCTGCATATATTAAGATGTAATTAAGTGATTAGAACAAAGAGAAAATCTATCATTTTGTTACTTTCTTTGTTGTTGATCACTGAAAATTTTGTAGATACTATCAAGTAATGAAGGTATGGTAGTGATAGCCAAGCTTGCTATGATAGCCAAGCATACTAGAAAACCCTATAGCGATTGAATAAACAATTGTATATGCACTAAGCATTAAATGCAAGGTTTTGAAGGCTATATACTCAATTTTTGAGTCATTTTCACTTACCAAAGTTTACCAAAGTTTGAAGAGAATGAAGGCAATTTGTAAAAGGAGATTCAAGCATTTACAAACCATATTCTACTACAACTCAACATCATTCAATGGATTTGAAAGGTATTTAAATTATGTCGAGTTACATTGTTTCATGTTTTGCAAACCCTAGAGAGTCAAGATGGTAGAAAGTTCTTCAACAAGACCTATGAAAGAGGGGAATGGAGTTTTTAATGTTCAATTGATTAGCAATGATGTACAACAACCTCCATTCTTTCCATTCCTGAGATCACATATAAAGGAAGTCTAGATGGTGCACTATCAATGATACCACCAAAGGTTTTAATGATCTAGTATGTATGATGTTGTTATACCTATAAGGTAGGTGAGGTTGGAGATTTAGAAATCAGATAAAATTATTAGAAGTTGTGCAATAATGATGTCTTAAGGGAAGAAAGAAAAATTGTGAGAGAAAAGGATTAATGTGTGCCCCAAATTTCAAATAAATGTTTAAGATTGAATGAATTAAGATTGTACTAAGCTAGATATATGACAACAGGATATGGTTAGAAGGTGGACCAATCAAAATATCTAAGAGGATCATTCACAGAGTCATAGGTCATCCTACAGTAAATAGGCCAAAGATATTGAGGAGTGATGTAAAAGAAATTATTGAGAAAAACATTGGAGTTATGTGGAACAAACGTGGAATGTCAATTGACACCATCATAGATCCTATTATAACATTTGAAGTAAGAGTGTTTGCAAATAGATTCTACTAGTTGAGTTGAATCAATAATGTGTCGTGTATTGCAGTTGACCTAGGTTATGAGATTGTGAACATAAATCACAACTATGACTTAGCCAAGCTACAACTTCAGTAACTATCAAAAATCTAGAAGCTATCAAGAAAGCAAAGATTGCCTCGTGTAAGTTTGGATCACTTAATATTTGAATATTATTTTATTTGAAAAATATGTTTCCTACATTTGGAAAGGTTGCATGGAAGACAAAAAGATCTGTTACTCAATAGATAGGAGAGATCATTAAGAAATTAGGTGATAATTTTGAGTCAATAATGACTAGTTATTTTGAAGAATTTAAGAAGTCTTTGAAGGAGAGGTCAAGAATTCCTATGTCATTAGTTGAACAACATTATAATGATGTCTATTTCATAGTTGATGATGACTACACATATGTACATGCAACAATTCCAAGGGTAAGATGGTTAAGACCTTTACCATATCAAAATAATGTTGATGAAACTTCAACAGCTATTACTGCATTATTGGCAGAATAAATTGATAAGGATGCCACACCATTTGGGAATTATGGAGAATCCAAGTCAAGGATCACCATAGACTTAAAAAATTCCTCAATCATAAGGAAGAAAAGAAAGATGGTGAAGAAGCTAAAAGAAAAATTTGGTGAAGGAGGAGGAGGAGGAGGAGAAGAAGAAGAAGAAGGGAAAGCACCATTAGAACTAACTCAAAGATCAAGTGAGGAAAAAGATGATGATGAAGAGGATGCCGACCAGGAAACTGAAGAAACTAGAAAGAAGAGGAAATCACAAAAGAAGGTAGTGCATAAACCAAAGAAAGCAACAAAGCAAACTCTAAAGAAGCCAAGTCAAGCACCTTTAACAAAGTCAAGCACAAGGTTTGCCACTGCAAAAGCCAAAGAGACAAAGGAAAAAGGTAAAAGAGTTAGTACCATAGTAGAGCCAAGTCAACCTGCTAAAAAGCTAAGGAGAAAGTACAAACCACAACATGACTCAGATGATGAGGAAAGGACAAAATTAGATGACTTAAGTCAATTCAAAGTGGTAAGCCACAATCTCCTATTTGAAATTGACAATTTATGTGAAAATGTAAAGAGAAATGTAGATTTATTTGGTTTTTCACATATTGATTTTGATAAGTTAGGGAGTGAGGATGAGCATGATCTTGAAGAGGTTGTTTATGATATGATGGCCACTTTTAAGACCACTCCATTAGAGATTTCTAACTCTATTCCTAAAATCCTATATGAGAGAGTTTAGCAAAAGTGGAAGTAAAATTTGGAGACTGAAAAACAAATAAAAGAGGCTACTTTAGCCATAGTTATGCCTAAACTTGACAAGAGAATTATTACAAAGGTTGTAAAGAAACACAAATGGATATTTTCTCCCAAGTATCGAGCATTATCATTTTAAGAAATAAAGTTGAAGATGTGGAAACCCAAAGAAAGTTACTATGGAAAGTTATCTATGGATTATCCACCAAAGCTATGGAAGAGAAGGGAGACCAAGAAAAAGAAAACACATTAGCAATAGGAGAAAAGGAGGACACAATAGAAGAAAAGGATGACACAACTAAGTAAAATGCACAAGATACATAGGATGCTCAAGTGTCAAGCACCAGTCCCCCACATGCAGAGCATGAAGAGTATGAAACTATTGAAGACATACTTGATAACTCTTCACAAAATGTTAATCCACTAAGTGAGGAGGACATAAAGTCAATGCAATAGGAATCCACCAATATTGTTCTACCATGTGTTGGTGATTGAAAACACTGGAGGGTTTTCAATTATCCCACTGAGAAAGTGACACATCTAGGGATAGCTAACTCCCATTTTCAACATGCCATTTCTGACAACATGCCAACTATAAGGCATGACCCTTCTTCTACTTTAGGCTCTACTAAACCTAGGCAGGTAGACCTTAGATTCCAATGATACCGTACCAGTGCAAAAACATATCCCTGAATCTATTAAGTAGATGAAACCCTTATTTCTCCTAATGGCTTGTGAAATGACTCAAATCTGTAGTAGCTAAATGCAAGTCTAGAATATTCACAAGCTGAGTGAGGGTTAAACAATTATGCCCACTTCAAACATGAATAACTAAATTTATTTGAAATAAATATTTTGTGCAAACAACCTTCATATTAGCTTGCATCTGATTTAATGATCAGTGCCTTATCTATTGAAACATAGAGTTATTACCAGCAGGATGACCTAACTAGGTTGCATTGCAATCAAGTTTGTCAAATGAAATCCCCTAGTCCCATTCTTATGCAATATCCCCTTCATGCACCCAGAAACCCTATCAAAACTATGAAGCATTTACTTAACTCCTTGAGTCAAAAGCAACAAAGATCTGATACACATTTCATCCAAAATGTATTAAACCAAATAAACATTATCCATTCAATTACAAAGTTAATGACACATGAAGTATTAGGAGAAAGAATTAGGAAACTAAAACAATTCTTGTAAATCCCCTTTTGTATATTCATTCATGAAAAGACTAAATACATTAGACTGGTAAAACTAAATGAAACTATAGATACTTCACATAATCTAGCTTCAAATTCCAATACCTCAGAATAACAATGCATAACATGAAATGATAAACTGCACAGGGCGGATGTGTGGCCTTCACTTCTTAGAGATGAGCTCAAAATCAGGAAGTAAAACCATCTACAATCCTGGTTTCAACAGTAGAACTAGAACCCTACTGGTATTACCTAGAGAAAATTTCCAACCAACACAAATGAGAAAAAGAAGAAAGATATAGGAAAGAAACAATTTCTCAGATTGAATCCGAACATGACACCTGTCCACTTGGAAAACCTTCTCAGCAGGTTAAAACCATCTTTCTTATCTTTTCCCTCTAACTGAATCAAATCCCTTTTCAAATTGCCTTCAGAGGCATCAAATATCTCAGAGATGTCATGATGAAAGATCACAACTGATTTTGATGTTAAAATGAGTTCATGGTAAAAAGTTAAAATCCAGTTATAGTATGATCTTGAGAAGACAAGAAAACAACCTCAAGTTGATTTTCTTCACTTTCAAATTGCAACAGACCTTTAAAACTATCCTATAACCAATCTTAATCATCAATGAAGAACTCAACCTATTCTGTCACCAATGTCGTGGATTGTATAAAATTGACATGTAGCTCAAACTAGTGAGTACCTGTACAAGAAAAAACCTAAAATTTGGAAAATTCAGGTTATCCTAGTTCCAATGATATATTGGAGTGCTCATTTTGGTTACAAAATGCTCCAGTTGTGCTTGTTTTAAATTCATGCCTCTATTCCATGGCTTTTTATAGCACTTAAAAATTCATAAATTTATCCCCCTTTCTATAGTTTGACTATACAAATATTTCAAACTTTTATTAAAAATATGATGACTGCACATTTAGGAGAACAAATAAAATATTTAAAATTTATACCTTCTCACATCTCTCTCATTTTCCTATCTAGGTTAAACTTAGTTTGACCATCCTGCCACATGTCATCACGTCATTAGTTTGGACTTGCACATTCATCAAACTCTTTCACTTGGGTGCCACTTCTATACCTTAGGAAGTATGCCACATCATACTGCTCATCACCACATCAGCAAGGGTGCTATGTCGCTATGGTTTTCAAGCGAGAAACTCCGCATGGCGACATAGTGCCCACCGCATGATTATCCACATGTCGACATCTTGGCGATCAAATTCCATGTCAGCATTTTGTCACTACTTTCACTGCTCAGCTGCCACTCATCAAATTTTTACCTGCTGACATAGCCACATCATCTCTACGTGGGACCCACCTCTATTTGTCAAACTTTGAGGTTTTTCAGCAGGGCGCTATGTCGCCATTGGAAAACCTTGCCATTTTTCAATGGTGAGTTAGCGACCCACTGAGTTTTGCAACTTTTCGGCAACTAGGTTGTTGCTAACATCATTCTACTTATTATGCGTGTCTATTCAAAATGTATTGCCTAGCCGCCTCCAACTAGTGTCATCATACAACTGGCTGGGACCCATCACAGAGCGCTGCCTTTCTAAAGAGAAACTTTCTTAATTCATTATACATAGCACACAAGATATTATTTAAGGACTTTAATAGGCCTACCCACGGGCAATGTGGGACATTTTTTTTTCTTTCCCCTTTGAATTGCCTCAGCTTTTTCATTGCGTGGTCATTTGTTTGATGTGTGAATAACCCTGCTATACTGTGGGCTGCTGCTGATATGTGGATGGTGTTTGAGTTTTTCTCTGCATCCTTGTGATCTTTTCCAATGAGCATGAGAAGTATAATCATTCATGACCACCTCCCATATGTGAATCTCCCAATAAGAGGATCCTTCCATGACTTGTACAAGTGCTTCTACTACCAATAGAAATGGTCGACTCCATTGATAGGTTCCTTGGTGTGGAGTGCTACTGTGACTTCTACCTTTAGGGTATGGAGAGCAAAAGCTTCTACACACCAAATCTGACATGACCTTCCTATTCTATTTTTGCTTGGGATGCATTTTGAAGTTTTACTTGTGGTGAGAGGCTTAAAAGCACTTGATATTTAGCATGGAGAACCCGACTCCATTCATATGCTATGGGGTGTCTCCTATGTAAAACGTGAAGCCCCTTTCCTGTCATCCCCTACATCCTTTATGCACCTTGTGTGGACTTCGAATCAAATAGCTTGGAAATAGATGGTTCCTCCTCCCATTCATGTGTTGGACTGTGGTGCCCCCTATTGCTAATGATGATGCCATATACACATACTCTTCCCACACCAAGAAATGCAGATCCCATTGTCTTTCCATCTTCTTGATGTGCATGTGAATGCTTGATGGTGTCCCTTGTTCTTGACGTGAGCTACATATTAGGTTCTCCTTTTTTATTGTGGATCATTGCAAATGCATGGGCAGCCCTTTTCTTCAACTACAGCTTCATCCTTCATTTCTTAGCATGGGTTATCTATTTAAATTGATTGTGTAGGTGTCTTTGTTCATTGGCATCCATTTTAACTGGCGTTGACTGTTGTTTTGGCTTTCAAACTCCCCTGCCTCCTCTTTTTGGCATTGGGTTTGAGTGTCTTTAATGTTGTGGATTAACTCCTCTGCCTCCCTTGCATTCTAAAAGGCATGTTCCCTATTTGAGAAGGCTCCCTTTAATGCCTTCGTTGCTTCATTTCACTAGCCTACTCTTATTTAATTAGGGTGACGTCTCCTTTGCAACCACATGCTCAAGATGATATTATGTGGCTTTTCTATATTTAGTTCATCAAACAACTACCTGGACCTAGGATTTAATGATTACTTTATAATCATTTATATCACTTCTTTCATTTTTTATAATATTCTGAGCCACTATTATAAAGAACATATAGTTTGTGCTCATTTTATGAACAACAACTTCCATACTTTGCCAGTCACACAAACAACAAGGTTGATGTAATAGCTCTTATCTTATGAATCCATCCCTTGACTATCTTATTAAGATTAGCGCTTTCCCAATTCCAGACATTGATGACACATTAAATATTTCACTTGAATTTTCAAAGATTACATTCATCTTTATTTCCCAATATCTTATCAGTCTGGAAGAAATTAGTCGGGCCCCAAGTGGGTCCGTCTAATTTATTTTTTATTTTTGGACACCTGAGCTGGAAAACTTATCAATTGAACATCTAATACTGATTGGAATTGAATTTGAGCACAAACTGATCCTTAAAACTCAATTTCACCTCTTCTTGCAAACTATCAATTTCATGCCAAGAGGTCCTTTGACTGGCCTCAAAAACTGATCCAAACCTTTGACTGGGTCCTAAAAATTGACCCATTAATTCTCTGTTATGTCTACTTCTACCCTGTCAAATCTCATCTTATGAAGAATTTGGGGTCAAAAGATATTGACCATCAAAGTAGCCCCTTCAGAATTACCTGCACCTAAACATGTCAGAAAACCATAAACTAGGTTTGGATTTGGCCTAGAAAATTGGGTAAATGGGCACATGGGGAAATGAAACTTGGGGCGTTGGTACTTTTTCATGAGGACATTATGGATCTATGATTTGGGCTCATGATGAACTACAAGATGCATTTGGTGAATAGTCAAAGTAGGCTACTTGGATTTGTAGGACGAAGGACATCAATGAAAAATCATTTTTTATGAATGGAATGACCCTGGAAAAGTGTGAAGACGGATTTGTCAAGGCATAAAAATTGACACACTTATAGCATTTTTAGTGTAGAATATAGGGAAACAAACCATTTAGTCCTACCATTCACAGGCACAAAGGTATGACATCCCGAACAAGGCTCCTGATCAATCTGCACTTCTGGTTACCAGTAAAAAGATAAAAATTGCATTTGGAATCAAGTTTGAAAACTGATCAAATGGATTCATCATAACCTAAAACTTAAAAAATAACAAGTCTCTAACATCTACAATGTAACACAAAAGGAATTTTCTCATTTCAGCCAACTGGTCAAAAGTTATAACACGTCAAATAGGGCTTCCCAGAAATGTGTGCAATGTCCAAATGCATAAAAACAGTAAACTACCAAATTTGAGGGATTCAAAACCTAGTCAAACGGATTCGAAACGACTCAAAATCTGAAACATAGGCTTGCGAGATATTCAATTGCAAACACAACCTCCTATCACTATTTGACACTAAGGTGAAAATGCAGATTTGACAATTTGCTCAAAATGAGACTTCACGAAATAGCTCAGAATATCAGTTTAACTTCATGGAACACTTAGACAGGTTGAATGAAAGGTGTTAGAAATATTGAACACCTCTGGGGCTTTACAAGTACAGCCGAGTACACAAGCATTTATGGGGCTTGATTTCTCAAAATTTTAAAATGGGACTAAAAATGAAGCATGTAATTTTTCGTCCCAACACCATGCACAAATCTTGTATTGGCAAGGGTTGATGAACCTCAACAAGCTAAGGTTGCATCCACTAAAAATGAGAAACATAAAGATACATCATTAGTACCATCAAGTGTTGCTTAGGTAAAAGAAAATGAGCCACAAGAAAAGACCATAAATCAAAGTGTAACTCTTGAACAAAAAGAAGAGCTAAATCAAGCACCATCTTTGATGCAAACAATTATTATTAAGATGAAAGAGAAGGAGGTAGATTCTCAAGATGCATCACTACCAAGTCTACTAAGTTCAAGATTACCATCTATTGTGGAAGTTGATGAAGAGGTAAATGAGAAGAAAGATGATCAAGAATAAAACCCAATAGTAGTCCCACTAAAACTTGGTGAAGAACAACAGGGTGAAAAATAAAAAGAGGATGAGAAGACAAAAGAGGATAAGATGACTATTGAGAGTGAGGAATAGGTAGCAATTCAAACACTAGTTACCTTACTAGTCACTAAATCTCCTCCTAGTAGCCACACTCTTTAGAGGTCAAGTACACAAGCTACTCCAGTACACATTCCAAGGCCAAGTTCAAGCATGCCATAGAGTGTTGAAGCTACATCATTTGAAGATGTAAGGTTAGATTAGATGATTGTATTACCAACATTCGGTCTAACAACAATCACACTTGAAGAAATGAATGTTCTTCAAGAGGATATAAAGAGGAAGAAAAGGAAATAAATATTAAGGAGAGAGCACAAGAAAAAGAAAGTTTTGTATGAAATCAAAGACATTTTCATTGATTCTTTTAGTCTCTCAGATTCATTATCTGATAAGCCTATTAGAGAGAAACTTGTCCATATAGTTGACACAATAAAAGATGGATATAGAGACCAATGTTAATATATTGGAATGGTCTAAGCAAAAATTTCACACCAAAGTTATGGATAAGATATCTGGTGCCACTACACTTAGTCAAGCTAATTTAGCAACTAAGACAGAGGGAGTCAGGGTAAACTTTAAGAAAGTTGTTTCCAAAAAAAGATATAAAATATTGGCAAATCTCTCAATTTTTTATTCTAAACATGGTTAATATTGGCAATTATTTTTGAATCATGAATTTTTTGTATAAAATATTGATGAATCTCAATAATAATAAGAAGTTCATTAATCACCATGGAATATTACAAATCAAAATTGAACATTTTTTTACCTCGTGGAATATTATGAGGATCGTTACATATACTTTAAATCAACAGTGCAAACTAAATATTGGTGATATATCCCTAAAGTAACTAATAATTATGATAATTATAGGTTAGGTCAATTTAATTTCTCTAATAATATATTATATTTAGGTGACTCAAATCTAATCATGTAACAAATATTGTGGCGAATATTTAAGTTTAATTTTTTCAATAAAATAAATTATTGAGATATTTTAAATATTCTAGAACTAAATTTTATAAAATTATGGCAATTTAGGTTGTATCAAATCTTCAATTATTAGCTAAATTACTAGCCAAAAAAAACTAAAATTAGCCAATTTGCGAATATTAGCCACTAAAAAAATTACCTTGGAGGGAATCAAGACAATTTTGGGGAACATTTATTCTCTGTACACAAAACTATGTGATGTTGATATCTTTACCCAAGAGACTCAAAAATCATTTGACAAGTTGCAAGAAGAGTTGAATCAACTGGAAATTCATTACATGTATCTCCTATAACTAGCCAAATACATTTTTAGAGATTGATGCTGACACAAAGTAGGCTTGCCAAGATGCAATCCAAAGATGAAATATCAAATCTACTCTTGTCAACATATAGTCCATGTTGATTCCACACATGGAAGTTTTATAGAAGGAACAAGCCCAAGCATAAGCATTAATTAAGAAATATTCTCATCTTTCTACTCATGAAGGCTTAGTTGATATGGTTTCTAGACTAGAAATACAGATTCAAACAATAAATGTAGCAAGAGATAATTGGGATTCCACATTAGGAATCATCATGCAAGTGCATAAGCCATTTTTGGATAAACACACTATAAGTGTACCACCCAAATGACATAAGTGTCAAAAAAGGAGGATTATATCAATTTTTTGAAAAAATTTTAAAAATTTTCAAGGAAAATATCTACGTAGGAGGAGTCACATAAATGAAATGAAGTATTTGCTTAGGGAGAGTAATAAGGTATGGGAGAAAGAAATATTTTTGCAAATTTTGAGATCTTGAAGATTTTGCATACAACTTGAGCAGAGAAGATACATTGTCTAACTTATGCATGAAGGAATGTATATGCCATGAAAAGGTGTTTTTGCCACTCATTTCAAAGGGGGAGATTGTTAATCTCATTTTAGTTTTGACAAGGTAGTGACAAAACACTAAGTCATTATCTAGCAAGGAATAGTGTGAGCCGAATGCATAGTGCATGTTGAGTGAATAGAGTGAGCTGAGCGATCAGTGTGAGCCAAGTGAATGTAGCATGTTGAGCATAAGTCTCTAGACAATACACAATGAGTAAAATGATAGTTAGTGTCAAGAAGTTAGTGCATGCTAAGTCACTTAGGTACTAAGCAAATAGAAGGAGTTGAGCAAATAGAGTGTGCCAAGTGATTTAGGTGTCAAAAAAGAGTGAGTGTCGAGCCATTCACAAGCTGAGTATTAGTATATAGAGCACTGTGAAGGTTGAGCATCAAAGCCTAGGGATGCCAAGTGAATAGTTGATGCCATAGATGTTTGTAATGGAAAATAATTCTATGTAAACCTTTTTTGGCTAACATGAATATGAATTTTTGACTATAAGTAATAAGGAGGGAGTCATATTATGCATCCCTATTCTATGCATGCATCTAATCAGATTGAGGGAAGTATTAGGCAGCACTATGGATCAACCAAAACCATTGATTCTAACCTAATTTTATCTCCATGATGTTTATGAAAGAAGAAAACCCTAAGGCTATGTTGCAAAGGAGAATACTAAGGAGAGTATTTAGTCTGAAAAAAACATGGAGAAGATGTCCAAGATAGACTTTTGCAATGAAGAACCAGTCTAAGAAGAATAGAGATAAGTGAAAGGTTAGAGAAGATAGTTCTAATCAAGAGAATCGAGAGATAACTAGTAAAGAGGAGATATGACATCAATGATTAAGGTGCTAGCTGAAGGATCGGGTATTGAATCATTCTAACAAGTGATACCAAATAAATCTCTTAACAAAGTAGTCTTAACAGGCTTTTGTAAATCTCTTAATCAATTTTTTTACTTTATTGTGAGTTTAAATCCTTTAGAAAGGTGATACTTAACAATCTTTGTAAGCCTTTAATAGGGCAGACCTTTCATAGGGTAGATCATAGTTTATGATCATTTTTCTATAGCCATAATAGGCCACACCTTATAACTGTAGTAGCGAAGATTTGTGGGTGTCATCCCCACCTCAATTTTACCTTTTCCTTGCAGGGTTTCTAGGTAACCAAAATCTTATGTGTTATGTGTTGATTTATTTCATGCTTTGGATGTGTTGAATGGTTACATATTTCAGTTTACATGTTAAGTTATGAGATGGATGTATGGTGAAATGTTTTAGAGGTAAAAGTTATAAGTGATGATTCACACCCCCCCCCCCCCCCCTTAGAACTTACTTTCCCATTGTTAATTCCAATAATTCCAAGAGATTCATCAATCTGATTTAGAATCTATCAGCATTGTCAACATATCCTCTCATAACTTTCAACATTAGAATCTTGAGATTGAGTGGGAATATCGGTTCCTGCCCATAGAAAAGTAGATATGGGGATGTTCCCAAAGAATTCTTAATCCTGACTGTGTCTATCTACAATGCATATTTCAATTGAGTGTGTCAGTCTTTTGGATTCTCCATGAGCAAGCATTTCATGGTAGTAATCAAGTTCTTATTGGTGGACTCAACCACACCATTCCCTTAGGGATAGTAATTAAATGAAAACTTGATTATAACTTGATTTTCCAATGCCCATTGAGTAAGGAAAATTAACACAAAATATGACCCATTATTGCATACCAAGAAGAATGGCATTCCAAACCTAGTCACAATGCACTCTTCTAAGAAATCAGTAACCACTTTCGTCATACATTTTTAGAAAGTTTTAGCTTCAATCTAGTGTGTGCAATAATCTATAGTTGTGAGGATGAACATGTGTCCCATTGATGACAGTGGGCTTACTAGTCCAATAAAGTCCAACCCCCACTAGGAAAAAGAGCATACCTCAAATACTAGTTGTAGTGGCATAGATGTGTTTCTTTCCCTATTTGCACTTGTTTGACAAGTGTGGCAAGAGCCTACATGTTCAAATTTTTCCTTGAAAATTGTAGGACAAAAGTAACCTGATCTCAAAATTTGATGGGTTGTAGCCTCTATTGATCCATGTCTAGTGCCATACTTGTCATGATACTGTTCCAATACCTCTCTTGCTTCTATACGTCCCAAAAATTTTAGATAAATTCACTCATAATTCTTCTTGTAAATTTTCCTATCTTGAAACATATAGGATTCACATTTCATCTTGAGTCTTCTATGTTGGGAACTATTCATCTAGTGAGGGTATTAATTTCACAAAAGGTAATACTCAATATATTGATACAAAGCATTGGTGATTATCCCTTCATTAGTGTCTACTTGAGACACAATGATTTTTTCTTCATTATCAGTTCTGATCTCATCATTAGCTTTGATCTTATTATCAACTATCATCTTGGTTAGCCATTGTCCTCTCACTAGCTTCATTGGTTGAATTTCCAAACCAAACTCTTTTAATATAGCTATCCATTTTCCTCTTATTTTACGTAATTTATTATGCATCAGTAATAATTTGACCATAGGATCTTACACAATAGCATATACCTTACTCCTGAGTATGTAATGGTGAAATTTATGGACTTCCTTTATCATGGTGAATCAAAGTTTTTCAAGATTGGAATAGTTCAATTCAAAATTCTTTATCAAACAACTCATGAATGCAAAAGGTCTCTCATCTTGTTTATCTTTCTTTTGTGTGAGGGTCCCTACACATGAATCTTTAGAAGCAAAAGAATAGATTTTGACAGGCAACTCATAATCTAGACTTATAAGTACTGGAGCCATGGAGATAGCTACTTTGATATCTTCAAAAGATTTCTTGATTACAGAAACCCATTCAATTTTTTCTTGCTTCTTAAGCAAGTCATTGAGGGGGTGAACTATCTCACTAAACCCACTAATGAACTTTTGCACAAAATTAATCTCCCCAAAGAAAGATTTAAGCTCTTTGTGACTATGAGGAGGTGACAACTTCAAAATTGCTTCTACCCTCTAAGGTGTTGGTATCTATAACCATTGTTGTCTATTAGTGTCAACCACTTATTCATTTATGACATAGAGTTAGACATCCATCACTATGACTAAGCTAATCCACATAAGAAAGTATGTATCAAGCTCTATAGGAGCCAAGTAAGTGTATGGTCATCGAGTATTTCAATATGAGCCAAGTTCATAAATGATCAAGCAATCATCAAGTATACGTGTTGTGATTTACATAGTGCATGCCAAGCAAAATAAATGCTAAAAATTAGAAGGATAATATAGGCTGAGTAACAACAATGTCAAGCATCAAAAAACATTAAAGATCGAGCAATGTAGAGTTTACATAAAAGTTAGGAATGAAATCGAATTTGAGCTAACATGTTTACAAGATGACTTGGAAGGGACATTTAAATATTATAGAGGTTGTTACAGAATATTTAAATGACATGGATCATGGATCCCTATGTGTTTTGGTTACACAACACATGCCCCATTTCTTAATAGAAATTGGGACTCCCTACTTTATTTTGGGCTTTTGGAACTCTAGTCCAGGGTCCGAGTCATTTTGAGGATTTACCTTCCCCCCAAGTTTGCATCCAGGTCTTGTCAAGGAAACTTAGAGGTCAAAAAGTCAGGAAGAAGCAACTAAAATTTGGAATTATGGCATTTTAGGTGCACTTGGTTAGGTGCACTAGTACACCCAAAAAAGAGTTTTGCATTATATGTGTGCAGCTACAAAGTTGTGGAACTATGCACCTGCACAGTTGCACCAAGCCCCCAAAGTTTATATAAATGGAGGGGGTCCCCATATCCCCTTACTTTACATTTTTCTTTCTTGTCACAATCAACTTTCCTCTCAACTGCACTTGTATTTTTTGCTAGCTCTACTCAACCGCATCCATCAAAGTCTTCCAAGACTGCATTTGCACACCTAAGTAGGTGCACCCTCTACCTTGTTCCCTCCACCTTGCATAAAGGAAAGTAGTAAAAATATATAGGTGCACACTAGTGCACTTCACTTGGTGCACCAGTTTGCACCAAATTCTTGTAAGAATTCCACACCAAAAACTTAAACAAAGTGAAGCTTGGGTGCGCATGGCCGAACCTAACTTGGTGCGCTAGTGCACACCCAAGTATCAAAAGAAACAAAAGGAAATAAAAACTAAAAGACAAAAAAAAAATCCAAGGAGAGTGTGCATCATCACACCTCCCCAGGGGTGGTGATGCGCACTCCCATTTGCATTATAAGACCTAAAACTTAAAGCAAAACAACAAAAATCTAAAACTCTTGAAAAAAATTCAACTCTAAAAACAAAGAGGGGCACACTAGTGTACCCCATAAGGTGCGTAGGTGCACCCCACATTTTAAAGAGCTTGATTCAAAATAAGGAATTTTGAGGGATGTTAAATAGGATTTTTTAGCATAAGGATTTTTGGGTTTTGTGTGAGTCAGTACTAGGATTTAATCAATTCATTTTTCTCCAATCTCAAACTAATGGATGTCCTTCATGTGCAAATATAATGGCATCTTCATCAGTAGAGAAAATCCAAGGCATGCCATCGAAATCAAGATTCTAGGATGAATACTCAAAGATTAAAGACACAGATTTAGGACACACTGATTTAGGGGAGTTCCTAAGGATTTGTAACAAACCCACTGAGAGATCAGCTATGGTTTCTACATTGATTCGATCAAGGTTGGTAAATGTAGCTTCAAACCCAACATTAGTGCAATCCTTAGAGCTCATAATGACACTTGCACAACACTTTGTTATGGAGGAGAGGGTGGTGAAGAGTGTGACTAGAGAAGTTGTCCTGGACCTCTGACTCGACAACATTGAAAGAGTATTCCATCTCCCAAGGGTGGATCAGTTTATTAGGTTAACCTATGAGGCCACAGAAACGTGGTACAAAGAGCACTTGAAAAAGGCTTTTGAGATCATCTAGTCCTCTTCTCTTATAGAGAAGACTCCTTTGGGGAAGGTAACTGGTAAGGTGGATATGACAAGGGGATACATGAAAGAAGATATTGGATACTCAGTCATACTTTTGAGTCGAGTGATGGGTCTACTTTTTGCTAGACACTTGAATGTCTTTATGATAAATTTTATTGGGACTATCAAGATAGCAAAGATGCCACTTGATTTGGCCACTACATTAAGTGAAAATCTATGTGAGCAATTGGGAGCAATAAAGGATAAAGTGAAGTTCTATATGACTTCATATTTGGTATATCTATTAGTTGCAAGGGTAACGAACTATCCTAGATTGCACAAAAGAGGTAGCATGCAAGAACCTAATGCTTGGCCATGTATTGTCTACCCTCAATTGGTAAGGAAGAAGTTCTCAGGGCAAAGCAAGGAATACAAAATTGTGAATGATGCGTTTATATTTTCTATCATTCGATTCATAAAGGGAGATTATTCAAAAATATTATCTGATGATGCAGCAGTGCAGATAATAGTACTTGGGGCTTATTACATTTAGTTTAAAACATTTACATATCTAAGGGTAGCTTGTGCCACTATCAACCCAAAAAAGCTCCCAAGATATCCTAGTGATAGACTTGTTCTTTTGGAGATTGCTTAACAAGTTGAGTTAGCATATGATAGAGTTAGGAAATAGCATAGACCATGTTGGACATGGCCTCTAGTCATAGGACCATATCAAGTAAAGTAGAAGTAGGATATTCCTTCTTTTGAATGGGAATAGGATCAATATCCCCTAGAGGAGTACAATTCCCTAAGGCCATGCTTTGACAATATTTGGAGAGTCCACAGTCTGGTAGGCAAGGAATTCCAACATGAAGAAGCCATCGAAGACCACTAGATGAATGTGAAAAATGACTATGATGTATGTATCGGGGATTATTATAGGATGACTTTGTATTTGGTGGAAAAGGCTTTGAAGGCCTAGATTCCATTGTAGATACTACAACAAGACTTAGGGGAGTTGCTCGACCCTCTATTTAGTGCAAATAAAATTGGAGAAAGGCTCATAATAAACACTAAGGTTGACAAGGAGGAGAATGATGATATCAATAATTGGGTGAGGCACTATATCAAGATTACATAGGATTGGATTAAGAAACCATTTAAACTCGATCCAATACCTGAGACAGTGGTTTTTCATGCACAAACCTACCTAGCCAAAGGTAGAGGGAAGAAAGTTACCATTCCTACCTTTGCAGCCTAGTCACTAATAAGGCTAGAAACAGTATACCAACTTGATTGACTAGTTGGATACCATCACCCTCCAGAGAAAAAAGGAAAAGGCAAAAGAAAGAGGAGTTCTCCTCAAAGAGTTGAACCAAAGGAGGGTGAAATCCTAGCACCTCCATAATAGCAAGAAGAAAATGTGCAAGGGCTAGAAGATATTGGAGCTTCCTAAGTCTAGATGGACCCATAATTGCCACCAGCTATGCCCAACCAAGTAGAAACAGAGGGTGAAATCCAAGAAGTCTCTCCTCCTTTGCAAGCAAAATAAGCATCCCCTTCAGCCCCTAAGAAATGAGGAAAGATTAAGACTCCTATCAAGAAAAGGCAAAGGGTGATTAGAAGGACGGTTCCTTTTCCTTTTGTCCTAGACCTTATTCCTAAAGAGGAAGAAGAAGAAGAAGAGGATGAGGAGGAGGATGTTCCATTGCAAAGAAGGACCTTGCTAGCTAGGGCCATAGAGAAGGAAAGGAGGAGAAGTTCCACTATGACACTACAATCAGTCCTAGAAGAACCTCTAGAAATAACTACTTTAGAGGATAAAGTACAACAATGGGTTGATGAGCAATATGTAGGGGGTGATGATGTATCCAAAATGTCAGATTTTGACTTCATGCTCATTAGAATAGAGTTGATTGGGGATAAGATCAAGGATAACTCAATGAATGAGCCTCAACAAGAGGACTGGACATACGTGCCACCAGAATCACAAGGTCTTGATCTTGCTCCACCATTCCCTTTACAAATCACAATGACAGACAAAAGCTCGGCTACTCCTTTACCTCCAAGTATTGAAGAAGAACATGTTCAAAAGGAGTCTTCATAGGAGCAAGAGACAAAACAAACAAAAATTGATGAAGTGTCTGAAGAGAGACATATGGTTGAATACCCCCAAAAAACCTCCCAAGACATTGAGGTACAAACTATGGGCTCCACTGAGACAAAAACCATAGAAGGAGAGCCTTCATAGAGGGAAACAACCTTGAAGAGGAGTGATAAGGGGAAAGTAGTGACAAAAAAAACTCCTTCATCCTCAAGAGGTGGGCCTAAGTTGGAATGAGTCCCAAGGTGGTTGCAAAAGGAAATGATAAGAAGTAAAAATCCACAGTTTATCACCAATGAAGAGGACATGTTTGAGTTGATGGAAGTTCTAAACAAACTTGAGTCCCCTTCAAGAGAAGTAGGACCATTGGCTTTTATCAACACTAAACAGAATCAAGATTTATTTGCACAAGTGGCTATCCCTCCTCCTAATGCAAATTGAAAAGATCTGGGCCCATAGGACTATCAAATCAGAGAGGTTATGCTTGGGAAGCCCACATTGGATACCACCAGGTTGATAGTCACAATGGAGATAAAAGAGGTTTTTAGAACCTTAGATAAGAAGGGGTAGAACTTAGAACACTTCATAGGCAAAATGAAATCCTATAAGGATATTTAGCCAAATTTTTTGGTCCCTTGGATCCAGAACACCTTGAGGAGACTTTAAATGTTGTAGTGGACAAAAGAGATTGGAGAAAAGTATAGTTGGATTCATTTTTGAATGTCTATCAGTAGTGGTGGGAAAGCTTTGAGGAAAAGGACATCTTAATCATCTGAGGAAATCTTAACCTACTACATGCTACACAGGAAAATATAGACAAGATGGTAACGATTTTGAAGTAAGATTTCAGTATAATGGATGAAGTACGTGCATGGAGTAAAGATTTACAGGTATTACAGGCTATAAAAGGATAGAGGTATAAGATTTTGGTAGATGTGTATATAGTAGAGGAGTTAGATTTAATTGATGATTGGATTGAGAAAATAGCAGATAGTAATAAAGTAATGGAAATATTACATGCGGAGATCCATCGGCTCAAGGACCAAGCTTGAAAGCAAATTTTGGAGGTAGAGAAACATTATAGCAATGTGTGCCTAGATAGTTTTGAGGATGAAGAATGGGAGAAATTAAAGCCTATAGAGGTAGTGATAAAGAAGTTCCAAAAGACTTTTGAAGAAGCTTCTAATGATGATGACATTTGGCAGGCCTTCAGAACAGAAGAAGCCTTGCTAGAGTTGGATATAAAACTTTGAGATTTTGTTGATACCTGTATTGAAGCAAAAAACTATAGACAAAAGGTCAAAGATAAATATGATGCTTTAGATCTACCAGATGTGGCTAATATTACTGAGATAATTAAGAAATTCAAAGGCAAACATCCATACATAGCTCTAGTATGAAGGGTGGTAAAACCCAGAAGCCAGAATTTTAGTTTTGGCACTTAGTAAAATTTTGTGATTTTGGACCTTTTGAGGTGCATAGGTGCACAGGTGAGCAGGTAAGCTGGTGTGCTTTTCTAGAGGTGTAACAATAGTTAACTACTAGTTCCAAAAATAAAGCTTTCCATGCATCAAAAACACATTTTGATAGCAGTTTAACTTTGACAGATGCATAGTGAAGGGTCAACTTCTATTTTTGACACTTCTAGACACTTCTACTTTTACTGAAGGCTTTCTTATCCTTTTTTCTCTCATAAATTCTTTGTTCTAGGACATGTAAAGGTTCATGCATCTAATTAATAAATATAAAAATGGATGGAGTCCTACTAAGCACCAGTGAGATTCTTAGTTTGTACCTAATTAGTTTGTTTTATTAATTTAAAAAATATATTATTGCATGAAGATATCTCTCACTCTCAACACAAATTGAGGAGACAATTTCTTATAAATACTCCATTATAATATGTAATTGGGGCCACCATTATTTTACAATAAAATTATGCTTTTGGTGCTTGCATTTGGAGTGTAGTGATTCTTGCTTGAATGTGTCATTGTTTTGTGAATTTTTGTTCATGGAATTGTGATTGAGGCAAAAGTTCATTGCTTTTCTTTTGGTTGTGCAAACTCTTTTAATTCTAGTGTTTGCTAGAGTTTTAGGAATTTCATTGACATATCTAGCTCAAGAAGAAATCACCAAATTGTACCTACATAACTCTTTGTCTCGCATGAGCACACTTTTGTGGCCTTGTGATTTGATGAAGAGTGAAATATCATATGATTATTAAAGTTTCCCATCGACAATTGCATCAGTGGAATCAAGGAAGTGCTGCTCCTATTTTCATTGGTTACCCACTGATTTCTTCAAAAGCTTAACTCGTAGATGTGTTGTTTTCTGAAGCTTATGTCCATTAGGATTTTACTTTCACATTATTTGCTTCAAAGTTCTTGTTATTTTCTTTACTAACCCCTTGTTAATTTAGGAATCCATATAGTTGCATTGTTAGATTGCATTCATTAGAAAACATAAAAAATACAAAAATATATTTCTTTTTTGCGTGTTTTATTTTGAAGCAACGAATAGATTCTACATCTCCTCTGAAAAAAATGAACCAGCAAAAGCCTCCTTGTGAACAAAAACATTTATCTTCAACTAAGTAGATTTTAGTAGATCACAAGATCACCCAAAACCTTGGAGTTGATTCACAAGATCAACTTTTCAAGAGAGGAGTTCGAAAGAATTCTTGTTGTTTAGCATTGTGCATAATGATAGCTCAATAGAAGTGCCACTAGAAGGAGGGCCGATATTTTGATTTTTGGAATAGAAGAAAAATCTGCCAAAGTTTTGTAATTCTACATTTTTTGCAAGTTCAAAAAATTTCTTCAAAAATTTAGCTATGCTAAATTTTGTGGTGTGCCTCATTTTGTGAGAAAGTGTACTTCTATAGAGGTGCACTTTTTCCAGAGTTTCTCGAGCTTACCCACTTCTACAAACCACACAGTGATAAAGAAATACCTCAAATTCAACCATTTTCAATCAAACTTTCATCATATTCGTCAACTCCACCCCCACTCCAACCACCTAGTGGACCACCACATATCCCAACAGTTTTGCCTCCACAAGCACCACCCTTAGGTCCACCAAACCCTCCAATGACCTTTTTTGCAAACGTTGTAGACTCAACAATCAACTTGAGAGGTGCACTCCATGACCTTCCCAAGAATCCTAACAATTTTTTCCCAAGGTTTACTTATGGAGAAACATGAATTGCCAAAGACCACATTAAAGTATTCAAGGAAATTTTAAATCAAAAATAGATCACTAACGAGGATTTGGTCCTTCACTTATTCCTCTACTCTTTGGGGGAAGTTGCCTACAATTGGTATGTCAATTTGTCACCTAGATGTATTGGAGATTGGGATGCCTTCAAAAAATTGTTCTTAGAAAAATTTAAAACTTTTGTAAACCCAACGGTGATACATCAACAATTCATATCGATCAAAAGGGATCCAACTGAGATAGTTTTGTGCTTCGATCATCGCTTTCATATGGCATATTGCAGATTGGAAACACCATATACTATACCAGTTGAAGTGGCTATTCAAATTTATCTAAATGTTATGGACCCTCTTATTGCTATCTTTCTAAGAAGGCTTCCTACTGCAAATATCGATACATTAGAAAAGGTCTTTGTAGAAGCAATAACTTTTACTACACAAGCCAATCCTAACAGAGGAGGATTGATGCTTCCAGCCCAAGTTGTCACGGCAGTGCCAAAATACCCTGTTGGAGTACCTACAATGCCAAGTCAATTCATAACTATGAACCTAGTTCCATTACAATAGGCACCTACTCTATAGAACTCCACTCTAATGTATAAAGGGTATGAACCTTCAAAAGCTACCTTCTTTGAACAAAAGGTGGCAGTACCTACTAAAGTAGAAAATAGGGTTATTTCCAAATTTGGTCAGATGAAAAAGACTATGTTACAAATGAACAACGAGCTGACTCATCTAAGTTTGTCACAAGGATAGAATAAAAATTTTCAGAGGAACAACGCTAGCCCTTACAACAACAATTATGGTCAAAATTATAATAGGAGCTTCAGTGGGAACCATAATAGTGAGAACAACCATACGGAAAACAATAATGGAGGAAACAACTTCAATCCTCTTGATCATAATAATGGCTTCCAAAGGTAGAGCTGACAATGGAATACATGTCCAAATAATGGAAGCATTTTTGCAGACAATAAAAATACTAATGTTTAGTACACAGATATCAATCAATATGATGATGGTCAGAATGCACCTAACAATGATGGTTCATACTATGATGGAAATCAAGAAATGACTCAAAATTTGTAGGTAAACAACAATGTTCCTCCAGTGCACCTTAATGCTATTTTATTAGAATCCTATGATTCTATACAAAGTACATAGGTAGAGTAGCCAGTTAATGAAGAATTCTCATTTCCATTCAACCAAGAACCAAACTTTTAGCATGAAGAGATGTTTTCTTTTCATAATGACAACTAGAATACATACAACTTGAGAAGTAGAAAGGAACCACTGACAAATGGAATTCCCCCAGCACTACAACTGACTCCTTCTAATCCAAGAGTGAGTAACAATTTGGCACCAGTTAAACCACTAATTCGAGGACAACAAAATCAAAACCAAGGAAGTGTACCAACAACATTGAAAAACCTTGCTTGGTCTACTAAAAAGTATAGTGCCGTAGAAAACCTAAAATGAACAAAGGCCAACATGTCCATGTTTGACATGTTGTAAAATTGTCCACAACAATAAGAAGCACTCATGAAGACTCTTGATTATACAAAGACCTCCCATAATTCAAATACTACCTCTTAAAAGATGACATCCCAACAAGTTAATGGTGTGGAGGCATTGCCCACTATGTTTAAAGACAAGGTAGAGGTGCCCCCCTTTTTTCTCAGCATCAGTATATATGGGAAGAATCTTCACAATTGCCTTATTCATTCAAGAGCTTCATGTAATGTCATGCCATTTTCCATAGCATAAAACTTAGGAGTAAGATCTCAACCTACAACCAAATAGTAATACAATTGGACAAAATAGAGGTGAGAGTCATAGGCGTACTAAAGGATGTGCAAATATAGTTAACAATCGACCCACAAATTCAAGATTTCATTGATATACATGTGGTTGATATCCCAGAGACATATGGATTACTCCTCAGTAAAGAATGGATGAAGTGCCTAAGGGGATGGTTTTCCATGAATTTTACCTAGATTTGGTTATCGTGGAAAGGTCTTGAAAGGCCTGAACAATCAAATCAAAATAGATGTAGAGCTAAAGTTTAAAAAGATGATTACAAAATATAATGCTCCCAATGAGATAACCTTCTTACAAATAGATTTAGGATCTTACAAGGTAATGGTTTTTGATAAACTTTCACCAAAACACCAGACAATCAAGATATAGATTCCATAATTTCAACCCTAAAAGATGAGGTTGTGACATAAATCATAGACCATATGATGGCTAATTTGTAGTGTCTGGGGGAAGAATCTAACCCCAATATCCTCCTTTTTCTAGGATTTTATCAATCACATAAAGTTAGCCATTCGGAGTTCAGATGTTCATCATGTCAAGAAGTAGTTGCTAAGGTGTTAACACAAATGGTGGGAGTAAAGAAATTCAATGATCCACAAAATGAACCTACAAAAAACCAAAGTCTTACAAACACATTTGATGTTGTTGAAAAGATTGAAGAGGAAACTAAAGATCTAAATGCATCATATAGCGATACCTCTTTAGATGGTGGAGGTTTGTCTTCTCCTCCACCTTGAATGATTAAAGTAAAAAGAAGAAGATGGTACATAAAAGGGTAGGGATGGACTTTAGTAGTAGTCCCCCCTAAACCCAAAGTGGACAAAATCACAAAATTGATAGATGAAATTCAAGACAAACAAGAAAAACATACGCTCCCAATTTTGAAGAACGACAGTGGAGAATTAGTAAGCCCACCCCGTGAAAGATTACAGTGGGTACCCAAGAGACAATCCTTCTAAGCTCAGGTAAAAGAAAAATTGAGGAAAAATAAGCATAAGGCTAGAAAACCCAAGGAAAGCCCAATTTGGACACTTCGTTGGAGCCAGTGCAGGTATTGAGTTAATCAGTCCAAAAGGTAAGTCTTTCTATGCAGCATATCAATTGTAATTTACATGTACTAACAATGTTGTAGAATATGAAGAGTTGATCCAAGGATTTCTTTTTGCATTTAAGAAAGGAGTTACAACTCTCATAGTCGAAGGAGATTCTCAGTTGGTTATTCGACAAGTGAAATCACTATATTCCTATAATGATAAGAGGTTTCTTGCTTATAGGAAAAGGATATGGGATCTACTAGATGATTTTGAAGCTTTAAACATAAAGTCTATTCTAAGAAGGAAAAATATGGTAGCAAATGCCCTTGCTATTTTAGCAAGTGTATTACAATCAGTTGAAGGAACAAAGCTAAAATGATTCTCAGTTGAATTGGTTGTGGCTCCATCTATTCTCGACAATATCACAAACTTCCAAGTTTTTTAGGATGATCAACATATTCTTTAATTTATTATGTTCAATGGCTACTTTAATGGATAAGAAATAGATGACATCCTAGATGATGCACTTGAGGATATTGCAACTCAAGATGAAGATGGAATCTTGAATTTGAAAACCAATACTATTCCTAAGGGGATGATCGAGTTGGTGCACATTTTTTATCATGATTAATCAAAATTTAATAAAAGGGCCACTGAAGAAAAAGGTATCAAGGAATGGGACTTATACAATTTAGGAATGAAAGATGATCCCAAGATGGTAAGGATTGGGAAAGCATGCAGTTTACAAGAAAGGGAAGACATGCTCAAACTACTTATGAAATATAAGGATGTTATCATGTGGAGCTATGAAGAATTGAAGATATATGATCCTCGAAGTATTATTCATGATATCCCACTCAAACCTGATGCCAAACCTTTTTGACAAAGGAAAAAACTTGTTAATCCCATCCTCAAGCCTCTGATAATGAAGGAAGTCAAGAAGTTACTAGATGCAAAGATTATTTTCCCTGTGCATTACTCTACATGGGTGGCTAATTTAGTTCCTATATGAAAAAAGACTAGAGAGATTTGACTTTGCGTAGATTTTTGAAATTTGAACCTAGCATCTCAGAAAGATAATTACCCATTGCCCTCGTTGAATGAGGTCTTAAAAATTGTGAATGGTTGAAAAATGATGTCTTTCTTGGATGGATATTCAGGCTATAATCAAGTAATGATAGAAGAAGAAGATAGGACAAAGACTACCTTTATGACCAAATGGGGAACCTTTACCTATAGGAGAATGCCATTTGGATTGATTAATGAAGGGGCTACATTTTAGTGACCATGGACAAAGCTTTCAGGGGATTGATTAACAAAAGTATAGTTATCTATATGGATGACTTAACTATCTTTTCAAAGGATTGAACTACTCACATTGTCAATCTAAGAGAAGTGTTCATTAGGTGTCGTAAATATGGCATATCTCTCAATCCCAAGAAGTGCTCATTTGGGTCACTAAGGGAAAACTCTTAGGTCATGTCATTTCCAAAGCTAGTATCTCCATTGATCCTAATAGACTTGAAGCCATTTTGAAGTTATCACCCCCCAACAATTGGAAGGAACTCAAGTCTTTCTTTGGGAAGATAAATTTTGTACGAAAATTCATAAGTGGATTTGCAGAGATAGTGCATCCTCTTAATGATTTACTCAAAAAGGGGGCTAAAATAGAATGGGTTCCTGAGGTCAAGAAATCATTTGAGGACATCAAGGTAGCCATTTCTATAGCTCTAGTACTAGTAAGTCTTGATTACAACCTTCCCTTTAAGATATATTCCTTCACTTCAAAACATTCGTGCATAGGGATCCTAACTCAAAAGGAGAAGGAAGATGAAAGACCTATTGCTTTTATGAGTTGCACTCTAAGAAATGCTGAGTTGAATTATTCTAACCTTGATAAATAGTATTTTGCCTTGGTTAAAGTGGTAAAGAAGTTCTGCCATTACATACTAAGGAGCAAGGTGTATGCTATCGTACTTGATCCAGTAGTAAAGACATTTTTGATGCAAAATGAACTTGGTTAAAGATGTGGTAAATGGATGGAAATATTACAAGAATTTGATCTAGAGATCCAACCCATGAGATTAGTCAGGGGTCAAGGATTATCAAGGATGATAGTTGATAACTAGATTGGTGAAGAAAAGAAATTTAAGTTTGAGAAAGAAATAGATATAGAAGATTAGAAGAAAATGATAGTATCTCAAGTTGACATTGGTCAAGGTGTAGTAATGGATGTTTAGTACTAGGATATTGTTTACTATCTTTTACAGAATTAGTGCCCCAATTAGATGAATAGTTCACAATGTAGGGGACTTAAAATGAAGTGTGAGTCCTATATGTTGCAAGAAAACAAGTTGTACAAAAGGAACTATGAAGGGATCTACCTAAAATGCTTAGGACATGAAGAAGCGAAGGAAGTCCTAGAACAATTTCATGACAAGTATGGTACAGAGCATAATTCAACAAAAGTGACTACTCATGATTTTAAGATCAAGTGATTTTTGGCCTATGATATTTAAGGACACTTTTGAGCATGTGTGTTCTTGTCATGTTTTCCAAACTAGTGCTAATAGAGAAAGACACTTGATAATGTTGCTATAACCTATATACAAGGTACAACCCTTCGCAAAGTGGGGGTTGGATTTCATTGGTCCAGTCAATCCACCATCATCTACTGGACACACTTACATTCTTACAGCCACTGATTATTGTATGAGATGGATAGAAGTAGAAACTTTTAGAAATTGCACTACTAAGGTAGTAACAGACTTCTTGGAGGAACATATTGTTACTAGATCTGGGATGTCATTCACTTTAGTGTGTGATAACAGATCAACTTTTGCATCAATTTTCTTAAATTAGTAGGCATTCAAAAATTAGGTTATTATCAAGTTCTCTTCAAATTACTACTTGAAAGGAAATGGGGTAGTTGAATCTATGAACAAGAACTTGATCATAGTAATAAGACGAGTATTGAAGGAGAATCCTAAAGATTGGCATACGCAACTCAAATATGTCTTATGGACAGATCGAGTGAGGGTCAAGAAAGATTTTGGGACTTCTCCATATTTGTTTGTTTATAGATAGGAACTAGTATTCCCGCTCAATGTCAGGATTCTTGTTTTGAAATTCATGAGTGGATATGCTAAAGATGCTGATAAAGTACAAATTTGATTCATAAATCTTTTAGAGATGGATGAGAAATGGATAGCTACATTGGAGCACATGGCTAAAAATCAAGCTGTTGTGAAGAGATGGTTTGACAAGAGGGCCATGACAAAGTCCTTCATGATTTTTGACCTTGTTCTACTTTGGGATAAGGCAAAAGAAAAGTTGGGCAGCCATACCAAGTTTCAATGCTTGTGGATCGGTCCTTACCAAATAGCAAAAATTCTTAGAGAAAATACTTTTAGGCTTAGTTCCTTATAGGGGGAATTAGTTTCATTACTAGTCAATGGGAAATTTCTAAAACATTATTTTGAAGCCTAGGAGACCTGGAAAAAAAAAAAAAAAAAAATAGTTAGCTTTTATTTCTACAAGTGTGTTTATTTTCTACAAGTGTTTTACTTTCAATTGTTTGTTTTCTTTCAAAGTTGTGTTAGTCCAAGGGGGTAAGGTGCACTCAAGATTTTATCTTAACATATCTGTTAGAATTGTTAATCTTTCCTTGGTTGTATTTATTAAATGGGATAAACCAAGGTATCCCTTATGTTGTTTGTCCTCTAGTCCACATGTGAGGACAAGTCTATTTTGTGATTCCTTTATTAAGGAAATAGTTATTCCTCCTTAAGAGGATTATGACACTTGTTATGCACACACTTATGAATGTGGCAATCATTCACTTGGGAGTTACAAATAACTCCTCTTCTCATCTCTTTATAAGAGATGCTTCTCTCTCATTCTAAATACACAATCACTATGTAGTTCTTGTAATGAGCCAGTGGCTCCATTTTCTCTCTTCTCTCTCCTTCTTTCATTCTTTAGGCATTTGCCTCATTCATATTATTCAAAAGGGGTTTTCTTTGCTTTCCCCTTTCAAATATTTTTCTCCTCTTGTTGATTCATTGGTGGTTGTTCATTCTTTCACTCTCTCTTAGATCTGAGTTTATGGTAACTATTTACACAAACTCTCTTGGATTAATTGTTAATTCTTTTATTTTAGTTCATTTCAATGTTATTATTTCTAACAATATCTTACTAACTACTCTTTTGGTTTCAATTTTAGGAAGAGGTATTTCTTTGTTAGAGCATTTGGAGAATTGTGTGTCTTATACCAATCGAGGAATGGATTTTACTTGCAGAAATAGGGGGACTTTCTATCTTGAATTCAGGATTCTAGACCAACAAGTTCTCAGTACTTTGTGAAATTAAAAATAATTTGTCTTAGAATTTTTCGAATTAAGGTTAAAGATAGTGAGGGATGATCCAAACCCCAATTGATTTAAACAAAAGGGGTCTTCTCGAAGGATTGCTAAGATCATTGTTTGGTGTGAGATTTTCTAAAAAGTTCTAAAAGAGGAATGCAAGGGATGTTCACAAAGGATCTAATCCAAGAAACATCATTGATGTCCTAGCTACACAATCTAAGTGTAGTTAGGATATAGAAGAAAATGAAAAAAAAGGGAAAAGAATGGTGTTAAGACTGAAGGATTCTAAAAGATCTAAAAGGGGTAATTTGATAAATAAATACAAATGAAAGCATTGCTTCATCCAAGAATCAAATGGTGACATTATGAACTACATGGGGCAATCACCCAAGGGATTACCAAGAAATTTAAAAAGAAAAGTGACATCCTGTTAAGAGGCCTTGAACTGATTCTCTCATTTGGTCAAGCAAAGGATTGACAAATGACCTCCCCAGAGATTCTCGATGGAATAGCCAAGAAGGGTGGAAGATTGTTTCCAAGTTGTCAGAGGCTTTTGATAGACTATATCCTGAGATATCAAGGAGAATCAATAAATTGAGCACACACTAAACTTGAAGGTTTTTGATCCTAAAGTCTTGATTGTGAAGTCATTCAAAATTTTCTTGGAATGTTCAAGATACAATTGGTGTTTGACACACATTGAAAGAATGTTTTCTAATAAAGAAAGACCTTCATCATTTCTTCCTTTTCTCAGGGCTATTTTTTTGGTTACACAACACATGCCCCATTTCCTAATAGAAATGGGGACCCCCTACTTTATTTTGGGCTTATGGGACTCTAGTCCAGGGCCTGAGTCATTTTGAGGATATACCTTCCCCCCTAGTTCATGTCCAAGTCCTATCAAGGAATCTCAGAGGTAAAAAAGTCATAAAGAAGAAATTAAAATATGGAATTAAGATGCATTAGGCACACCCAGTTAGGTGTGCTAGTACACCCAAAAAAGAGTTTTGCATTATATGTGCGCAGCTGCACACCTACATAGTTGCACCAAGCACCCAAAGTCTATATCATTGGAGGGGGTCCCCATACCCCCTTACTTTGCATTTATCTTTCTCATTGCAATCAACTTTCCTCTCGATCACACCTATGTGTTTCGCCAACTCTGCTCGACCGCATCCACTAAAGTCTTCCAACACTGCATTTGCACACCTAAGTAGGTGTGCCCTCCACCTTGTTCCCTCCACCCTACAAAAAGGAAAGAGGTAAAAATATATAGGTGTGAACTAGTGCACCTCACTTAGTGCACTAGTGTGCACCAAATCTTTGCAAAACTTCCACATCAAAAACTTAAACAAAGTGAACCTTGGGTGTGCATGGTCACACCTAACTTGGTGCACTAGTGCACACCTGAGTATCAAGAGAAACAATAGGGAATAAAAATGTGCAAAGATCAAAAGATACTAGAGCTTCCCAAGTCTAGATGGACCCACAATTGCCACCAACTATGCCCAACCAAGTAGAAATAGAGGGTGAAATCCAAGAAGTCTCTCCTTCTTCGTAGGTAGAACAAGCATCCCATTTAGCCCCTAAGAAATGAGGAAGGATTAAGACTCCTATCAAGAAAAGGAAAAGGGTGATGAAGGATGGTTCCTTTTCCATCTTTCCTAGACCCTATTCCTAAAGAGGAAGAAGCAGAGGAGGAGGATGTATCATTACAAAGAAGGACCCAGCTAGCTAGGGCCACAAAGTAGGAAAGGCAGAGAAGCTTCACTATGACACCACCATCAATCCCAGAAGAACTTTTGAAAATAACTACTTTAGAGGATGAAGTACAAAATGGGGTTGATAAGCTCAATGTAGGGGGCGATGATGTATTCAAAATGTTAGATTTCATCTTCATGCCCATAGGAACAAAGTTGATTGGGGATAAGATCAGGGATGCCCCAATGAATGAGCCTCAACAAGAGGACTAGATATAGATACCACTAGAATCACAAGGTCCCTATCTTTCTCCACTATCCTCTTTACAAGTCATAGTGATGGACAAAGTCTTAGCTACTCCTTTACCTCTAAATGTTGAAGAAGAATAGGCTTAAAATGAGCCTTCATGGGAGAAAGATCTACAATAAACATCAACCAATGAATTGTCTAAAGAGAGACATATGGTTGAATACCCTTAGCAAACCTCCCAAGACATTGAGTTACAAACTGTGGGCTCCATTGAGATGGAAACCATAGAAGGAGAGCCTTTACAAAGGAAAAGAACCCCGGAGAGGAGTGATAAGGGGAAAGTAGTGGTAGAACAAACTCCTTCATCCTCAAGAGGTGGGGACTCAGTGGAACAAGTCCTGAGGTGGTTGTAAAAGGAAATGATAAGAAGTAAAAAGCCACAGTTCACCACTAATGAAGAGGACATGTTTAAGTTGATGGAAGTTCTTACCAAACTCAAGTCCTCTTCAAGAGAAGTAGGTGATGGGGACACAAACCAAGAACAAAATGGACACAATAGAAAGGGAAAAATTATATTAACTGAGGAAATAAGCTAGTATAAATAGTAGAGGAAAATAAAATTTGAAACATGCCCTAAGGGCTTACAATAGCATAAATCTGGAGATAATTTCTCCTTTCAGTACCTCCTCTCAAACTCCACTCCGAACTGCCTTTTACAATGCCAGAAATCTCCTTAAATAGACCCTAGAGGGTTAAGGACTAGGAGTACATTCTAGAAAGTGCTAGTAGGCATCCACCGACCAAATAGAAGGTTCCAGAAGCTGCGGTAGAAGTCGGTGCAAATCTAGAAGAATCCAAAAATGGTAACCAAACTTTCGAGAGGCATAACTTTTGAATCGTAGCTTTGATTGATGAACCATTTACATTTTCGGAAACCTCTCGAAGTGCTCTATAGCCCTATAGATGAGCTTTGCTCATCCCCCATTTTTTGGCCCTTTTCAAAGTCATTTAATGCCCCTAACTTGACTTTGAAGCATTCTTAGGAGGTCTCCAAAACTTGAAAAACTGCAATAACTTTCAAACTGTGGGGCCTTTTGACCTGATTCTTTTTCTAGAATGCTATAAATCACAATTACATTCATCTGGCCAATTCTCACCTTCTAGGTCACCAAAATGATGGCCAAATTGCATGCTCCTATTTTTTCGAGATTTTCTAGCACACTGATAGTTGAATTGTGAGAGTTGGAACCTTTATTTGACCCAAATGGGTGTCCAAAAATGAAAACACATGAAACAGAAACTAAATCTAAGTACATTTTTTTGGGTGACACAGGATTGCCCTTATACCTCTGGATGCTCCTGTATCAGTAGGACAATTGGCTTTTATCGACATTGGTCAGAATCAATATTTATTCACACAAGTGGCTATCCCTCCTCTTGATGTAGATTTAGAAGATCTAGGCCTACATGACTATTAGATCAAAGAGGTTATGGTCGGGAAGCCTGCATTGGATACCACCAAGTTGATGGTCACAATGGGGATAAAAGAGGTTTTCACAACATTAGAGAAAGAAGGGGTAGAACTTAGAACACTTTATAGGAAAAATGAAATCCTAAAAGGATATTTAGCCAAAGTTTTTGGTCCCTTGGATCCAGAACACCCAGAGGAGACTTTAAATGCTACACTAGACAAAAGAGATGGGGGAAAAGTATAGTTGGATTCATTTTTGAACACCTATCAGTAGTGGTGAGAAAGCTTTGAGGAAAAGGGCATCCTAATCATTTAAGGAAATCTAAAGCTATGATATGCTACACAGGAAAATGCAGACAAGATGGTAGCAATTTTGAAGCAAGATTTTAGTATAATGGATGAAGTACATACATGGAATAAAGATTTATAGATATTATAGGCTATAAAAGGGCAAAGGTATAGGATTTTGGTAGATGTATATATAGCAGAGGAGTTAGATTTAATTAATGATTGGATTGAGAAAATAGTAGATAGTAATAAAGTAATGAAAACATTACATGCGGAGATCCATCGGCTCAAGGACCAAGCCCGAGAGCAAATTTTGGAGGTAGTTAAACATTATAGCGATGCATGTCTAGATATTTTTGAGGATGAAGAGTGGGAGAAATTTAGGCCCATATAGGTAGTGGTAGAGAATTTCTAGAAGATTTTTGAAGAAGCTTCTAATGATGATGGCATTCAGTAGGCCTTTAGAATAGAAGAAGCCTTGCTAGAGTTGGGTACAAAACTTGGGGATTTCGCTGATACCTGTATTGAAGTAGACAACTACAAACAAAATGTCAAAGATAAATATGATGCTTTAGATCTACCAGATGTGGCTAGGATTATTGAGATAATTGATAAATTCAAAGGCAAACATCCAGACATAGCTCTGGTATGAAGGGCGATAAAACCTAGAAGCTAGAATTTTAGTTTTGACGCTCAGTAAAATTTTGTGATTTTGAACCTTTTAAGGTGCACAAGTGCGTAGGTGAGCAATTGAGTAGGTGAGTTGGGGTACTTTTCTAGAGGTGCACCGACAATTAACTACTAGTTCCAAAAATAGAGTATTCCATGCATCAAAAATGCATTCTAACAATAGTTTAACTCTTATAGACGCCCAGTGAAGGATCAGCTTCTATTTTTGACACTTCTAGAAACTTCTATTTCAATTGAAGGCTTTCTTATTCTTTTCTCTCTCATAAATTCTTTGTTCTATGACATGTAAAGGCTCATGCATCCAATTAATAAATATAAAAATGGATGGATTCTTACTAAGCACTAGTTAGATTCTTAGTTTGTACATAATTAGTTTGTTTTATTAATTTAAAATGCATATTATTGCATGAAGATATCTCACACTCTCAACACAAATTGAGGAGATGATTTCTTATAAATACTCCATTGTAATATGTAATTGGGGTCACCATTATTTTGCAATAAAATTATTCTTTTGGTGCTCGCATTTGGAGTGTAGTGATTCTTGCTTGAATGTGTCATTGTTTTGTGAATTTTTGTTCATGGAATTGTGATTGAGCCAAAAGCTTGTTTTTTTGTTTCTGGTTGTGCTATCTCTTTTAATTTCAATTTTTTCTACAATTTTATGAATTTCACTGACATATCTAGCTCGAGAAGAAATCACCAAATTGTGCCTACATAACTCTTTGTCTCACATGAGTGCACTTTCATGGCCTTGTGATTTGATGAAGAATGAAATATCATACAATTATTAAATTTTCCCATTCCCATTAACAATTGCATTAGTGGAATCAAGGAAGCATTGCTCCTATTTTCATTGGTTACCCACTAATTTCTTTTAAAGCTTAACTTGTAGACATGTTATTTTATGTAGCTTATGTCCATTAGGATTTTACTTTCACGTTATTTTCTTTAAAGTTCACGTTATTTTCTTTACTAGCCCCTTTTTAGTTTAGGAATTCATATTAGTTGCTTTGTTAGATTGTATTGATTGGAAAACATTAAAAATACAAAAATAGTTCTTTTTTGCATTTTTTATTTTGAAGTAGTGAACAGATTCTACATCTCCTCCGTAAAACAAACAAACCAAAAAAGGCCTCCTCATGAACAAAAACATTTATCTTTAATTGAGAAGATTTTAGTAGGTCACAAGATCACTTGGAACCTTGGAGTTGATTCAGGAGATTGACTTTTCAAGAGAGGAGTTTGAAAGAATTCCTGTCGTTTAGCATCATGCATAGTGACAGATCAACACTATGTAGTGTGATCAATGATTCAGATGGAGAGACTATTATTGAAGGATCTAGAAAACTCTTTACGAAACTCTTTAAATATAGACAATATTAACCTAGTTAATAGAGAGTGTGAGAGAAGCATGTGGAGTAAGATAAAGAGTAGAGAAGTGTATGCATGCAAACAAGGAGTAAAGTGAAGGATGGAGATCAGATCAAAAGTTAGTGAAAAGGTTTTGTTATCATCTAATAGAGAAATTAATCTATTCATGGAAGTGAAGTGAAAGGGAAAGACAAGTAATATTAGATCAGAGGAGAGGATTAGTTAGCAAGGAGAAGACTCAAAATTAGCTTGTAGGGCTAATCGAGAGTCAGATACTGATTTTAACCGACTTAAATCACGGTAAATCTCTTAACAAAGTGATCTTAATAGATCTTTTTAAATCTCCTAATAGAGTCCTTAATTTTTTGTAAGTGTTAAATCCTCTAACAAGGTGAGACCTAGCAGTCTCTTAAGCTTTTAATAGGGTAGACCCCTCATAGGGTAGATCATATCTTATGATCAAGCATTGTAACCTTAACTGGTTAACTCTATTACTGTAGTAGTGAAGATTTGTGGGTGTCATCCACACCCCAGTTTTACCTTCACATTGGACTCTTTCTAGGTAAAAATTATTGTGTAATTTGTTTCATTTTGATGCATGTGATTGATCATATTTATATGTTACAATATATTTACATTACAAGTTTTACATACACAAGTTTACTGATAGAAGTGAGTGAATGATTTGATAAAAAGTCTAAGTATTTAAGATTATGATTCACCCCCCCTCTAAGTATCTTGTTGTATTGTTGATACCTCCATTAGTTGACATCAGAATCAATGGATATCCCAACTTTAGAAATAATATGACCCAAAAGCTTTCCTTTGGTAACCTCAAATGAACATTTCTTAAAGTTAAGAGATATACCATATTTCTGACATCGATTGAAAACTTGTTTCAAATTCACAATATGAGTACTCCCATCTTTTGAGAAGATAATTACGGGAATCCATATAGATAACTATGTATTTATTTATCAGCCCTTTGAATGCCTCATACATTTCTCTTTGAAATGTAACTCCTATGTTGATTAATCCAAAGGGAATTCCTCTGTATGCAAATGTTCCCCATTTTGTTGTGAATGTAGTCTCTTCCTCATCTACCATCACTTGGTTATATCCTATATATTCATGTAGAAAAGACATCATTTTAAATCCATTCAAAATTTGTAGTACTTCATCTAGTGAAGGTAAAGGGTAGTTATCTTTCTAGGATGCTTGGTTAAAATTGCAAAAGCCTACACAAGGGTGGATCTCTTAAGTCTTTTTCTTTACTAGCACCAAATGATCAATCCATGTAGAATGTTAGATTGGACCCCTTTTGGACCTCTTTCATTATTAATGGCTTGATAATGGGGTTCATCTATCTTTGTCTTTGACAAAAAGTCTTAGCATCAGGCTTTAATGGGATATCATGAGTGGCAATGTCAGGATCATATGTCTTGAGTTTTTTGTAATTCCATGTAATGACATCATTGTATTTTGTAAACAAGTGAAGCATACTTTCTTGTTCTTGAGGATTACATGCCTTTCCAATCTTCACCAACTTAGGGTCATCTTTCATGCCTAGATTATATGAATCACATTCTCCAATTCCTTTTTCTTCAACTATTCTCTTACTATAAGTGTATTCATCTTGGTCAAAGATATATTACAACTCTACCATCCCCTTAGGAATAGTATTATTTTTCTAATTTATGATCCCATCTTCATCCTCAAGTTCATCATCAAGATTATCATCAATCTCTTGTCCTTTGAACATACCATTACACATGATGAAATCAAGAATATGTTGATCATCTTGGAAGACTTGGAAGTTAGTAATGTTATTTAGAATAGATGGGACAGCCACTAGTTCAACTGAAAACCTTTTGAGTTTCATTCTTTCAATGGACTATAACGAATTGACTAAAATTGCAAGGGCATCATCTACAATATTCCTCCTTCTTGGAATGGACCTTATGTTTAGGTCTTCGAAATCTTCCATCAAGCCCCAAACTCTTTTGTGGTAAGCAAGTAGTCTTCTATCATTATAAGAGTAGATTTATTTTATCTTTTTAGATGGAGATTCAGTAGTGATAGAGGGGGGCCCATGGATTTTTGCACTATATTTGGGTCTTTGTAATATAATGTTAAAGTAGACAAGGGTACAAATTATGACATAATAAATAATAAACACAACAAAATTATTGAGAAATCATATTTAGAGAGGAATGTAGATCAAGAAATTAGAGGTAAAAGTACCACACTAAATTGTTGGATGAAATGGTCTAGGGTGTTTTTTACTTAAGTTAATTAAAGAATAAAAACTACATTGAAGAGATTGTATAGGTCTATCTTCCAAAAATCTAGCAAATTAACACTAGAAAAAAATGTCAGTATGCTAAAAATCTTTTTCAATATGTGACATTGTTTTGATGCACTCTTATATTACTTCCAGCAAGGGATATAAACCCACACTCATAAAAAGTAATAATATGCAAAAGTGTAAGACAATAGAAGAATTTAATACACCTTGTCTGCTTACACCCATGTAACAATGAAGGTATTGTGGTTCCTCTAGGTAAGAAATCAGAAAGTATATATGCTTGAGCACAGGGTACATAAAAAATAGAAAAGGAAATTATATTACATGGATATATAGGGTCACTACATAATTTATTAGAATAAATCATTAGCCCTCAAGTCTTTATCTTGAGGGGAGAAAGGTTAAGTTTGTGAATGTACAACCATGCATCTCATTTCTACTAAAACCAAAAGAGATAAATGCAAGAACACCATTATGTAGTGTCATAAATTATATCTGTCTATAAGTTTACCCTTAACTTAGGGTACTTATTGTTTTTTCCCATGGATATTTTTAAATCAATAATTGACTTATGCTACCCTATAATTTAACATTTAATTTGATGATACAATTATTTCCAAATATTATATTTGAAACCATGACTTATGTTTTGGATCATGAAAAATTTGAAACCCTTTAATTTTCTACCTTTCAAGATGATTAGGGTGCTTAATATCCCATTACTTCTAAAAGTGTCCCAAATTATGTTTACAAGTTTCAGCATCTATTATTTTTAATCTGGTCTTAAAATTTGTATTTGATTATTCTATGTAGATTATGATCTTATTATTCAATGCAACATATTCTCCCCACTGATCATTCAAAAATAATTCTTTAGGTGGTCCTTTCTGTAATCCAAATCCTACTATCAAGTATGAAGTTTCGTACCCTTGATCATTTTGTTGGATTTTCTATTTTGAAAAGGCTATCCAAATATGTATTATGCAAGTATTTCTTTTATACTATTTTTACCCACTTCTATTTGGTTCCTTATAGAAATTATAGGCCAACTAAACCCCTAATGCCTTTGTTTTTCAATTCAAATTATTTAGACATATTCTATTAGGTATCTATGATTTGGCCCAAATAGACTCTTCTTCATAACTCTTACATGAATTTTCTCCAACATGTTGTAGTTCTACTTCCTTAGAGGAATGATGATTTTAGTTTTGACATTATATTTTACATATTATTATATGATCATACTGAACCTAGATTTGGTAGATCCCTTTTGTGCTCTGTTTTGTCATGTTCTTATTTCCTTGATTTTTCCCTTCTTTGGGTTTATTTCATACTGGGACCATTTATTTTTGTTAAAGCCATTGATCTTGTGACATAAAAATTAAGAAATGTTTATGAAGGGGGGTTTCTTAATGAATGTGTTTGATGTGTACATTAATAAATTTCCCTTTAATTTTAAAGTCACACTAGAGAAAGTGAGGTAAGGACTTTTAAGCATAACCCTTCAAAGGAGCTCAAACTAGATCAACACAACCCTAGAGAGATACAAGGGGTGCCAATACCAAATAATTCCCTTTTCAAGATCTATAATCAAAATAAAAATTCATATCAATGTTATTACCCTTGAATATTATGTTGTATATTGATTTGATTAAATGGTTACTATGTGCAAATACATTGACCAAATGAGATGCAAATAAAGAATGAACTTGTATAACAACTACAAAATGGAAAGGATAAGATCTGAAACTTATACATAAATGCTATGGAATGATAAATATGAAGAAAAAAATCACCTTGGAATTCAATGAAGAATATTGACTCAAATCTACAAAAATACTATAAAAAACTATAAAATTCTTAATTATTTTGGATCTAGAACCTGTGGACCAATATCTTTAGATTTTATGAACTTAGGGGTTTGCAAATAGGGATGGCCCATAATTTAGGGATTAAATAAAGGCCATTGGGAACCTTGGTAAAGGAACAGGTCATCCCTTACATTCTCTGCATATAATCCTAAGATATGGACTTGAATGTGTAACCTGAAACCCTAGTTTCAAGATTTGAGTCCTATGGCTTTGAAACCTATAAATTTGCACTTAAAAGCAAGGAAAAAAAATTTTGAACTTTTTTTTTTTGAGTCAAGGGGTGGAGGGGGGAGAGGATTTCCTCATTAAATTCCTAATTGAGGAATACAATTAAAATAATAAAGCATAAAGATGCAAGACAAATATAAATATTCATCTTGTTTGTCAAACCTCCATGGAAGGATCTAGATCTACTATACACAAAGATTATGCTTATAAATGTGATGTAGGATGTATACATAAATGAAATATATCCATTAATATTAAATCATATATCTATTAATGAATATTTTCTCTTGAATTCTTGGAGAATAAAACTCTTGAATGCTCCTTGAAAACTTGCTTGAATGGATGATGCCTTGGATGAATATTGTTCTCAATTAGATGCTCAAAAGATAATAGTGGATTCTTGATGGTCATGTACAATAGATTACATGAATAATGGATGAATAACTGTTTATATAATGCCTTATATTTTATCAAATTAGGAAAAAAAAAATGAGAAGGGACAACTTAGGAATGTGTGAAACAATTGAAAAACTCAAAATGGGCTCATGATATGATGTAAAATGCCTCAAGTAAGGGATGAAATCATCCCAAGGGTTAGGGATGAGGTCATTCCTTACCTATGGATCATAGACAATATTTTACCTTTCCCCATGGAATTTAAGCCTTCGGATGCAATTGGGATCTTAGGGATATACATATAATAATCAGATTAGGGTAGAAACTTGAGAACATGAGCAATCAAATTGTAAGTGCATTCATGGACCTAGGAGGTCAAAAAAAGGAAGGGATAAAAGATATTATAATTAAATTGATTCCATTTTAAGATGATATATCTCTCATCAAGATGCTTTCTATATCTTTAATATGGGGGCATAAATTTTGTTGATATTCTTGCGCGCACACACGCACACACAATTTTGATATTATCAGACACTTGAGTCCCTAATGGGCACACAATACTTAAGAGATAATATCTCTTTTCTCTCAATTCCTTATGGAAAAAAATACATATGGATATTTTTTTCTTTTTTGGATCCCTTTATGGACAAATAATCCTTAAAGACCAGTCCTAGATGGATTTGCTAACACAACACACAAATCCCACTACACTTTCAATGTTCCCTTCTGTGATGGTTTCTTTGTGTGATTCAATGTGAAGAAATACAATCTTATTGGAGATATTAAATTACCTCTCTCTCTCTACATCCCACCTTTTGGACATCTCTCTTGCATCCTAGTTTTTTATTCAATAAGGACTTAAGTCACTTTGGGGCTTCATGTGTCCTTGTCTTATTATCTTTAATAATATTATCTTACACCTCATTACTTTACTGTGAGCATGTCCTTGTATCATACTCCTGATAAAGTGGGGGATAAATGTGCCATATTAAAAAGGAAGCACTTCTTTGTATCCATTTTAAGACTACTTTATCCCTCCTTAGTGCATCTCTTCTCATGGAGATCTTTCATTGCATTTAATTTCTTACATCATTTAAATCAAGATCTCTCTTTTCCTTTAATATTGCTCAAAAATCCATGTTGGATCTCATTAATATGTATAATTCCCATTTACCCATTTATTTTCCCAAATAGCCTTCCCTCTTGGTTATATTTTATCCCTTATATTCAATTTCCCAATTATCTATCAACTTTTTTTCAATATTACAAACACCTCTAATGTCTTGTCATGCATGCCTTAAAGTTTTTACTCCCTAGAATGGGTCTCCTTAGGTAACCTTATTAGCATGAATGTTGATGGTATTCCTTTGGAAGAGTATCCTAAGCATTGATAAAGCATGTGGAGATAGATTAGTATGATTGACATGTTGCATTCATGACTATGTTTGTCATTGATGTCAACATGGATGTATAGCAGATAGAGAATGAGGTTGAGGAAGTATTCTACAGTGTGTCCTGATGACATATACAAAAGTGCAAGCAAAGATTTGAAGATATGTAGGATATATGCTTGATGATTATATTATATCTTCTAATGAAGATAGAATTTGGATTTGTGAAGATGTACAATAATAGTAGATAGTTTGATGGTGACATCAGTGAGTATGCAAGGTTTGAAATCACACATGTGAGAATTTTTGGAATTCTTTAGAATAACTGGGTGGGGTGAATTAGTTATCCAAGGCCAGATGCACAAATAAAACTTTTCACAATTTAGTGAACCCATATCCATAAAACATTTTCATCATGCATGCATCCATTAGATCATACAATCACTTAAACTTGTAGGTTACTATCAAATCAACTTTGCAAAAATGTAAGCTTGAAACATAATAGATTTAACAACACATTTGACACAATGATTTAATATGGAAATGTAATTTTGGAAAACCACTAGTAACATGCTACTCATTCTCACTCTTCTAAAGTGATTCCTTGTGAAAGGCCAACCCTATCAAAGTTTACAATGCACACTATTAAATGTGACCTAGTTAAAGGATTTTAATCACCTTATCAGGAGTGAGCCTTGTTAGAGGACTTTAGATCATTCACTTGGAATGTCACCCGGTTAAAGGATTTACAAATGACTATTATGTCAAACTTAATCCAAAGAATTTACCCTAGACTGAAATAATTATTAGAAAGTAACAATGAGGCTTGATCAGATAACAACTTACAACACACTTGTAGATTACATATCTTTGTTTCAGTCCTCCATTCCGCTTGGCTTTCACACACTTTAGCTCTGACAACTTGTTAACCCTTCAAGCATCCATACCCTTAAACCTTCTTTCTTTTCTTTCCAGTTCAATCTCTTCTCTTAAGTCACTGAATGAAGAAATAACCTAGACTCCTTATCTTCCTTAGGTTCTCGCACATGACAACCTTTTCTTCTGACCAACCATCTCTATAAATAGAAAATTAAGATCTTTTTCATTCATCCTTTATTGTCCACTTTAGGGTTAGGTTGGATTCGGTAGGATTCAATGAATCTACATTTCATTTCATTTCATTCCCTTCTAGATTCTTCTCCTTCAATCCTCTTTGAATTTTCCTCAAATTGGTTTACCTTGAATTTTGTGCCACTAGCTCATCAAGCTTATCTTCCACACAGTTCACACAATCTAAGAAATCAAACTTGTCAGCTCAGATTCATTGAATTCATGATCTTTCTCATAATGTTGACACTCATTATTATCTTTCTTCTTATGCTCGACACATATTGCATTGCTTGGAATCCACTATTAAAACATTCAGTACAAACTAAAGTTTACTAGTGCTTAGCATCAACTAAATTTTACTCGGCTTACACTATATCACTTAGCATACACTAAAATTGACTTTTCTCAGCTCCAGTTGATTTTGTACTTGGCTTACACTTACTTTTCTTGGCACCTACTATGCAGATTATTGAGCGTGGTAGACACAATTTGTTTAACTTGTTCTTCTAAACTTAATCAATGTATCCATTCTTTACAACCTTAAGTAGATTTCTAATGCGCTATTATATCACTGTCTTAACTAATCCTATTACTCATTTTCCATATCATAACTCAACCTTTTCTCTAGGTTCTATTGTTACCTCATTTGATCAAATCCTCTTCATCAATCAAACAAATGATAGTACTCAAATCATCTAAGCAATTGTCTTCCCAGCAAGTAGTAGGTTTAACATCAGTGACAAAGCAATGATGATAACACATTATCATACTTGCATCAATCTGCTTTCAACAAAAAGTTGTAAATATTGTGAGCTACTAGTGTTGTGTAATTGTAAAATAATTAATTATCTTAATGTGCTCCTATTATTATTAATTGGAAAAGCCTCAAGGATGACTCAAAGAATTATTTTGAGGACATGGTATAAAGGAAGGATATTCTCCTTGTTTGGAAGTGTATAAAGTAAGTGGATTGTATGAACAAGAATAGAGTATTTGGTAAATTTGAGTAAGAGATCCCAGGGATTATTGGATGTGAACTTTGTGATCTAGTATCTATATCATAAGAAATAGAAATTTGGTTGACATGACATAAGAAGAGGAAGCACAAGTATAGTTCATTTATATTATTCTACAAGGAATAATACAAAGACTAGTTGGAAAGTGACTTTGGTGGTCTTACCTCTAAATCTATTTGGATAGTGGATCTATCTGACTTCTACAACTTCTAATAGAGTTGGCACAACTCTTAACAGGGTTGTTACAACTCCTAATAGGGTTGGAATCTCCTAACATCGATTCAAAGTATCCTAACATGGACTAATATGCACTAAATGTTTTTATTGACTCCTAAAAGGGAACATCCTCTAAAAAGGAATATTTATATTAGTACATCATTTTGTACCATCCCCACTGGGGTTTTCCCTCTAATTAATGGTTTTCCTAGTTAACATATCTAGTGATATTGTACATGAGTATCTTGTTAGGGTTATTGATTATATTGCTCATATGGTTAAGGATTAATAAGGTTGATAATTATTACAATAGTTGGATAACTAATTCACCCCTCCCCCCCCCTTCTTAGTTATATTTTTGGAATTTAATTTCTAACATTTGATATCAAAGCCTTAGGTCCATGGAGAGAAAGCTTAATAACTTTAGGAGATCAATGGCAAGTAAATTTAGAAAAGAAAATCCTAAGTTTGACTGAGTTAACTATAATAGCTTGAAGGAAAAGACTCATTTTCTATGTATGGGTCTAGGGTATTGGATTTTGACAAAGAGTGACAAAGCAATTGTGGAAGAAGGAAAGCTTGAGGAATGCAGTGAAGAAGAAAGAGATATATTTATGTGTGATATGTGAGATAGAGAAGCATTATTGATATCCCTTCCTAAAAATGAATATAGTTAGGTAAAATCACTAGAAACATCTCATAAGATTTGGAAAGATTTATAATCTAATTTTGAAGGAGATAAATATGCAAAAAGAGTAAGGTTACAGAATTAGATATATTTGTTTCAAGATATTAAAATGATGGAAGATGAATATGTGAGAAGCTATATTGGTAGGATATCTGAGATTGTGACAAGAATTAAGTCTTGTGAAGGATCTAAAGAAGAAGAAGAGATTGTATGGAATATTTTAAAAACTTTGACACCACCATTCAAGAAAGTAGCACAAATGATTGAACTTTTGATACCATGTATTGAGAAGTTCACCAAGGAAAATTTACTTAGAAGATTGGAAGCAACATAATCAAGTATGAGGTAGTCTAAAGAGTTGACAAGAGTCAAGATATCTTTTAGTGCATTAAATATTTTTTCCTTGTCTATCTAGAAGTGCAAGCACCCATGGAGGTTATGCCAACAACAATAGATCCATATATGAAGAAGACAGAAAGATTGAAGAAGGTATAGCCTTACTTGTGAGAAGAGAACCAAATGGTAAGAAAATATTTAAATGTTAGACTTGCAATGAATTTGGTCATTATGATTCCAAGTGTCCTAAAAAGAAAAATTATAAGAGAAATTTCAAACCTAGAAGACCTAGAGATTTTTTGTATGCAAATGAAGAATATGACTAGAGTGAAAGTGATGATGAGTTATGACTTGTGGCTATAAAAGAAGAAGGTTCTAAAAATCAATTTAGATACAAAAAGGCTCTAGTTTCTCAAGTTGAAAATAAATTGGATTGTATTATAGATAGTGGTTGTTCACATCACATGATTGGTGATATGAACAAATTTGTTAAATTCAAAAATCATGATGGAGGTATTTTTAGAATTGGAAACAATGTGGGTTGTTATATCACAGGGATATGATCTATCACTCTTGATGTAAATACTAACACTAATGATGTTTACTTTGTTTATGGTTTAAACATAATTTGTTGAGTGTTGGATAGCTCATGGATAAAGGTTATCAGATGTAGTTAATAGAGAAGACTTGTATTATCAAAGATAAGAATGGTAAGCTGATTGGAATATGTACAAAACCTAGAGGTAATGTACTTCTAGAGAGTTTAACATGTTTTGTGAAGAAAATGGAATTAAGAGACAATTACAATCACCCAAGACCCCTGAGCAAAATGGGATAGCAGAAAGGAGAAATAGATCAGTATCAAAGGCAACAAGATTAATGATGTTTGAGAATGATGTATCCAAGGTATTTTGGAGAGAAGTGGTTAATACAATAGTATACAACATGAACAATGTGTAGATTATAAAAGGTACAAACAAGACTCCTTATGAACTATGGTTTTGTCATACACCCTCAGTGAATTATTTTAGAATTTTTGGAAGTAAGTGTTACATAAAGAGAGATGATGATATTGGTATTTTGATCCAAGAAATGATGAAGGTATGTTCCTTGGTTATTCATTGAAAAACAAAGCATATAGGTGTTTTAATCATAGAACTAAGACAAGTGATGAGTGTGAATATATGAAAGTGGATGAAAAGTTTGGAGTTAATGAGAGGATGATGAATTATAATTTTGATGATGAAGAAGACAATCCTATATTTGTTAGAGAGAATGTAGAAGTTTTCTTTGAGACTAATAATGACTTGCAAAATGATGTAAAATATTTTGAGAAAAGAGGATCTAAACCAAGAGAAGAGATAAGAGTTGAGATATCAACTACTACATTAAATAGGAATTTGGTAAAGAATCACCCTAATGAATAGATAAGTGGAAGCAAAGAAAAAGGATTAATGACAAGAAACAAGGCACATGAGGAATTATGTTTGATTTCTCAAGTTGAACCTAAGAGCATAGATGAGACATGCAAGGATGATCATTGAATTCAAGCAATGAAAGAAAAACTAAATCAGATTGTGAAGAATGAAACATGGGAATTGGTTCCTAGGCTGAAAGACAAGAGTGTTATAGGAATTAAAGGGGTATTCAGAAATAAGATGAATGAACAAGGTGAAGTTGTGAGGAACAAGGCTAGATTAATATGTAAAGGATATTCACAGCAAGAAGGAATAGATTATGAAGAAATATACTCCCCTATAGCCAAAAGGGAACCAGTAAGAATTTTTTTGGCTTATGCAACAAGTAGGAAGTTCAAAGTGTATTAGATGGATGTCAAATCATCCTTTCTGAATAGAGAACTTGAAGAAGAAGTTTACCTTGAGAAGCCTTGGGGAATTTCTTTGAAAGAACAAAAGGATATGTGGTATGCAAAGTGAAGAAAGTGTTGTATGGTCTAAAGCAATCACCTAGAACCAAGTATGCAAGATTGGATAAATATTTGGCAAAACTTGGATTTGCTAAAGGTATGACATATAGTAACCTATATTTGAAAGAAACTGAAAATGGTTTGTTAATCATTGTGATATTTGTTGATGATATGATCTTTGGATGTAAAGATGAATCAAGTGATAAGTTTGTTGAAGAGATGAAGAATGAACTTGAGATGAGTATGATTAGTGAGATGAAGTTTTTCCTAGGTTTACAAATTGTGCAAAAAAGTGATGGTATTTTTATTTCACAAAAAGTGATGCTATTTTCATTTCACAAGCTAAGTACTTGAAAGATTTGTTGAAAATATTTGGCTTGAAAATTTGCAAGCATGTTGGTACACCAATGGTAACTAGTCACAATTTATCTAGCAAAGATGAGACACTTACAATTGAGAAAAAGAAGTACATATCAATGATTGGAGGTTTGCATTATCTGACTCACACTAGACTAGATATAGAAAATGTAGTTATGATAGTAGCAAGATTTCAAGTTGATCCTACAAAATTTTTGTAGACACTTAAAATTATCCGAAACACTATATTAATTGATTTAATATCTCCCTTGACACTATAATTAATTAATTATGTTTTTCATGTTCCTTTCCTTATTTATTTAAAATTATTTATTTAAATAGGTTAACTTTCCTAATGTACTTTAATTTAATTTGAATACTTCCCCTCTAATGTGTTAAATTTATTTAATACATAGTGCTCCATAAATCCCCTTTTAAATGAATCTCAATTTATTTAATTCCCTCCACTTTATTAAATTATTTAATCCTATGGTTAAGTTAAATCCTATTTAATTTAATCTTAATCCCATCCTAAAACATAGTCTACACCCATCACTCTCATCCTTCTAAGCCTACCCATTAATTAATCCCACTTAATTAATCCTAGACACCTTTCTAAATACATTTTACCTCCTAAGTGTTTGCTCGCACATGTGTGAGCAACTCAAGATCCAATAAATCTTCTATTCTATTATTTTATTCAAAAACTCTTACACTCTTACACACTTGTCCCCCTTTCCCTTCTCCAAGGTTTCTCACACATTTGTGAGCAAACCTTGAGCCATCCCTTCCACCAAAAAGGCTTATGTTGACCATTTCATGGCTTGTCTCCTTAGCCCATGTGTCTCCCTTGTGGCACCTATGTGGATACCACATAGATTCTACCTCTCCAAGGCCTCTCTCAAGCCTATAAATAGAGCCCTTTGTCTCAAGCATTTCTAATCTTTGTCATTTGCATTGTTATCATGCTATAATTATTATGGAGTGTGTAGTGATTTTTATGCATTTTTACTAACCCTTTGGTAGTTGTTAGATATAATTCTTAAATTGATATTTGAGTTTTCTTTCTTGCATTTACCTCCCCTTCTTAGGATGTTTTGAGAATGGCTTCTTCCATAGCCCCCACTTGAAGCATCCCTCACTCATCTTAGTTAGATTCAAATACAATCTTGCATTGCATTTCAATCACTTTATGGTTCAAATCATTGTGTTTGGGAGAGCACATCCACATCCCTCCAACTAGAGCACACCAAAAAGGTTCACATTGGGTTCCCTTGTCAAGCTGCTCTAAGGTTGTGTGGGAACTATATTTGTCGGTTGTTTAGCTTAGTAAAATACAAGTGGTTTAGTTGTTTTATTACTTGAATCTTTCTTAGATGAACATGTACAACTAAATTTTCCTTGTTTGAGTGTGCTCCGGACAAATGGTTTTTTCATGTATAAAATTTCATTATGCACTAGTAAAAAGGATATTCAAATATTTGAAGGGTACACCTAATTATGAGTTATGGTATGATAGATCAAGTGATTTCACTTTGTGTGCTTATACCGATGTAGATTGGGTAGATAGTATGGATGATAGAAAAAGCACTAGTAGTAGATCATTTTTCCTTGGAGGAAGATTGGTTTCTTAGTTGAGCAAGAAATAAGATTGTATTTCAAAGAGTACAATAGAAGAAAAGTATGTGGTTGTAGCAAACAATTACAATCAGATGATGTGAATGAAGCAGATGTTGAAGGACATTGGAATAGAATTCTCATATCCTAGTGTCACACATTGTGACAAAAAAAGTACAATAATTATGACTAAGAATCTTGTATTGCATTCTAAGACTAAGCATGCATCATTAAGTATCATGTTTTGAGAGAGAAGGTTACAGAAAAAGAGACCATATTGGAATATGTCGGCACAAAGGAGCAAGTTGTAGACATCTTCACTAAGTCTTTACCTAAAGATACTTTTGATTATTTGTGTGGTATGCTTGGGGTTATTCCACTAGCTACCTCTAAGTAGATAATGTAGAGTGCACCACTCTAGTGGTACATAGCACTATTTTTTGACTAGGCTAAATGTTAATGCTTCCTAGGAAGTATTTGAGATGAGCAGAGTCATCAAGGACTCTTGGTATCTAGTTTTGAATAGTATCTTTGGACACTCCAATTGATTGACATGATGAAGCCTTTATCATTGATGTCAATGGGGAAGAATATGCATAAAAACATCTCCTTAGTATTATTGAGGAGATATTGATTAATGGGAGAGAGATTGAGATCTCCTATGCATAAGGTTTCAATAGGGAGATACATTGAATGAGGGGAGAAGTTGAGAGTTATCTAGTATGAACAAATAATGTCGATCCTAGAGAAAGAAACATAGAATAGAAAAATTTTCTAGTAGGGGTCATATTTGATTGATGAAGAGGATTTGAAAAGATGAGAACAGTAGCAACAACAAAAAAGTGTTGTTTTGGTATTCTTGGAACTTATATGTTTTTCATTTATGTTGGTGTTAATGCCAAAGGGGGAGATTGTTAGCATGAATGCTGATGGTATTCCTTTGGGGGAGTTTCTTAAGCATTTCTAAAACATGTGGAGATTGATTAGAATGATTGAAATTTTGCATTTATAAATATGTTTATCATTGATGTCAACATTACAATGTTTCTATGAAGACTGGCATAATAGAAGACAAAGAACGAGGTCATACCAACAATGTATGAAAGATCAAGTCAAGTGCTATTGAGAAAGTATTGTACAATGTGTCTTGATGACATATGCAAAAGTGCAAGAAGATATTTGAAGATATGTAGGAGATATACTTGATTTACAAAGAGCACTACACAAAGGAACTTCTTTAGAAGCAGTTTTTGATGGTTAGATTATGTCTCCTAACAAAGATAGAATCTGGATGTGTGAAGATGTAAAATGATAGTATATAATATTACATGTGAGAATTTGTAAAGATAGTGAGTCAACATTGTTTTACAATTGTAAAATAATTAATTATCTTAATGTGGTCTTATTATAATTGTTAGTGTAAATAATTAATTATTATTACACTTTACTTAAGTTTACTTAGGTTAAATGCATTATTTTCTTAGTTATCATATAGACACCTAGGAGTACGCATAGGCATATGAGTTGTCTTGTTTACAACATAGGAGTTTGCATATTCATCTAAGTTGTCATGTAGACAACATAGTTGTTCGCACTCTAATTGAGCACATGGTGTCTACAACATCTCTTTATGAGATACACCTATGTAAGCTTATCCTCTCTTCATCGCACTAACTTATGTGCTTAGTGGAGGATAATCCACTCCTGGTGGGCATGTGCTTAGTTGTGAGGCTTATCACTTTGCTAACTCCTATTCATTCTAGATGCCTTTATATACAAGCACTTCTAGTGTGTATGTACACATGATATTCTCATTATTGTTATTCTGATCATCCATTATTGGTCCATATTGTGCTAGTGTTTGAGCTTCTTGATCTTGGTGTTATATTTCCCTAAGGAAAATTATTATAATAATTAATTGGGAAAGCCTTAAGCCTGACTCAAGGAATTGTTTTGAGGACATGGTATAAAGGAAGGATATTCTCCTTGTTTGGAAGAATATGACGTAATTGGATTGTGTGAACAAGATTAGTATTTGGTAAATGTGTGTAAGTGATCGAAGGGATTATTGGATGCAAATTTTATGATCTAGCATGAAGATCAAAAGGAGAAGTTGTCAGGTTGATAGGACATAGGAAGAGAAATCACAAGTATAGTTTATTTCTATTATTCTGTAAGGAATAATATATAGACCATTTGGACAGTGAGTTTGGTGGTTTCTTCCCTAAAGCTATTTGGATAATGGGTCCATCTGCCTCCTAAAAATCCTAACAAGGTTGGCACAACTCCTAACAAAGTTGGAATCTCCTAACAGGGATTCAAAGTCTCCTAATAGGGACTGATATGTACTGAATATTTTTATTGACTCCTAATAGGGTCCATCCTCTAATAAGGAATATTTATATTAGTATATAATTTTTTGGGTACCATCCCCACAGGGGTTTTCCCTCTGATCAAGGGTTTCCTTTGTTAACATATCTAGTTTTATCATGCACGAATATCTTGTTATGGTTGCTGATTATATTGCTCATATGGTTAAGGACTAATAAGGTTGATAATTGTTAGAATAGTTAGATAACTGATTCATCCACTACCCACACACCCCCCCCCGTAGTTATATCAATGGACTTTACTTTTTAACAAAGCTATAATAGGATAGGTTTTCCCTAGGTGACCCATACACCAAGTCCCTATTTTTAAAGGGTTTTAGGGCCCATTGAAGTTTATTCTTCTTTTTCTTGCCTTTTGGAGTTGACTTCCTCTCATTTCACAATCCATGCATGCAATAGAGATCCAATCTTTACATTACACATGCAATCAATTTCAACCTATTGATTCATGATCTATGTATGGATAAGAAAAAAATTGTTCATTCAAGGAGTTCAAGGAAGAAAACACTTCATCCATCAAGCATTGAAGCATTTACTTCCATATATCTACTTCCTTTCTCTATAGGAAGTAAAGGAGTTGTCCTTCAAGGGAGGAGATCTACATCATTAATTTATTCTTCCTTCTTTTATGATCTATAATTTGTGATTTATGAAAAGAGTTGATCTATTTAATAATTGAAGACATCATACACTCTACTTTCTACATTTCAACTACATATAAGAAAGTGGACATTTATGTGCATATAGTGGATCCATATGCATCCACAAAAGTTTAAAAAGAAAGTTATATTTATATTTACATTTATCTTGTTTACATGCTTTATTTACTTCACTTATGTTAACTCCTAAATGGGGGCTTGACCAACGCAATCCCCCTCCCAAAAATAATTTCCCCTTTTTTTGTTGTGAAATTGTAGATCTAAAAATGTAGTTGTGAATAGACAATTTTCCTCATAGATCTAACATATATGTTTTTGTCTCTCTTACTAATAGGTCACCTAAAGCTAGCCTATACTAGTATAGGTCTCTTAAGAGGGACATGCTTCTAGAGCCCTGAGATATTTAGATCCATAAGCTACAAGTCTTGGGATTCCAGATCTCTACTATTTTGGATTTTGACACAATTTGATAAGGTTTTTAAAATTTGAAAGTGCATCCTCTACTTTCCCTTAAGGTCTATTTTAATTTTTCTCTCTCTCTTCTATTTCACCTTTCTTGGTACACTAGATTAGAAATATTTTTTTGGTTATTACTACATAATGTTGGAAACTACAATTGGAACATTGTTATGTTGTCATTGATGTCAAACCTATTAGTAAAACAGAGTGTCAAACTACTGGTAAGACATTTACTAATAATATAGAGTGTTGTATCATTTGATTGGTGAAGAAGATTTAAAAAGAAGAGATAGCAAGGTGAGCTAGTGATGTTGATGACTGTTGAGAAGTTAAGTATTATGGAACTACAATGGGCACTTGATAAGTTAGTCCTTGACAAGATAATGTACATGAAGTGAATAAGCTAAGTGAAATAATGTATGAGAGAAATGACAAGAGTAAAGTTAAACTCTAAGAAGGACCAAGTATTAGTATTGGTTGGTCAATGAAGAAAGTGAAACAGGAGATTAAGGAACTTAAGAAGGAGTCAAACAAATAGTTCAAGCCAAGTAATAGTTATTGCCAAGAAAGTTGACAAAGAAACATTAGTAAAGATTGAGCATAGTAATGGTCGAGTGGGCTAGTGAATGCTGAGAGAAACAGAATAGTGCATGTCGAGCTACATAATGATGATTAAGAAGAACACCATAGTGTTTATCGAGTAACAAAAAAGTTACAGTTTGTGAAAGATTCAAGTTTGAGGCCAACACTTGGAATTTTAGATTAGTCAAAGTGCATGGATGATAAGGATTGATGAGGTAGAGTATTTAATGCACAAATATAGTTTTTTATGTGATCAAAGGAAAGGATTGGATTAGAAGTTTCTATAAGGAGAAGGAAAAAAATGATGGAAGGGTTCAATAAATGACTTAATCCTAAGATCTATGGTAATGTTTAAGAAAAAAAGATCAAAATTACCTATTGAACGAGGCATAGGAGATGATTTCTAAGGTTGGTTTATTGTTGATTGGCAATCTTAAGGAGAAGTTGTGAGGAGCAGAGCAACAAAGGAGAAGTGCAAAGAGATTAATGAAGTGTGATTTCTTGGAGGGTTGCCAAAAAAATCAACGATGGAGATGTGAATGGAGGCCAATCAATGAACCAATAGATGAGTGAGTAGAGATCTAAATTTGCAAAGTGACTTGTACTTTACATATCAAACCTATTGTTACATTCTAACCATCGTGGTAATCAAAATTCTTTAATCAAGGTTGACCTAACAATAATTTTGTAAATCCATTAATCAAGGTGACATTCTAATGTAATGATCCAAAGTCCTCTAACAAGGCTACTCCTAACATGGTCACATTTAATAGTTTATTTTAAATTACAATAAAAGAAAGTTTTGAAGGGACCTGAAACCCTTTATAAAAAACTAAAGATAAAGATTTAAAACACTACTAGGTTTTACAAGGCACTAAAACCTAAAGTTTAAAAACATCCAAACCAGGTTTTATGGGGACCTAAAACCAAGAGTTTAAACCAAACAAAACAACCAGGTTTTACAAGGACTTGGTTTTATAGTTTATTGGAGGTTTTATAGTTTGTTGTATAACCTTTAATAGGGTTGGTTCTTAACCAAGCTCACTTTAGAAGAGTGAAAATTTGGTAGCATGTTACTTGGTGGTTTTTCCAAATTGAGTTTCCACGTTAAATCATCATGGTGTCAAATTTTTATTTATTTGTGTGGATGTTATTTTAGGAATTCTATTTTAACAAATGTTTATTTTACTATTAATTAAAACACATAGATAGAATAGAGAGTTAAAGAATGATAAATTGTTAATGATATGTTATATGGACTGAGTTGTCTTGTGAGATTGATTAAGTTGCTTGAAGCTATTACAAGTTGAATTGGTACATTTGGACCCGAGGATAACTAATTCGTCCCCCCCTCCCTTCTTAGTTATTCTAAATCATCATAACACATGAGTGTTACCTTAAATGAAAAATAACCAAGGGATCTTGGATTTACCACTTCTTAGGTGTGGATCTTGTATTAGTGCCCCTATATCTACTTGGTTTGTGTTATCTCATTTTTCACCTAAAGAGGGTTTGCATTTTTGGATCCCCATATTCTCTTTTCCAAATAATTAGTGCATGGAAGTGGTGATCTACCATTGATTACCATTTTCCACCATAAAATAAAATATACACGTTTATTTTACATTAGGATTTTTCTTGATTTGTAGCTTAGTTTTCCTAGAATTTTGCATCTATTATGAGGCAACCATCATTAAGGATGTATAAAATATTCTATCTTGTGTTTACACTTAGGAGTAAGTTTTCATGTGTATTCTTTTACTCTCTTTAAGGATCTACTTTCCTTAGTATAGTGGAATTTATTTATCACATGACATTCTTTTCCTACATATATATATATATATATAATTTATTTATTTGGTTTCTCTTGTTAGAAATTTTTTGAATGCTCCCCTTGGGATTAATGACAAAGGATTAATCATCTCCTATGTGCTATAAGTTGAGTGGTTGTATCAGGCATTGATAGATCGGTCTTTTGGTGCAATGGAAACCCCACTCTAACAAGTGGTAGCAGAGCTTGGTCATAGGTTTGACTCCTCAAACCCTTAGGCAATGTTGAGGGGGAGATTTTTACAAATTTATTCAGCACTCCCCTCAAGATTCATGACAAGGGATTAACCACCTCCTATGTACTATAAGTTGAGTGGTTGTATCGAGCATTGACAGATCGATCTTTTGGTGCAATGATGACCCCACTCTAACATCTCTCTCATACAAGAGGTATGCATCCTTGGTCACAATATCTTCATTATAAATAAATTTCCTTACTTTGGGGTTTATAATGTGTCATCCTTTAATAAGAATCCCTATTTTACTTGGTAATAAAGGGATAGATAAGTCCATTCTTTTTCTCCTTCCCCTCTTAGTCTCAAAGATGTTATCGTTGTTTAAGAACTCCTCTTAAAGGTAGATGTATTTTTGAAAAAAGCTCTTCCTTTAAAGGATATACTATAACAAGAAAAATACAATTTCATAATTATCTATTTTCTTATCTCATAAGAGTCAAAAATCTTAGCCAAGTTCATAGTATACATTGTTGATTTAAGGACATCTTCTTATTGTTCGAAGTTGTAGGCATCCCTGATTCTCTTCCTTATGACGTCTCCTACATTTTCATCATAAGGAGGGGGGAATATATATGATCTCCCTTGTATATTACATACAATTATTGTTAATTGATCCATAGAATGATTTCTTTCATATATTCAAATAGAAATTTGCATAAAGACTAATCCCTAAATGCAGAGTCATGCATAATTTATAAGAATAATATGTAGACATGGATTCATACATAATTTCCACAAGATTGATCCTTAAACAAGGATTCATACAAAATTTCCATAAGATCAATCCCAAGACATGGACCCATATGGAGATTATGGCTTCCATAAGATTGATTCCCATAAGCAAACCTGTGTCCAAATTATCCCCAAACCATCAATTATCCTTCCTATCTCTTATCTCACCATGGATCACCTAAAAATAACACAATTTTCTACTCTAATTTGATTCATGGTTTCTCTTTCTCTCTCTTTTCAATCTCATTATTATGCTAGTAGGTGATACCATAGAGTTTGTATCATCTATGGTGATGCTTTTTTCCTTTCTATGTGATCACTTGTACTTTAAAAATAGATTTCCAAACATGACATTAGTGGATGGGACATTTTTGAATGACATCTCCTTCATTAGGAAATTTAAAGTTGTCTTTTAGTTCTTTCAAGTATTTTATCTTTTATTTTTTCCTTTTTTTTGTATTTTTTTAATTCCCCTATGCATGGATGTGGAGTTATGATCCTTATTTTGGGGGATTACATCATTCAACTTAGTGATTTCTTGTATCTTTGTAATTCTCTTATTATCTCTCATCTCTTTGAATATTTTTTTTTAATCTATTCATTTCTCATGAGCATGAGCTTGTCTCATACTCTAACTAAAGTAGGGGATAAATGTACCATCCTGAGAAGTAAGAACTTAATTTGCATAAATTTTGGGATCACATTGAGCCCAACTTAGTGTATTTCTTATAGTAAGACCTCATATTTTACTTAAATACATATATAATTTAAATAAATCTCCTCATTCTCCTTCTTTAAAATTGATGTTAGCTCTAATTTATATGCATAATTTCTCATTGATAAATTCATTCACATAATCCATTTTCCACCTAGGTCCTTTACATGTATTTATGAATTTAGGATAATTCCTAGACTAGGTAATTTATTAAGTTGACCTTATCCTAGTGTATCATCTTAAAATGGAAGCACTTTTATGTTAAGAGTGTTTAGCCCTCTGAGTAAGTAGTCTAGGGTCATGCCAAGTACCTTAAATGGGACAACCTGGTGGGTCAATGTCAACCTCAACCTTACCTAGATCAAGGATGGCCTTGACCCTAACCAGTAGGGTCAACCTCATCCCTGACCCCAAGTTCATTTTTCAATTTCCAGAAGTTTTCGGATCTCGAGCTTTTAAAAGTTTATTTTCCACATCAGTTGTTATGGGTTTCGAAAAGATAGACTCTTAAATTACATTTAATCTAGGTCTATTACTAGGGGTTAAGGTTAAATGGGATTTAATGCTCCCATGTCGGCCTTCTCTAGGAGTTAGTGCCCTATATCTCTATATAAGGAAGCCTTCTTCCCTCATTTTGACATCTAAAATATATCTACTTTCCATCCACACATATCTGCATTATGAGTGCATTCACCTACATGAAGTGAAGATCTACTAGCATTCAAACATTCAAGTTTTCAAGCATCCAATTCATCAAGGAGATCCATTGTTAGTCATTGAAGGATTCAATCTCTATAGAGCCTTCTTGTTGACAATTTCTCCATCCATATTCATCCAATCCTTTTTCTATGCAAAGATACATTCAAGATCAGTGTTGAAGATATGATGCCATTGATTTGAAACATCCTACATACATTTGGAGCATCTGTGCTTGTGGATTCAAGGATTCAAATCCTCCACAATGATTTCAATTTAAGCAAGGTGAATAATTCTATTTACTTTGTTTATTTATATTACAATTTCAAGCTTAATTCCAATTTGGGGTTTGAAAAAGGCAAACCCCCTATCCCAAAAAAAAAACCATTTTTCTTGCAAATACAAGTGTAGAACAATGAATTGAAGATAAAATTTAGATACCATTTTCATCGAAATTTCAAGATTCGTAAACAAAAATTGTCACAATTGTGTAGGTCAAGGTCAAATTTTTGAGGTACAATTGTGCCCCAGGGTAAGATTATGCCCCACTCTCAGGGTCAAGGTTGACCTCCCTTCAAAAGGAAAAAATATTTCTTGATTTTATCTGTCTCAACATTTCCAATCCAGAACAGATTGCAAAGATCGTTGAAATTGTACACAAACATTAGAAAACAACACTTTCCAGATTCAAGGTAAGTTTTTGTATTTTATCTATTTCAAGATTTAAGCACATACTCCTCATAATAGAAATATCATTAAACATCATTTCTCCCTATTCTCCATCACATGATCCATTTATGCATTGATCACTTTCTTGTGTTTAATCAATTTGGATCAATCCTTTTAGAAATTAGGGTTAAGGGAGGAAAACTTATTTTATTTCTATTCACCTAGGTATTTTGTTTTTTAGTGGGATCTAGACATAATGTGAGAATATTTCTCCTAGGGTCATTACTAAGGTTGTTCTTGTGAAATTTGAGTCCCAAAATATGAATAAAAAGATACCCTTTCATCTCATTTTCATATGACAATTCCATTAAGAGAGCTATTATGAATTTAAGAAATTCAAGTGTAAGAAAATATCCATTTAAGGTATTCATCATACAAAAATCAAAAATTCAAGTCCATTCATTCATGAAATTCATTTCTATCCACAAAACTAGTTTGTTTCCCCTTTGGAGGCCAAGCACTAGAGTTTGCAATCAAGGAAGGAGATCTATATGCATCCATCATTCCTTTCTTATTCTCTCTCTTCATTAATCCAACATTGAGGCAAATTACAACATCTACTACAATGAGGCTTTTTCTTAAATGACTTTATTTTAGTTTTGGTGTTGAGGTAAAGATATTGCATCAACATTCTTGGTCACATACTTAGAGATGATTGTATCTACATGACATGATATACTCTATTATTTATATATAATATTTTCTACATGTCAACATTATTTCAACTCAAAGTTGATTCATATACAAGGGATTGACTAAGGAAAGCCCCTCCCTTCAACCTTGATCTTTCCCTTCTGTATTATGTATAGGAATAACAGATGGTGTTTTTTATCCATATTTTAGGAGTGATGTAACTAATGACAAATCCTTGAAAAATTTCATCATATTTGGGTTTCTAGGGATAAAAATAATTTTTTAGACAAGGACAACTCTATTTGGTATAATCTTTTCAATCTAGAATTTTCACAATTAGAAGTTATAGTTGTTAGAGTGCAAGATCCAAAACTATACCCGAGTTTGATGATTCTAAGATAATCAAATCTAATTCTAAAGTTTCTTCCTCCTCTCCTAGTTTCAAGGTGATGCACTTACTTTCATAGATCAGATTTATATTCCTTTAATCAACTATCACCTTTACGTATTAGTATAATTCCTATCATAAGGAATTTGTAAAAATCACACATTATGTGTATCACAAATTGGCACCCACACTCCTTTGGTTGTGTTATTTAGGTTCACTTTGTTGAGGGCTTTGTATTATAATTGTCAGTATTAAACCTTAGACAAAAATAACAATTACATGCAAATATAAACAATATCAAAAAATAATAGATCGCACAGAAAAGAACACAAGACACCAAGATTTAACATGGTTCACCCAAACCCTGGGCTATGTCCACCAAACATCAATTCCACTATTATTATGATCCAGTTATTACAACCTAGTTACAATACGTAATCCCTTATAGCTCAATACCACCACAAGAACCAATTTTTGCATCACCTTATGGAACAATCCCTAACCCTAGGCCCTTTTATACAAATATTTTTCTTGCTTTAGGGTTAAAATTAGTTACAACATGTCGATCATACATTGGTGAATATAAAAAATAGTCAATTGATGAATAGTAGCCCAAATTTTTGTGCCATTGGCGAATGGCAAATAGTAGCCCAAAATTGTGTGCCATTAGCATATAGTAGCTCAAAAAAACAATTGGGGTAGAATTTATGAAGTATGTACAATACTTTCCTAATCAATCACCACAAACTAACAATCTCCCACTTGGGGACTAACCAAATTCCACACTAGACAACAATCTCCCACTTGGAGATTGATCCTATAGCAATACTGCTACCACATGGGGCTCCTACTGGAGCAAAACCACCCTGGACATTGTTGGTCTTTTATTCAAGTTTAGTCTAGAAGACCAACCAAAACTAAAGAGGAATTCAGCTTCTCCCTTGTCACTAACTTTGTAAACATATCTACTAGATTTTCATCTATATGTATCTTGTCCAACTTTAATTGTCCATCATCCAAAACTGACTGAATGAAATTGTATCGCAACTATATGTGTTTTGTCTTTGAATGCAAAGCAAAATTCTTTACAAGATGAATGGCACTCTGGCTATTTGTAAACAATTAATTATCCCTCTAAGGGTGTTCCAGTTCTTCCAAGAAGAACTAAAGCCATATCATCTCCTTGGCTGCCTCTATAGTAGCAACATACTCTACCTTTGTAGTGGATAAAACATAAACCTTCTGTAACCTAGAAACCCATCTCACGACTACCCCACCAATAGTAAATACATAACTTGTAGTACTCCACCTGGTATCAATATCCCTTGCCAAATCTAATTCAACATATCCTTGTAAATCAATAGCAGAGCCCCCAAAATGTAAACACTTACTAGATGTTCCTCTCAAATATCTGAGAATCCATTTTACTGCATTCCAATGCTAAATTCTGAGCTGACTCATATACCTACTAATGACTCCCACTGCATGTGCAATTTTTGGCCTTGTACATACCATAGCATATACCAAGCTTCCTAAAACTGAAGCATGGGGTACCTTGCACATCTTATCCTCCTCTTCTTGTGTCTTGGGATACATCTCCTTAGTCAACTTTAAATGACTAGGTAAAGGTGTGCTGATAGCTTTAGCATTCTCCATAAAGAAATTTTGTAACACCTTCTCAACATAATTAGCCTAAGATAGTGTCAGTTTCCTATTCTTCCTATCTCTGCAAATCTTCATACCAAGGTTTGTTTTTCTGCCCCCAAATCCTTCATAGAAAATGCAAGTGCTAACTGGTGTTTTAGCCCCTTAATGTGATCCATGTTAGATCTAGCTACAAGCATATCATCAACATATAAACATAAAATAATGTAGCTATCATCATCCAACCTCTTAAAGTAAACACAATGATCTGAATGACATCTACTATATCCATGCTCATGCATAAAATTGTCAAATTTCAAATACCATTGCTGAGGTGCTTGCTTCAAGCCATATAAACTTTTCTTCAATCTGCACACTAAGTTCTCTTTTCCTTTGACCTCAAATCCCTATGGCTTAGCCATATATATCTCTTCATTCGAATCACTATGAATAAAGGTTGTTTTAACATCAAGCTACTCCAAATGCAAATCTTTAGTAGCCACAATACTTTAAATAGTGTGAATAGAAGTCATTTTAACAACAGGAGATAATATCTCATCAAAATCGATGCCCTTTTGTGTGCAAATCCTTTTACAACTAACCTGGCTTTAAATCTTTTCTTACCTCCATCCTCTTCTTTTAAATTGTAAAACCATTTATTTTGTAAAGCCATTTTACCTGCAGGAAACTTGCATAAATCCCATGTCTTGTTTTTTAGCAAAGAGTCCATTTCATCTTTCATTGCAGACTCCCACTGAATCTTAGTATCCACCTACATAGCTTCATCATAAAATTTAGGTTCACCAGCATCTTTGAGTAAAATATAATACAGAGAGGGACAAAATCTTTCTGGAGGTCAAATTAGCCTTATTGACATTCTAACATTCACTAGTGTGGGTGGTATTTGTCATTGTGGTTTTTGCACAACATGAGGTATGGTTGGAACATCATCTTTTGGAGTATCATCCAACACTACATAATCATTTTGTTTCTTCTCATGTCGCTGCAACAAATCATTATACAACACTTTCTCATTGAACATGACATCCCTACTTCTTACAATTTTACAATTTCCAAAATCTCAAAGCCTATAACCTAATTCATTAATGCCATATCAAAAAAATATACATTTCTTTGACTTAACCTTGGTTCTATTTTTAGAATCTATATGAGCAAATGCTTCACAACAGAAGGTTTTGAGAAAAGAATAACTCACCTTCCTTCCATTCCATGCTTCCTCGAAAATACCACAACCCAAACTAGTAGAGGGACCTCTATTAGTCCAATATATAGTAGTATTCATAGCCTCTGCCCATATATGTAAGGACAACCTAGCATGCACCGCCATGCTCCTTACACACTCCATTATAGTCTAGTTCATGTGTTCGACCACTCCATTTTCCTATGGAGTCCTTGGAACAATTTTTTATCTATGAATACCATTAGTGGAGAAATAATCTTCAAATTCATGACTACAATACTCACCACCATTATCAGATTTGAGACATTTTAATTTCTTACTAGTCTCAGTTTCAACCAAGCATTTTCATTTCTTAAAAGTTTGAAATACATCAGATTTTTGTCTAAATAAATAAACCCATAATTTTCTAGTTGCATCATCAATAAATGTAACATAATAATAAGAGCCACCAAGGTAAGATACTTAAGCCGGTCTCCATACATTTGTATGCACAAGCTCTAATTTCTCCCTTTTATTTTCCTTCCTAGTCTTCACAATACTCACTATCTTTTGTTTTCCATACACATAACTTTCATAGAAATCCATATTAACACATTTCAGACCTAGTAAAACTTTCTTTGAATGAAGTACTTTCATACCTTTCTCAATCATATGCCCAATTCTATTGTGCCACGGCATTGTATCATAATCTATAGCAACTATTTGTTCTCCCTATTCAACTACAACAATTGTTCTTGAACATTCATTTTTCTCTGAAATAATCAAAGTAGAAAGAACAATATGACTTGTACAAAGATATAAGGTGCCTACTTTCACACTTTTTTCTACAACAAGGGAACCTTTTGAAACCTTCTAATTTTTATCATTAAAAGTAACTACATAACCCTCATCATCAAGTTGCCCTATTGAAATTAAATTCCTACTCAGTCTTGGAACATGTCTTACCTCATGTAGTAGCCAATGATTCCCATTCTACAACTTAATCTTAACTTTTCTCTTTCCAACAATTTGACAGGGTTCATTATCCCCCAAATAAACAAGCCCAAAATCCCCTTGGACATAATCAATGAAATAACCTCTATGAGGTGTAACATGAAATGAAACATGGAATCTAAGACCCATGATTCATCAACACTTTCTAAAGATAGAAGAAAAGCATCCTCTTTAGATTTTTTACTTACCACATTTGCCTCCTTGTCTCCATCTGGTTTATCTCCTTCATTTTTCTTTTGATTCCAACAATCTTTCTTTTTATGCCCTAGTTTCCCACAGTGCCAGCAGTCATTCAATCCTCTCGATTGAGACCTCTTCCCCTTTGACTTTCCTCTTGATTTCTCAAAAAATTTGGAGTTACGTCCTCTCTTAGTCATTCTACCTCGGCTTTGTGCATTCAAAGCACTTCCTAATGTAGATCCACCTGAGGATTTCCTACGAGTTTCCTCACTCAAAATAACATCAATTACATCATCATATTTTAGGGTACTAGATCCAGGAATAGAATTACTCATAGCCATTACCAAGCCATTCTAGCTTTTAGGAAAAGAACACAAAATCAAGAGAGCCCTAATTTCTTCATCAAAATTGATACCCACAGGAGATAGCTGACTAGTAATATTATTTAACTCATTTAAATGATCTGCAACAGATCCACCTTCTGTCCTTTTCATATTAAATAAATGCTTCATGAGAAATACCTTATTTAAAGCAGAGGTCTTTTCATACAGTTTTGCTAGGGTTTACATCAACTCTTCTGTTGTATTCAATTTTGTAATATTAAATGCCACCGATGGTGCCAGACATAATCAAATGCTTCCAAGTGTCTTTCTGTCTAAAAGATCTCAGTCATCATTTGACATAGATCCTTGATTCTTGGTTTTGCCTTCCAACAGCTTTCATAAATCCTTCTAATAAAGATAATCTTCCATTTGCATCTTCCATAACTGAAAGTTGTGCCCATTAAATTTGTCAACCCTTAGCTTACCCTCATCTGCCATCACTCCCACTAAACTGTGAGACTCCCACTCAATCGTGAGACTTTCCTACAGAGGATAACTAAAAAACAACCTCACTCTGATACCACTTGTTAGGATTAAACCTCAGACAAAAATAACAACTACATGCAAACATAAACAATATCAAAAAATAATAGATCACACAAAAAAGAACACAAGACACCAAGATTTAATGTGGTTCACCTAAACCCTAGGCTATGTCCACCAAATAGCAAGTCCAATATTATTATGATCTAGTGATTACAACCTGGCTACAATCTATAATCCCTTAGAGCTCAATATCACCGCAAGAACCAATTTTTGCATCACCTTATGGAACAATTCCTAACCTTAAGCCCTTTTATACAAGTATTTTTCTCGCTTTAGGGTTAAAATTAGTTACAATATGTCGGCCATACATTGGCAAATATAAACAATAGTCAATTGGTGAATAGTAGCCCAAGATTTTGTGCCATTGGCAAATAGTAGTTCCCCAAAGAATTTATGAAGTATGTACAGTACTCTCCTAATTAGTCACTACAAACTAACATTGATGTATTTGGAACTTGGTGTTCTACCATTTTTCACCATTATTAGTAGTACTCTATATATATATATATATTCTCTTTACCTTTTTAGTGTAGGTTTTTTATTTTCCTTATTTTAGTGGGATTTTTCTTTCCTATACATATTTTGTATAAGAATACTTAGGTTAATATGAGTTCTTAATATAAGGACAAGTGGTGAAATACTTCAACTGCATGCATTGCTCTCTCCCACACATAAGTAGTTGAGCTATACACCATCTTTTGAATTATTACCCCACCTCTCATAAACATTTTTTTTTATTATGTAAATAGGTTATGATGTAATTGGATTTCTCACCCTCTTTTGACTTTATGTGCTTCCTTTCATAACTCATTAAAATTTTCTTCATGTAAGGAGGTTAGAAAAATTGCATTGGAATTTACCAAGTAGGTAAAAACTTCCACATTTGATAGTGAGTAGGAGTTAATCCTCCCTATAAACTTGTATTCCTTATCTTTCTATATATTCATTACTCTTCTTGCACCTTCACTAGTTAAGTGATATCTTAATGTCAATATTGATCTTGTATTCTCTAATTTCTCTTGCATTCTCTATTTTCTCTGATTTAATGGTTTCTCTTCACTCAACTATTTTTATCTCCTATCACCTATTGTTTGCATTTTCATATGATCTACATGAACATAATTAAATTGTGGCTTAATTCTCACTTCTTGCATAACCTAACATAGTATCAAAGCTATGTTGTATGGTATAACTCTCTATTTTCTGATATCTTTGAGATTTGATAGTAATAGATAGCTACTATATTTTCTTCAAATACCTTTTACACTCTGCTCCTAATTTTTGTATGACCCAAAGAATAAGAAAAATTTGAAGGAGAAAATAAGCATCTAGTTTATATATATATATATATATATATATATATATATATATATATATATATATATATATATATATATATCTTGTTAGCAATATGGTCAAATAGATGTATTGAGTATTGTCATTTATGGCAACATGTATTCAAAATTTCATTTATATATTTAGAGATAGAAAATTGTCTAAGTATTAGACAGTTTGTAGCAACACAGAGAGAAGGTGTGATGTGTGTGGACAACTCATTGTGAGTTATCTTATGTGCAGTTAAGGAAAGCTCTACAATAGTGTCATGATGGTGTGTACCAGTGTGTGGGTGTGTATAGATAGTATGATGTGAGTTATGATGGAAATACCAGTATGAGTATTTAACAGTGCAGAACAAAGCATAGAAGAGAATTAGATTGTACAACTTGAGGAATTATTTTGGTGACAAAATATTTATTGTCATGATGAGCCGATTGTGTGGATATTATTCCATAAGTTATTTCATATTATGCCAAGCATTTGAAAGCATGAAGGCTGACTAAGCAGTAAATTATAAAGATGTGAGGTATAAGTAAAGATCTTATCTTGCGAAGATAAGTGTGGAAGATGTGTGTGATATGTGATAAACTATGTGGCATATGTATGATCTATTGATTGATGTGAAGTCGATGATCTGAAAATTGCATCTAATATATGATTAGAGCAAGTGTGAAATACAACAGACAGAAAGTATTGTATGTATATCTATTCTTGTGAAGAATTGAATTGTATAATTGCATGTTAGGGCAATGGGCTCTTCTTGCATATATTGCATTTGTTTTACCAACTCCTAAAGGGTTGAAGCAACTCCTAATAGGGTTGAGGAGCCTTCTAATAAGGCCTAGTCCTCTAACAAGGACTCAAGACACTATATGTACTTCATAGACTCTTAACAAGGTCAATATACTTAACAAGATCTTATTTTTTAGTGAATCATCTAGTGGATATCATACCCACCGAGGCTTTCCTTTGGCCAGAGTTTCCCTAGTTAACAAATAATGGTTTTATGAGTTTTCTATGTGCATGGTTATATTTATTATTCAACGTTGTTAATTTACTTTCATATGCAAGTTATAAAGTAATTAACAATATTCAGTTGTTGGAAAAATTTTGTAGAATATTGATTCATGCCCCCCCACCCCACTATTATCTATTTCTAACATATATTCCTATGAGATCTAGGTGGTTATAAATTTTTAGTAGTATTGGAGGCATTTTCATCATTTTGAGACCGTTTACAAGGCTTGAGAAGGTCAAGATTTACTATTATTTCACCAAAATTAGAGAGTGGAGGACATAATAAAAAAATCAAAGTTTAAAATTTGAATTTTTGACTGGATTCTTTTTTTTTTTTCTCTTTGGAATTTTAACTTGTAGTCATTTATAAAGAAACCAATTTATAGGTTATGTTCTTAAGCTCAAAAGAACAATTTGGGTGATTGTTATGATTTCATGTGATAAATTAGTCATGTGGAAATATGACCATAAAAATGCATGATTTTTTTTTGGTAGACATATTCAACAACATTTTTCAAAAAGGCATAATGTTTGACTTGGGTGTCAGATTTTTCCAAATAAGTACTTGAAAGAATGCTAGAAACAAACACTTCCAATCCACTAAGATCTTGTTGAAAATTTATATTATTTTTTACTAACATACTAGGTTTAAGCTATAATAATTTTCATCTTCAACAAGCTATACCTTTCACCTCTAAAATCCATTATTTGAAAATGAAAATGTGTTGGAAAAAGGTATTGAAGATGATTACACAACTGCAACTAGAAAGCATTATAATTTTATAAAAGACCTTGTAAATGTAGTAGTTATAAAGTAAAACCTTAAAATATTTTTTGACGGTGATTTTTGAGACTACTAGAAGGGGGCAAGGGATGCCTGAGGTATGTTATGTGTGTTCTTTATTTTACACTATTTTGTTCCTCTTTGAAATCGCCTTTTTTGCAATCATAGATGCATCTATGGTTCATATTTTAAACATTTTACATAACAATTTTGAAAGTGAATCTAAGATGATAATTTATTTGAAATGAAGTTTATATTTTCATGTAACAATAGGATTATAAATAGAGCCTAAGGATGATGCATAAAAGATAAAATGGTTTAACAAATTTGATGAAGTTTTTGGTTCAGGGTATTATTGTTGGTCTCTCTTAACCTTCTTTTTCATGTTGAATGTAAAACTATCTCAAATGGAGTGTTGACTATATTGGCAACACGCTTTGGTAACTAGGATGGGCTAAGAGGTAATCAATTAGAGAATGAAATCAGCGGATCAAGTCCAAACAATTTTGGCACTATGTAAGCTTCTTCACAAAATCCAAATTGATATCTATTGTGGTTGGAATAGTGTGAAATGGAGAAGGATGATAAGATCATATATTGAACATTATTTCTAAGTTTGTTCCAAAATACTTATTTCTTGTTTCCTCAATTTGATGCTACAAAACATGCCCTAGATTCCACATACTTGAAATATTCTTTCTAGATAAAGATATAATAGAACTCACAAAGGAGAAAGAAAAATGTGTTTTAGTGGGATCAACCAAACCCTTTAAGTCATATGCATTAGATGTAGATCAAGACACAAAAGCCCAAAAAGATTCAACAAAGCAAGATAAAAAACAAAAGTACAACGAGAAAAGAAGAAAGCCAAAAAATAATATACTACTTCGAAAGAAAATAATTAGACCTCTTCATCAAAAGGCACACACAACCTAAGAAGGAGAAGATCGAGTGTTCTTATTGTAATATATTATGATTTTCCATGATGAACATAAGTGTTTAAATAAACATATATGGATCACCTTTCACATCTTTTAAAAAAGAACAATAACAAGATGTCTGATTTAGTCAAATAGAGTTCATCAAAAGTTTCTTCTAAGGACACAAACATCTTGAGTGATGAGAAAGAAAATGATAGGTACCTAGTTGATTATTCCTCACAACCAAATGCTTGGGAACATTGACTTGGGTATTCACACCATGTGGCTTCTTCAAAATATGGATTCACCTCTTGAGATCTATTTTTACTACTTATGATACTAATCATGATTGATGATACTCCTATTGAAGTGCACAATTTTTAAGTGTGTTGATGTGAGATAAGTAACATTTAAAGATGAGCTTTTACTAGACTACTCATGTAGGTTTCGAAAAGTGATCTTTGATAACAAGTGAAATGTATAATGACTCTATAGTTGTTGCTGGACATGCTTATCATTAATCCAAATTATATAAGTTTGCTAACTTTGTTCCTAATTCTACTTTGAAAATATTTCTCATTATTGGGAATATACTATTCTTCATCCTTCTCTCCTTTATGGAAGGTTACTTTGATGTTGTAAATGTTTATTTATCCCACAAATTCTTGTAGCAACTTTGATGTACTCTCTTGAGATACCAAATTCTCAAGGTTGTCATATAAACAAATTAAAATTTGTGATATAACTCCCACTATAAATTAAAATTCTTATTATACCTATTTCAATCATAAACCCATGTCTTTGGAGTTAGCTTTAAATGGGAGTGTTAATTTTTTGTCAATATGTGCTAACACTATTTTACATATGGCAATGTACAAATTATTTATTAAATAGATAATGTTATAAAACTAAATGTTTTTGGACTCTCTGTTTATTTTTTATCTAGAAGATTGAAATATGTAGAATAGATAATTAGTTGTTAAGGCCCCTTCATGAAGTGATACAAAGAAATGAATGATGAAGCTAATAGTCATCGTAAAGTTGGAATACAACTAGTTATAAACATTTGGCATGTCTAATATATTGCTAAAGAACACTCCTTTGAACATTGTGCCTTTTATGCATAATTTTTCTCTCAACTTTCTCTATATTTATACAAATTTTGTGTTTGATATATATATTATACATGTATATATCCCTTTTGAATAATTATTAATATATATTTTAAAACATTCTTGAAAGTCTATTGCAAAATTATTTATGATCTTGTATTAATATCTTACATTACCCACTTGAACATTATGAAATCTTGTAAAATACAAGTTACATATTTAGAATGTGGTTTTATTATGGTAAAAGATTATAATTCTTTCCTTAAGATTTGAAAAACTACATCTTCAATAAAATCATAAGTAAACATAGACGACAATACTATATCTTTGTATATTGCGTAGAAAGAAAGAAAAAATATTATGAAGATATCCAAGTTGATGATGATTTTTTTAAGAATTTTCATATCATCTTTGTATTTATATGGACCTAAATGGTTGATACAATTTTATTGTCTTGGACTAAAGATTTTGTATAATACCTCTAATGAATAGTTCTCCAAACTAAGTTCACATTTCTAATAATTAGTATGATGTATTAATGTTAATATTATCTATTCTATAATGAAATCTTTTTTCTATTCTAAACTATAATTTTTAATTTCTTAGAATTTTCAATTATATTTGAAGTGTAATGTGAATATGGTAGACAAACTTTCTACACAATCTAATCCAAAATAAATTGGAAATATTGTTTTAAAAGATTTTTAAGAGAATCGTTTAAAAATAAAATCACAAATAGATCTTAGATTACACAAGAGTTATCCTATGATACAGGCTTCAAACCATGGGCTTTTATGAAAACAGGAAGCAAAGTAATAAAAATGATCAGTAGCAGTTTTGTAGACTCTGTTTACATTTTTTCACCAATCTTTCAAGATTATATTATATGACCCATCATTACCAGATAAAATGAGTATCATACAATATGATTCAAAATAATAACAATAATAAATTCATGCACACAATAATCTTGAAAACTGCCATTAAAATCTACAGACTGCCAAACTGCATGACTTGAACAAAAGATGGTGATCTTTCCATTCCAAATCAGGCCAAAAATCTGCAAAAGCACAGCTATTTTACATCGATGTGAACTCTAACGGCTCTCTCACATCATCACTCATATTACATGTTATATATAAACATATGATATCTTATTTCTCTGAACTCTAAACCTTCTACAAATCCAGAGAAGAAGCTGATAAATTCACTTAGAAAATGAAAACCCTCCATTATTCTTACTCTCAATTTGCATTTGAAGTCTGCAAGCCTTACCAAAAGCAGCCACCAAATCTTCATTGCCTTCCTCTGAAATGGTCTCCAATCTTTGTGTGAATGAAGATCTGGATGACTTTACTCTCTTCATCATAATGTAATGAGGAGCCACTTCCATTCTCTTCATATGAATGCTTAACCCTGCTTTCTCCATTATAAAACAAATATGGGTATCTCAGGCAAATTCAATAGCTTCGCAATGGAAGATCAGAAAGACAAATATTGCTGCAGAAGAATATGATCGAATAGATTGAAATTTATGTCATCTCTTTTGGTGGGACATCTTAATCCTTGCTTTGGTAGAGGAAGATTTAGTGCATTGCATTTGGGCATGGTGGATGATAAAAATCTCATAGGCATGTGAAGAGTCTTGTCACTGAACAAAGAAAAGGTTGGAGCTGTAGAGAAAAGGTAACTTTACCAAATACAATGCATTGTTTCGAAGATTTCTTCATGTCCTTTTTCTTCACGTGGTCAGAGATGAATATCTTGTATAAACGTGGACGGTTGTTCTGCTAGGTTCATTGCCCGTGGCTATACAGCCACGCAAATGCACTTCCTTTACATTGCTTTTTCTAACTTTTTAAAAAATTAACTAAGTCCTCTCCTTCGTATGGAAGTGCATTTTTGTGGCTGTATAGACGCTGCCAGGTTCATTCTAGTAGCTATAAGAATCTTTTGTGATACTCCATGTGGGAATTAAGGTCTTACGGGAGCTTGGGAGACTTTTTTTTAATAGAGTAGGAGGTTATATGAAATTTTAAAATAAAATAAAATAATATAGATATTTAGGAATTTTTAGTGTGGGGAAGTTCCTTTCAGAAAAGATGTGAGAAAGATAAATTTTGATAAAGTTTAATTGTGTACGATTATAATTGTCTTATGAAATGAATTTATGGAATCTTTGAACAATATAATATTGAAAAAGAATGTTTTGTATATGTTTTTATTTTGTTGGCTTTCATTGCTATGTGCATTGAAAAGAAGTCTTCTTTTGAAGGTTTAGTAAATCATAAATATTGCATAGTAATAAAGTGGCTCTGGAGGTGGGCCACCTTTAGGAGTTCCGTCAACATTGGGGAAATGCCCCATGTGGGGTGGCTTGAGTACTGCCAACTTCTTCCTTAGCTGACCACACTCTGCTCTGTGGACATTGTCACAGCGACCACAACTTCTTTGTCCGTTGATCGCAGACCCCATGGTCTCAGACCCCTCATCACTCCTCCGATGGAATTCAAAATGGGTGGCAGCACCACTCTGTCTCTCCTCCACAACATGGCTCTGGTTGGTCCCTTACTACTCTTGCTACTTCTGCTACTGGGTGGCCACTTGTCGACAATGACAAGTTTTCTTGTCTAACGCTCACCAATTCACTTCTCATGAGAGGGGAAGAAGGAAAAGAAAAAAAATGATGATGGGTGGTCTCTTCTAGAGCCACCTCCCTACCCCACTAATGTACATGGTTTTGATGATCGTTATGATCCATCTCCCTCGGTTGATATGGTTTGAAGGCTTTTTATACTACTTATGCTATTTTTTTTAATGAATAGTTAGTTGTTTTCAGTCTCAGTACCATGTGAACTCTAGCGAGGTGATCTAGTATCCTCAACCTTTTTTTTTAATATGTAACTTTATATTTATATTAATATGTTGGTTAACAATTTGTTATGCCTCTTCTTTCATTTTAATCTCTAATCTCTTGCCCAACTAGTGGAGAACAATCTACTACCAATAGATGGAAAGTTTCCTCTTTTCCTTCTTCTTCCTTTACTTCCCTCTAAATTATAAATGTACAACTCTCTCTTGGAAATATTTGCAATGAATTTTCTTATCCAACTTTAAAAAGGGTATGCTCTTAATAAGAGTTCAAGAGAGGTCGCTTCCGAGTTATCCATAACCATGAAAAACCTGAGCTAGATTTGAATTTATCGATTCAATTACTTCCATAGCCGCATAGACCCTTCTCAAAACTTCATCTATTGATCCTACGTGCATCTACTCAACTAACATATTACTTAAGCAATCTTACTCTAATATGCAGTCACAAAATAGGGGAACAAAAATACACATGAAACCATAGTAACTCTCAATTTACCTAAAACCATTAGATGTCAACCCACCAATTAAAATTTAATGATTCACAGTCTCAACATAATTCAGATCTCCAAAATATAGAAATAAACATGCAACAAAACTAACTCTTGAGAGTCACTTAGTTGTCTCAACAATAACGGATAAATTGACATCAAAATTTGTCAAACCTACCAATTAAAATTTAATGATTCACAATCTCACCATAATTCAGATCTCCAAAATACAGAGAGAAACATGCAACAAAACTAACTCTCGAGACTCACTCAGTTGCCTCAGCAACATGGGAGAAATCAACGCCAAAATTTGCCAATCTTTTCATTAATTTTCAAAGTGTTACATATAGGCCCTTTAACTTCCAACCATTACAAAGATTAAAATTTCAAGAAGATAGAAAATAAGAAAAAATAGAAAATATGACACTTGTCATGATAAATAGAGCAATGATTAAGATTGGGGAGTTGAAGTGCTTTGGCTTCCATAATTGGTCATTTTGGCTTCTTCTTGGATCAATTGGTGTCTCTTCATCACCCTAATGATGGTTACAAAATCCTAGGCATTAGGAATCAACACATTGTCTAATCAAATCATGTAGAAGTTCTGATTGACATCCAATCCTTTTACAACATCTAATCAAACTTGCAACTTTTTAGACACCTTCACAAGCATCCCATCTATGGTCATCAACTTGTGGAGATCAAAGACTTGGAAGTTGACAGGGCACGCCAACTCATTAATGAAGTCTTGGAAGACAATCTTCATATGTCCCACATCGACCACTTCACTATTTTTGCTCACATGAGACTCTTTGTGCAACTCCTAGAGATAACTGAAAATGGTTTCTTCTATCTTCTTCATTGATTCATATACTTACTTCAATTATTTTTTGGCCTTAACTATTCTCTCTCTTTTGAATTTGAGAGACCACATCCAATAAGACAAAGGTTCATCTCCATTCTTCAGAATACCCAAGCTGAGAGAACTCTCAACCTTCATGCTTATGATTTCATGTAGCACAAACATGGAGTCTTTATACTTCTCTATATCTCTCTTGAGGGACTCAAGATTATTGTACACGATCTCCTTCAACTTCATGTCCCTTATACAAAGGGCACCCAATTTACCGATCAAGGGCATGTGCTTTACCTTCATTTCTTCAAGCCACCTATGCCCCATCTAGCCAAAATACCTTTCTTCTCGAAGCTTGGTGAGTAGGGCCTTATTTTCTTCTATAGAGGATTCAAAAGGAATTGAATTATACGAATCTCCCATCTGGCTGGCAAGTGGAGTGAAAAATTACTTGAGACACTCGATTAATTCTCTATTAGCACCCTTGAACTAGGATTTTGAGATCTTTAGTTCCTCCAACTCCTCATCCACCTATTGATTGAGGAATCTTGACATTCTGACTTTGTTGCCATGCCTTGGGGCCCCCAAGTCATGTTTTTGAATGGTGAGATCAATTAGGTTCTCCTTGGTCTCTGCATGAGCCACCTCCAAAATAAAATTGTCTATGTTGACATCTTTGCCTAAGCCACCAATGTAGGAGCTTTTATTGCCTTCTTGGCTACAGGTGGTTTCTTCACAACTTGAGTGACCAAGTCCTTTGGAGGTGCTCCTTCCTCTATCCTCTTTCTTTTTTTTCTCAAGTGTGTTCTCCAACCATGACTTTGAGGTAAGCACATTGAGGGAGGGTTGGAGAGTTGTTACATCAAAAAGTTTCCTTGTTGCAGTAGGCGTGCCTATCTTATTGGCAAAAAAAGGAACAACAATTGATTGAGTAGAAGTAGTGGAGAGGATATTACCTTTATTATCAGGTTGTACTTGACAAGTCCCTGTTGGTGGTGGGTCCCCATCAATTCCATCATCTAGTTGAGACCCGTCCAAACTATCTAGGTTGATCACTAGGATTGGTGCATCTTTATCCCTTATACCCTTGTTCTATGCATCCTTCTCCTTCTCCTTATCTTTCTCAGGATCCTCAATTGAGCCTGTGACCAATACCAAGCCTCCTCCACATGTTGGGGTGATGGTATCTTTTTATCTTGAGGTTCATCTCCTCCTCCTCCTCTAACAGTTTGAGAAGGCCCTGCGGAGGTAGATATAGTAGCCTCTATAGTGTTGGTAGAAGTCACGATGGGTGACTGCACTGGTTGAGACCCTAAAGGTTAACCACCCATCCTCTTTCTCCTAGCCTTTCTCCATTCCACCCATTTTTTGGTCTTCTTAATCACTCCTTTGGTTAGCTCCTCCAGGTTATCAATGAGGACCTAGGGGAGGGGTTGAATCGATGGGGATGCCTTTGATTTTCTTTAAATATTTGGAGGATTGCATAAAGGAGTCATCATCGTCAACTCTCTCCATATCTATACCAACATTGTATAAATTTACTTGTTACACTATCATTCTGGAGAAGAATCTCTCTATGCTTTCACATTCATCCACACAACTTTCTTGGCAACAATCCTCTAGCATAGGTATATGCCTGAAAGATGAGCCCAACTGAAAATTGTTCTCAATGTAATATATTGGGTCAAACTTTAACTGGATTACCTCATACAACTATGGATTATACTTCTCTTCAAACGCCTTGATCATATTATTGGCATTAGAGTGGGAGGCATAGGAATACACCTCTACAATAATTGGGAAAGGGATGCCCACCTTTCTAGTGTACACACATAAGGTGTTTACTTGTAGGATCTAGCAACATAGTTTGACCAAAACAATCTGGTCATCCAAGTATCTGGGAAGTTTCCAAGGGAATCCATCGTAGCCTTGGTGTAGGAGAATGCCAGAAATTGGATATAATAGCTTCCAAACTGAGTCATGGTGGACACAACTTGAAGGGAGAGCTACCTTTGTGGACACCCCTGTAGTATCGGACAAATCCTCAGTGTGAAGCCATTATTCACCTTCATGAACTTTGTGTAGATTTGGTGTAACTGCAAGCATGGGTAAAAATCATATGCTTGAATTTCCCCATCAAACTCTTCAATATATGTTAACCTGACCACAACTAGATGCTAGCAAGAGCATAAATTAGGTACAAGGACATGAAAAATTACTTCTAGGCTCTTGTGGTCTAAAGCCAATCAGTTAGGTTGTCACTTATAATCTATACCTAGTTAACATATTCTCCTTCTACGCATACTATGTGGACTAGGTAGAGATAGTGCTCCACAAACTCAAGAGATCCCTCATTCCCCTTAAGCCTATGTAGGAGGACAAGAATATCCACAATTTCCCTCTTTAGATTAGTGATATAGAGGGTCTTGGCCACCTTGCTCTTGTGGCTTTGAAACCAGGTGGCCATCATGTCACCTCTTCTCATCAACTTCTTATTGTTGTTGAGAGTGGCTAAGTTCCAGAAGTTCATGTCATTATATACTTCTCTCCTCAACAATACAAAATAATTTTTTAGCACATCTTGATCAAGAGTGAGCAACATCTCATTGTTTAGAGTCTTAATTTGATTATGGTCTAGGTCGTAGTGAGTAATACTCTCAAGGACTAATTCTGGAACCTACATCACCACTAGAAAACCCCAGTGTCTCTACCAGGTGACTCTCCTTCAAACTTTTGGTAACTAGATGAATAGGGTCTGTGTACAATCTTCTATGCAAATCACCAATATCATAGAAACACGATTGGGTATCACTTAGGTTCTTTAATGTGCAATCAATCTCATTTAGATTGTCGCACCCAATGAACTTGAAAGCCATGGTGAACTTATAACAACTATAATAGTTAACTTCTTTGTGAAAATCAAAAAATAGCTATTGAGAGTGAGGTGATGAGGAAATGTGGGTGATCTTACTTTATAGATCTTGACTTTGTGATCGTTGGTTGGAGTTTCCCATGCCACATAAGTGAGCTAATTTTCATTAAATTTAGAAGAGATTTTGAGGGTTAACAACTAGATTTGAAATAAATACAATAGATTAACAGGAAAAAATGACATCATCCACATCGTATCATTACGACTTTTCCTTTGTTAATTAGATCTTCTCTAAATCATGTCATTTTAAGTGAAAAAAAAGTAAAATCTTTGATTTTGCAACTCTAGCTTAATACTAAGGCAAGTATTGGCTCCATCAGACTTGAAGATCCTATTTTCACACATCAACATCTTGATTGCTATGCTAGAGAAGCCATTTTGCTACTTTTTTAGGGGCTTCATCTTTTATTTACTCTTTCCTCATTATGGGAATCACTAGAAGAAAGTTCTCCCCAAGGGCATGCTATAATTGAACCTCCATTGAATATTCTTCAAGCTTCAGAAATCTGCCTTGTCACAAGGGTTAATACATAGTTATGCAAAGTTGCACTTAAACTACTTCTCCTCCAGGCATAAAATAAGTGGGAGAGGGGAAATCTGAATCTCTGCTTTGTGAAGAAAGAACAAGACTTAGAGACTTAACTTCTTATTGGGGGAGAAACCTATAACTCTTCTAAGAAAAATAACATAATCGAAACTAAAGCTTCCAACACTCACACCCAACTTAAGCATTTTCCATGCAAAGCAAGCCGAGGAGAAATGGAGACACGAAAATCCCAAAAACCCACATAAGGGAGGAAAGGGAGAACCCAATGAAAAGTAACTAAGACCAAAACCCGACTATGGACTTAGACTATTTTTGACATAGATTTAGTAATGAAACTTGATTGAGGCAATAAGAAGGGAGGAGAACTTGAAAAAGGTGCTAGGACTAAAAATAAGAGACTATTCAACAAAAAAAAAACTATAACTTTGAAGACAAAACAATAAAATAGCTAACATAGCAATAATAATAAAATAAAGACAAAAAAAAAGAAACTACAATGAAATTCAATGTGATTATGATATATTAATATAATAGTAAATAATAGAAATTCAAATTTAAATTAATTAATAAAACTAACCATTCTAATGTGAGTAATGATTAAAAATAATGGTTATATAGTAGTTATCTAAAGACATAGCAAAAAAATTGTAATAAATTTCATAAGATGTCTATTTTAAATATATAGATTTGACCTTCAAGGAAATTTTATTTAAAAAATCAATATAGAAGAATTAACTATCAAATTTTAATTTCAAATTAATTATTATTATAAAATTTAAATTCAAATTAAATATTCTATTTACTAAAATTATATAATTATATTTCTTTTCATTTTTCTCTTTAGATTGATTATTCTTAATTTGTTATATTAAATATGTACCAATATAAATTTATTTTATTTTGAACAGTTATTTCAATTTCTTTTCTTTTGGAAATGTATTATAAAAGTTTATCAATGATTATTATTTTACAATTCAATATAAATATTTTATGAATCAAATAAGTTTAAACATTATAAAGAAGAACGAAGAAAATTAAATATATATTATATTATTTTTTATTTTTTCATTAGATTAAATTATTTTCAAAAGTGTTAAAAAACTTTCACAAAAAAATGGTGAGCAAAGCAAGGATCATTAATGCAAAAAATGTGACAAAAGACAAACATTCATATGAACAAGGCTAAAAAGCAAAGAAGATAAGGAATTTTGAAAAGAATACAAAATCTAATATCTATTCGATGCCGCATCCATGGCCAGAATTTCAAAACCCTAGCAAGGAGAGGAAAAAATCAGGGAGAATCTGCTATGCTATACCCCCTGCAATAACAATCTTCCTGCAAAAATCAATTATACTGTAGAAACTTCAAACCCTTTTTCGGTCTTAAGTGTGCAAAAGGAACTAGAACATCTAGATGCAAAGCAAACAATCCCCAGATTCTCAAGGGTCACTTTAGCAGAAATCCTAGCAAATGATGTAGAGAGGATATGAGTTAAAACTTGGACAAATGTGGTTGGGAATGTCAGCAACCAAGCCACGGTGGTCTCAAATTAGGTAACCTCATTCCATTCCTACCAAGAGAAGATTAGCAATCCTCAGACAAATCTCCAATCTCCTAACTTTGAATCCTCTAAGCTTTCCAACTCCCTGGGTTGTATTCTATTCAACCTATCATTTTTTCTATGGAAAGTCTAGATAATCATATTATGTTTTTTAATCTTACTAAATATTCAGAACATAATAAAAATGAGTTGTTTTCTCAGCAGATAGGTTTCCTATCTGATCTCTTCATGGATCCCTAGAATCTTTACAAGAGTCGACCTAGGAAGACTGAGACCTCAAGTCTCACCCCTTCCTTTGCTTTGCCTAATTCTTATATTATGCCCCATCAAAGAAAATATGTATCCAATCTCCCAGTTTACCCTAATGTATAGCCCACTTCATCTCCTAAATCCAATCCCAACAAATATGAAGGAAAATTCCTTATTCTTAGCAATCATGATAGCGAAGACCGATGGTAGCAGTGCCAAAATGTTGGTTTATTTGCATTCTATAATGGACCAAAATCAGAAATGATCAATCTCATCAATTGGTTACAAGAATTCTGCAATAACCAAGTAAGTATCTTTCACTACTCTGATAGATTAGTATACATACATTGTAGTGATGAATATATTAAAAAATATTTCCTCTATGTCTCTGACTGTTATTTTATAGGTTATGCTGTGAAATTCTCTTAATGGATTCCAAACTATAAGGAACAAATGATAAACTTATTGATCCCAACTTGGATCACCCTCCAATCCATTCCTCTAGAACTTTTGCATGTAGAAATTATTAGGAAAATAGGGCTCTCAATCGGTGATTTGATTGGCATAGATGCATCTTTTAATTATTGCAATAATATCAAACTTTTTATCAAGTGCAAGTTTAATAATTTGGAATTCAAACTGATTAAAGTAATAACAAACAGAGCTATCTATAATTTAAACTTCCATAGATGTGAAGATAAAATCTTAGAGATAATTAGACTAGACAATGATAGGAAAATCTTATTCAAAAAGTTGTAATTAACTACAGATCTTAAGAATACATTCCATATGATGAGCATAAGGATTCAAGGAGAACATCAAAGTGATTCTATACATGAGAAAGATCTCTAGAAGATTTATCAAGATGTTGCAGGGGAAACAAAGTCAATATTTGAGAGGTGGGAAATCATAATAGATAAGACAATAAGGGAAAGCTCATCAACAGAGATAAAAAACAACCCATCTCTAATGCCCAAGGAAGTACAGAAGAAAGTAGCAGAGGTAACACTATAAGATAAAAAGAAAGAAATTCAAAGCACAGAAGAGGAGAAACATTCAATATCAGAAATTAGCAAAGAAAAAATTAAAGTACCAAATATGGAGGAATGTAAAGGAATGAATCACAGAAAGAGAACCTCATACAGTGAGTTTTAAACTAGGAGGACAAAGCTATACTTTTGAAGACTTAAAAAGAAATTTACTAAGTATAGAGGGTGAAGACATAAATAGGAAAGCTTTACAGATAACTGAAGATGCATCAATAATAGCACAAGGTAATGACTCTAAGGGGAGTGGCTTCAAGAAGTCACCTTCAATAGATGATAGACTTATAAAAGATCAGTTAAGCCTTACAAAGCAATATTACAAGAACTAGAAATTGAAGACAAAGATGAAAAAGAAGGTAAACAATATGAAATTACTTTAAATGCACAAAAGAACATTGAGTAGTTGGGAATCCATATGAACCAAGAAGGGATAAACTCTTTTAAGTGTGGCAAAGTGAAAGCCAAAAGAGGGAGGAAATCTCTTAAGGAACTCAGAGAAGCTAATGAGCAAGCAAAAGAGCAGCAAAAGATTAGTCAATTACTTAACCCAAGGAAGGGGAAGATCCTTCCCAAGGAAGAATGAAGATCACTACTTAGAATGCTAAGGGCTTAAATGCACCTAGCAAGAAACAATTTCTAAAACAAAACCTAAAACAATTTGAATCTGAAATCATTATACTACAAGAAACAAAATTAAATGAGGAAGAAGGAACCAAGCTAGAAAAGAAGATAGGTATTTGTAACGTTAAATTTCATGAATCTAGAGGAGCATTAGGAGGTTTAGGAATTATTTGGAATCCTAGGAAAGTTATTCTAAATATATTAAAAATGAATAACTCATGGATGAGTAGCAGAGTCAAAAGCATCAAAACTAACCTACAGTTCATTTTAGTAAACATATATGGCCCAATCTATAACACAGATAAAAAACTTTTATGGGACGAAATTAGCATATTTATTAGTAATCATGGAAATGAACTTATACTCATAAGTGGTGATTTCAACACTATCTTAAATATAAATGAAAAATTTGGTGGCACCCAACATTCTTCCCAAGCCACAAAAGATTTTAAAAATTGGTGTGACTTTAACAACTTGATTGACATTCTACTTAATAATGGGAAATATACATGGAATAATAAAAGGAAGGATTTCTCTTATATAGCTAAGAAATTAGATAGATTTTTTCTCAAAGGAGAACTAAGTAAATTAAACTCCAATATCCAATCCTCTATTCTACCAATGGAAGGATCTAACCACTACCCTGTTAGAATTGAATTCTCTAAATCTTTTAAACTAGTTAGAAACCCTTTCAAGTGCAAAAGAATGTGGATATTAGACTTAAACTTTCTATAACATATTAAAGAATGGTGGAATCAAGGTAATTTTAAAGGTTCTAAAATGTATATCTTTGTCTCCAATATGAAAATGCTTAAAGAAAACATACTTAAATGGAACAAAGAACACTTTAATATATTTAAAGAAAACAAATGTTTTTATCTCAATAATAAATACAAAAAACTTATTACCGTCCTATATATATATATATATATATATAAAGAAAAATTAGAAATGAGGAAAGATTAAAAGAACTAAATTTAGAAGTAATAAAAAAGGGGATGAACAATGACATCTTTTATCTAGAAAAAGAATTACTTGCCAACCAAGAAAGCGTATTGGCAAAAGAAGAAGTCTTTTGGAGACAAAAGTCAAGAGAAAAATGGCTAGATGAAGGAGATTGAAATACAAAATTTTTCCATAAGTCCACCCTACATAATAGATCCAAAAGTAAAATAGTAAAAATCAAAGATCCTCTGGGTACCACCATTGAAAATTTGGATAAAATAGCTGAGATTTTTGTGAGTCACTTTTAGAATACATTAAACAACTATGATAGCTCGAATAGGGTAGCTCAAACAAAAATTCTCAAAGCCATACCTAAAGTTGTCACATTAGAAGATAATAAAACTTTAAACAAACCTATCACCTTGGAAGAAGTTAGACTGATGTTATTCAACATGAACCTTGCCAAATCTCTAGGTCCAGATGGATTCCAAACATTCTTCTACCAAAAATGTTGGGACATTATTGGCGTAGATCTTTGGAAAGCTATTGAAGCATCAAGGAATGGTGGATCGTTACTATCTGAAATCAATCGCACCTTTCTCACATTGATCCCTAAAAAGGATGATTCTAAATCCCCCAGGGATTTCAGACCTATAGCTTTATGCAATACTATCTATAAAATCCTTTCTAAAATTTTAGAAAATAGACTAAAAGTGATTCCCCCTAAGATTATATCAGAAGAACAAACCGGTTTCATTCTAGGTAGATCAATCTTAGATGGAATACTCATGATACAAGAAGCACTACATTTAGCCAATAAGAATAAAGTGGCAAGCATGTTCATGAAATTGGATATCCAAAAAGCATATGACATAGTTGTCTAGAGGTTCTTATGTAAAACCTTAGAAGCCTTTGGTTTCTCACACCAATGGATTAACTTCATATATTAGTGTATTTCTACTACAAAATTTTTAGTCCTTATTAATGGTACCCCGAAGGTTTCTTTGAAAATTCAAGAGACATTAGACAAGGAGATCCCCTTTCTCTATTTCTATTTATTATCATGGAAGAAGCCTTTGGGAGAGCACTTACCAAGGCTCATAACGAAGGAAAAATAAATGGTAAAATTGTTACAAAAAATATCCCCAACATTACCCACCAACAATATGTAGATGGTACCATTCTGCCAAGTGAGAGTACAACAAAAGAGGCCTTAAACATCAAGTTTATCATTCAAGAGTCTATGGTAGCATCAGGTCAAAAAGTGAATACAACAAAATCCAAAATCTTTTTCATTAACACCAAACCTGAATCGAAAATGCAAATTTGCGACATCATGGGTTACAAAAGGGGCACATTCCCATGCAAATATCTAGGTATTGAGTTAGAAAAAATAAGTAAATCCAATAAGGCATGGAAAAGTATTCTAGATAGATTGGATGCTAGGATAAGTGGCTGGAAAGATAAATGGCTTATAAAAACTACTAAAATCACAAAGATTAAATCAATGTTGTCCACTATCCCAACATATTTGCTATCCTATCTTCTTTTGTCTAAACATATCAATAAGAAGCTTGAGGCAAAACTTAGAAGCTTCCTTTGGAATGACTGTGGGGACTCAAAAAAATTGGCCCTCATAAGATGGGAAAACATATGTAAACTGAAGGAGTCTGGAGGTTTAGGTATTAAAAACTTAAATTGGCAAAATGAAGCTTTAGGGGCTAAACTTACATGGTGCCTTTTTGTAGAAAGTGATCATAAGTGGGATAAAATTATGTATAACAAATACCTTAATGCAGCTAATCCCTTTTCCATATTAAGGATGAGGACCCTCCCCAAAGGATCTAAATGTTGGAATTTTATAGTTAAAAGTTGAGCCCTTATCAGTAAATATCTTACTTGGGACATTGGTAAGGGTGACGAAGCCTTATTCTAGGAAGATTCATGGGATGGGCTCCCCCTAGTAGACAGCATGGGGATACCTGCAAGCATCAAAGAGAAATTAGTCAAAAACTAGGGAAGCAAGGTCATTGATTATAAAACCAAAAAAACAATGAATGGAATCACAAGCTAGGAATGGAAATCTGTGGAAAGCATGGACATGGAACCAATAGCAAAAATGGTATACAAAAAGATTATCCAGAGTAGGAAAATAAAGCAATTAGAAAGGAACGAAACACTCATATGGGCAGCATCAAAAGATGGCAAGTACAACATGAAAATGGTTATAGAGCTCTCACTCATTCCCAAAGATGGGAAGAAGTGGAAATCCCACTTAAACTCTGTTGGGATTCATCCTGTCTACCAAAGGTAGGTTTCTTTTTTTGGTTGGCATTTCAGAATAGGATCCTTATGGACAATAAACTCTATAAGTTGGGTTTTGAGGGCCCATCAAGATGTGTGTTATACAGACAAGATAGCAAAGACACTAATCACATCTTATATATATGTTCTTATACACAACAATGTTGGGAATGGCCCAGACACATGTTGGGCTAGAATGCCCCCATGCCAAAATCCTTAGTTGATCTTCTCAAAGGCTAGCCAACAGATATTAATAAAGGTATCTATTACAGAATATGGAATATTATCCCATCTATCCTCATGTGGGAGGTATGGAAAGAAAGGAATAGAATAATATTTCATGACCAGGATATGGTGCTAGATGAGATTATAAAAACAATAGAAGCATGTATAGTTGAGACTTTAAACTCTCACGTTAGAAATTCCCATAAAGAAGAAGGATCATTCTTGAGTTGGGATGGGTCAATAAAAAAGATATGGAAAAACCTTATTAATCCTCCACTTGTTTATAAAAAGAAGAATAAAGAGGCGAGGGAGGATTGTAGATGGACCCCTCCTCTGACTAGGTGGGCCAAGTTAAACTTTGACAGAGCATCAAGAGGCAATCCTGGATCTTCAAGAATCAAATGTATCATTACTAATGAGTCAATCAAGTGGATTTCCAAAAGGGCTAAATCCATAGAACCAACAACTAATAATATGGTTGAGCTAGAAGCCTTGCAAGAAGGACTCCAAATTAGCCTAATTCTAGGCTTACCCAGTATTATCATTGAAGAAGACTCTCAAATTGTATTAAATGCAATTAGGAAAAGAGTGACTCCTAACTGGGTCTTAAACGTAAAGTTAGAAGAAGTTCTCAATATTTTGGACCATTTTGTAGATACTCAAATCTGTCATATTTTCTGGGAAGGCAACAAAAAGGTAGATTAGTTGGAAAATAAGGGTGTTAATAGTAAAAATACATTAGTCTTCAATGACCGATAATCTTAATAGGAGCCCCTAGCTCTTAGTACATTTATCAATATTTTAATGTAAGATTATCTAATAGACAATATAAAGTAGCTCTAACTATAACTAGATTACGATCTAGACTAGCCATGAAGAACTTTTTAGGTTTTCAGGTTACTTCTTTAATAGTTTCCTCATCTCAAGTATATTGTAACAGTATCCTAAGAGTACATTCATGTATCCTAAGATTATATCCATGTATATTCATACAATAATGCTTATACAGTAAACATAGGGGTTGACTGAGAGTAAGTACAGATCATTCAAATTGGTAATAAAAATTTAAATTAAAATATAAAAAAGGTATAGTTATTTAGACGACCTACTCATTAGGAGTGTAGTTATGCTAATCATGATTAGCTCGTCATTTTACTATCAGTCGAATGCTCATCCTCGAAAGTTATTTTTTCTATTAACATGGTTGTTGTATCCCATTCTAACTTCTAAAGTTAGTTATCTCTTCGTTGTCTTTCCCATTATGGCATATCACTTATTCCCATCTTGCTTCGTTTCATAGTGGCATCATGTAGGTGGCATCAACTAATGTCGACATGTATCTAGGTACTTCTAGATCCTTCATATGTTATTTTATTGTCTTTTAGACCCTTTCTTTCCCCATCACTTTCATCCTAAGCTAGTTTTAACCTTGCTATAGACACCAATATCTGTGCTTTTCACATATTGGAAATGTGAACCATGGCATTTCATGGAAATGTGAAACTTGAGAGATGGAGTTGATTGTTATAACTGGTGGATGATATGACAAGAATTGTGGTGAGTTATGCCCTAGGATAAGGAATTTCAATTAAAATTTCTCATGGAGAAGGAATAGCAAGTTATAGGGGAATTTGTTGGGTGTTTGGCTAGAGCTAGAGTAGATAAGTGGGCAATGGTCAAAATCTATCGAAATGTGTTTGATCCAGTCTAGTGTGTGGGTTTGGAAGAAGCATTATGAGCTTAGATGAGAAACTCATAACTCTCCTTCCAAAAATGTATATGACACATCCACTTGGGAGTTTTGACTTGGCTATTGTCCCAAGACACCCTTCGTTGGTTATTCGTGGGCATGCAACTTTTAACCTAAAATGGTTGAAGATGGACGCTAGCATTTAGTTTCTCCTTAGACGGAGAGGGATTATTGAGGATGGAGGCAGGGCATGGCTCAAACGTTATCTTGGTATTTTTAAATCTTATATACACTCGAGAGTGGGGTTGGAGAATTTGGAAGCACTAGATTTCTGCATCCCCAACATTGAAAAGTCAAGCAACAATAATAGCTCCTTTGAATTCCTGCCACATTTCCAATCTAAAAACCCTAAGGATATTGCTGAAATCATTATGGTTTTCTAGAAATAGCAGTCTAAGACTCACATGTTCTATGTTTGGAATTCTAGTTTTTGTATTCCAGCTATAGGGTTGAGGGTTCCCTTGTTTTGCCCTCGACCCTATGTTTTGGTTTGTTCTTTGTTAGGTCCTTTTTGTCCTTTCCTTTTAGTCTATAGGCTATGGTCTGATAAGTTTGTTAGACTATCATGCATCGGGTTAGCAAGGATTGTATCTTAAATTTCTTCTTTTGGAATAGCAGTAAAGATAGTAGGATATGTCTAAAGTCTGTGTATTGTATTAAGGATAATATCAATCGTAGTTTCTCTCAAGGAATGCTGGAAACTTTTTTAGTAGAAAGTTTGTAAGATATGTTATAATATTCAGTAGCTCAGATACCTCTGAATCCTAATCTTCGTAAATTCATAATGAAATTAATATATATCAAGTATTATAATAGCGATGAGTTATATTTTGCCTTCTACTTCCTTTGAATGGAGCAGTGTATCTGTTCTGATATTACTTAGGACGTATTTCATCTGCTTAACATTACTGGGGTTTGTTTTAGCCAAGATAGGAAAAATGTATGGTGAATACAAGAAGATAACACTTTAATCTTAATAGGTAGACTAAGCAGATTGGAATGATCTAAATCAACCTAGAAGGGTAATTAGGATGGCATAAAGAGCAATACACTAAGGCAATTCTAATAAAAATAATTTCTCAATATGATGTTTATAATGACATTACTTAAATAAGTAAGGGTAGGAATCTTATTGTGTATAGGAAAGTTTTAATCAATAAAGTACAACAACTCCTAGCTTAATATACTAGAACTAGTTTCAGTATAGTTCAGAGTAATTGAATTTATTTCTTGTTTATTATTAAGGAAAGTTAGGATCAAACTCACATTAGAAATAAATATGATGTCAAATTGAGAGATTACAACTACTAATTGGGTTTAATTTCAACATTAATGTCCTTCATGGATATCCCAAGTATTTCAGCAATATCCTACTAGTAATTCAAGATCTTAATTGTTTTTAGCTAACAACTCTAATGCTTGCTTTAAGTTGTATTTACTGAGTAGTAGGGTAGTAAGGACATATCATCTCAGGAAAAATAACTTAGAAGGGGTACTACCAAGAGTTTAAAGCTCTGTTCGAACCATTCATCTCGAATTAAGGATTATGATGGATTGATAGAGGAATCATCAAGACTATAAAATTAGAAGAGGACTCGTGTCCTTCTCCTTGTAATGATAATAAAAAATTGGGTAATGATAACTGGGGTATGTCCCTTTTAATAATGTAAGAATAAAGGACTATGGTCCTGAGCAAGACTAGAGGTTTTCTTCTCCGTTCTTTCCTACCAGTCCCTGTTTGAATGGAGATTCTTTGTTGTTCTATTATTATTTTTAATATAATCAAGGCTTAGGACATTTATTGATATAAAAAAAAAAAAAAATCAAAAGTATTTTAATAATAGAGATAATTTAAAAAATTGTATAAATATTTTTCAAAAAAATATTTTTTAAATAATAATCATAATAATTAGTTTTGAAGATATATATACACACACACACACACACAAACAATAATAATTCATTTGAAAAATTATTCTCCAAAAAGAGTGAGCTACAAGTGTAATGCCCCGCTGAGAGATCCTTGGAACAAGGATAATAAAAGCCAAGATTGTTTTTTTTAAAAAGTATGGATGCACATGACAATCAACATACAAGGATCATAAAATTGACTACCAATGAATCTCCAAATGCTACTACCAACTGACATGCTCAACTAAAAGATGAAAACCAAGGATGATAACAAAACATAAAATCTCTGATCTATCGAAGTTTGGAAATTCAAGGAATCCCATAGGGTACTCAAAACACAAAATTTTGTTCTTTGAATAATAATAGAGATGCCCTCTTTTTTCTGTGCAAGAAAACACAACTGACAATCTCGCGCAAGGAAGTGTACTAGGCCATGCAAGGGACTACCTTCTCATACAAAGAAATGCTTGGCCTAGCTACCAAAACCATTGCATTAATGTTGAGGCTCATGTGAGGAAGTGCAAGCAACCACACAAGAAATGCAAGCCCCCATGTGAGACATCAAACTCTTGTGCGAGAGAGTACAATCTCACACGAGGAACACAATAGCAAGCAAGGAAAACAAAAGATGAAAAGATGGGGAAAACAAATCCTCCACATCGGGGAGTACCAGATCCAAAAATCAAGGTTTGGACACTCGAACACCATAATAGAAAGATGAAATAAGCCATAAGATGGAACAAGCAACCATCCATCTAAAACATAATAGTATAAGGAAGCGTATTGAAAGCAACATCGCAATGTAAAAAAACAACTACACTATTGCATGGTTCCTCCCAACCACAACATCATCATGAGACCTCAAAGGTCCTAGTCATCCCTCGTGCATAACATCCCAAACTACCAACCCAAATAGTCAGAGTTGTCTTATGAGGGCATCACTACTAAAATGTAATTACATCATAAGAATAAAGAAATATAACATGCTAACCAAGAAAGCAATAGATACTCCAAATAAGTAAATCACATCATTAATCATATGCTAAAAATCATAATATAGGAATGTTTCAAATAAACTAATGTAATCTAAACATGATATCCAAGCATCCTAATGAAAGCATAAATCACAAAGAAGCATACTCCGAAATCCCAAATATACCAACTGAAACATTAAGCACCAATCACACTAGAATAAGAGATTGTCTCTGTACATCGATCCCCAGTAGTCGTATAGGTAGCTACGCCTCCCAACCAAGTAAAACCCATAGGTTCACTCCCATCGTGTTGATGGAGATAATGATCCAACCACAAATACACATAAAGCACACATACATGGCTGACACTCACACCAAACAGTAATGATGACTAAAACCAAGATCATGAGACAATGCAATTACAACAAGTTCTGGTCAAACACTCAATGGGTAACTATGTAGGGGCTCCCTGCATGGATATTCACTTGACATCAAATAGCCCAAGCTAGATATCAGGCGGTTCAATTTCCCAATGGAAGGCTCTCACACTATGTCCTTTTATTATCTTAGTTTTATTACCCAGTATTTTATTTAGTTATTACTTGTTTAAAACTTCTTCACACCAACCCTCTGAGTACAACGATGACTAGGCTATGAGATAGAAGCCCCCTCCATGGTGTTACTCTACCCTACCCATGCTCATCCAATGATGAGTGCTCATAGGCATGCATATTCCCAACCTGATCCCAAATGAACATACTCATTGCAATACAAACAGGAGTTCAGGCCTCACAACTCACCCAACAAATGCACACACCCATGCTCGTGTGTGGCACAACAGCATCATGAAGATCATAACACAAGGGTTGAATGATAACACAAGAAAAATAACACTCAACTAAATACAAGCTCGGAAGGATGGATGCAACACACATCCCAATGCAACATAAAAGTGAAACAATGGTCTGACTAACATCTTATGGATAATCCAAGTCCACAACCAACATCATGCCAAGAAAACCCTAGAACGCTGGGTGGCACACAAATTGAGGTAAAAACCTCAAAACTCAAAAACTTTAAAATTAAGACCCATTTGGTCTTTGGGCACAAAAGCCAAAAAAATCCAATAACCAACATAACGGTGCAAAAACCCAAACCCTTATCTTGAAAATTAGGAAAATGTTCATACTCGACCAACTAGATAGAACTAACAAATAGAAATGGAGGGGAACACTAGTTCTCGACCTTCTAACATACATCTACCAGAAATGAAAGCAAAAATGGAGCTAAAAGACAAAAATGGGAGAGCCCTACCTGATAGCCAAAAGGGCTAAAACGAGAATCAACTAGATAAAATAAATATCCCGTGGAAGTTGTCGAAAGTAGTGGAAAAGCAAGATCTCCCCGAGCTAGATCCAATGAGACCGATCTCGCAAAGCTCCCACCCTCGTAGCTCTCACAATGAACATAAATAAAATCCTCCAGAAGAGGATTTTGGAAAAAGCTCTCAAATTTGTAATTTCCAAAAGTGAGAAGTGAGGAATTAATTTCCTCTTTCGATACTTATTCACTTTTTGAGTAAATAGCCAGGAAAAATAGTTAAACCCCAAATCAATCCAAACAAAAATAGGCTATTCCAAGTAATTGGAATTCATCTATGGAAAATCTACCAAAAATTAAAATTAATTTAAATAAAGCTTGAAAACCCAAAATCACATAAATTCCTTAACAACTTTTGTGACAATGCAAACCTCTAAATGCACAGACACATTCATAGGTCTAGTCACATAATGCAAATGAGTCCGGATTTAATAATCACTGGAAGGTTTAATCTAAACAATTAAATAAGACATGTCAACCATATAGGGATTACATTGGTAAAATATGAAGAGCTAAATCATTAACTCCATGTGCCACTGTCAAGAATATAAATCATGCACACTAAAACACATGATCAAGTGCAATTGTATATAATAACATAGCTGAAGTAATAAATGCATTAAATAACCTAATTTAATCATTTATTTAATTATACCTAAATAATCCATTTACATCACTCACATTCGCATAAAACATAACAAAGCAAGAATGAAGTAAATTACCATAGCATTAAATCAAACACATAAACATTATCAAAGATATGTCCAAATACTAGATAACCAAATATCAACATATAACCTATTGTTATCTCAAAATGGCATCATCATGCAAATATGATCAACTGAACAACGTAGTAACCTAACATCTATGATACTGAAATCAAAGTATAACATCTGACCCTCATGTCATCTCAAAATGTAAAAATAACATAAGTAACAATATCTCTCGAATCAAATTATAACAAGGTATAGACTGCAAACACGAGAGCACTACAGAAAGTCTTTGTTCTTATAAATGTATGCATATCACTATGAGCAAATTAAGGTTGTATAAGAATTTCAAAGATCTATTTTCATAGAGTATGAGGTCCCATGAAAACAAAAAAATATATGTTAGACTATTGAGAATCTTTAATTGAAAAAAGACTTTCTTTATTTTTAGAATGGTTTGCCAAATCAGAGAGGCATGAGAAATTGTTCCGTTAGCTTACAATATTTTTGGCACCTTGTCAATTAATTAATATTTAACCCTCATAAAAAATAAAAGAAATAGTGTTTATTTATTGAATGGTGAAGGTAGACAACATGGACCAACAATTTGAGATATGAAAGATAAACCAAGGACATTGTTGAAAGTTATATTAAGAGGTTTTTCATTCATTTATTTGGGAGCTTAAACTTTTAATAACTTTACTACAAGATTCATGACTTCACCAACTTTAATATATTCGTAAAAATCTCACCAAATTTCTTATATAGGGTCTCATATAAAGGGCTACAACTTTATTTTTAAGGTATGCAGGGTCCCATGAGAATTTTGAGGGTTAAAGGATTATTTGGAATATTTTCTTGCAAAATAGGAGCCTCTTCTTTTTAGGCTTGTGAAATTTTCCCACCAACTTAGAAGAAATTTATGCCACATGCCAAAGTTATCCATATTTTATTTCCATAAAAATCAAATATATACTACCAAAAAAAAAGTGTCTTAATTTTTGTGGTGATCAAGAGAATTGTATAGATCTTGTGAGACCCAAGAGCTTTGATGCCACCATTTTGATTGTTCTTATTGACAACATTGATATATTAAGAGACACAATGCCCTCACTTAAGGTGAATAAAGGAATAGCAGATCAACATAGCTTAATGAAAGTCTACCAACATCTATCATAAAGACTTTGCTCTACCACTAAACTAATGACCTCTTTGTAGGTAGGCTTTTTCTATTTTCTTTTTTTTATGGTTTGTTGTGTCTCATTGTTTCAAGTAGATTTTATGCTACCTACAAGAGCTCTACCATCTCTAAGGGAAAGTGCATAGCTTTTCATATATCATCATTATTAATTCTGTTAAAGAAACATTATAATTTTTAGCATTGTCTACAAAGATGGTTTATTTTTTTCTACCATTGTGAGATAATGGTGAAATTGACCTCTAGACTTTATAACACATGCCTAAGTGAAAATCCATTGATGAGTAATTAATAAAGAATCAGCATTTATACCCTTGTATGATATAATTAGTGGACATAAAAAATATACACAAAGATGTCTTATTTTGTTATTAAAACTACCATATCATTACTTACATGCAAATATCTTTAAAATCAATTAGCTTTGACGCTTATAATGCTGAAAATTAGATTTCCTTACAATTATAATTGTATTATAAATTTATTTATTAATCTATTATGAATTTATTTTTTTCATTCTACATTTGAAGCTTATCTCAATTTTGCAAAAAATGACTTATTTCTTTATGCTTAAATATTTGGTTGTGGAAATGTGATGGAATGTATTTTTTGGGGGCCTTAATAACATATTACTTAATTTAAATTTTGAATATAGATAGGCCCTATATTAAAGTCGGATCTAATAAATTGAAAATTATAACTAGTCAGAACCCTTGCTTTAAAATGAATTTCAAATTAGCATATTGTTAATTTTAAGTTATTTTTACATCCATAAATGTGAATCTATATAAATTTCCACTATAAGAAAGATTCAAAACTTGACACAAAAAGAGAAATATTCTAAGAAATACTTTTTGATTTAAATGGGTGTGTTCAATTTTATTGAAATCACAACAAACATTATTAGATCCAAGACATGAGAAATTTAAAAAGACTAGTTTCAAATTTCCAAAGGCATATAGGCTTAGTTTTACACCAAATAAAAGAAAACTAATAAGAATATAGGCTTAGTTTTACACAAAATTACATATTGCATCAAACTATAATTTATGTATCAATAGTACAAGTTATGACTTTATTGTATGAAAACAATGACATATAAGACTAACGAATTTTCATTATCAATAGTTTGATTGTGGTTGAATCTACCCCTATTATAAATTTAGACGTGGAATGGGCTCAGTTGTGGTTGACCATGTCGCAAGGGACAACAAAGACAAGATTTGTTTCATTTCAATACTTAAAAACATTTCTAGTCAATTCCTTTTAGTTTACAAGAATGTTTCAGGTTCATTTTCAACTCTCTTTGCAATTTATCCTTGGTAAAAGAACTTCAAGAATGATCCCTAGTTTTTGTTTTATGTTGTTATTAAAATAGTAAGTATAATGACTTGCATTATTTCAAATCATAAGTCTTAGGTAGTTGAAGGCTTAACTTAAACATTATAATCTAATTCCATTAAATAGTATTTTTTGATTTAACTTTTAAATAACATCAATAGTGACTTCATCTGTAAAGGCTTAAATATTTACCATTAACTACTTCTCTTAAAATCGTAACATAATTAGTTCTTTTAAATAATGACATTTTTTTTTTATGATATAATTTTATATCACTCTTTGGTATAATATGTTATTATCCACTATCATGGTGTGTTTCTACTTATATAGTCTATTATATTTAATTGCAATATGCATTGAGCATAATAATAAGGAAAATTCATTTATTTCTAAGAGTTGTTTTTACAAAGTGTTGTTAATCTTTTTCTTTTCCATATTTTCTTCTAAAAATATTTTGTAATCTCATTGCAATGAGCCTTTTATTATATCTTTATTTGTTACTTATTAAATTATTTATTTGCAGTTATTATGTATGCATTCAATACCATGAGGCATTAGAATCCTCTAGAAAACTAGTTTTTCTACTTAGGCTTCAAATTTTAATAATGTACTTAGAAATATTTCATCATTCAAATCGATATATAAAATGTTGAATGCATCATCTATATGCAAAGTTCATTTGGAAATACTTTAATCTTCCCTTGCATTAAATGTATCACTTTTCTATATTTTTTCTAAAGGAGGTGAACGTAGAAGATCAACTAACAACTTATCTCAACAAATCTTTCTAGAAGAGACAAGAAGGTAAGGTTTTTAAATCAATTCCATGATATTTTTTCCTAGTTACATTTATTTGATTTGTTGAAATTACATATGATTTAAAATTAATAATAAGATAGGAAAAACAAATTTATAGTCTCTTTTCTTTACAATAATTTTTATTAATGCTTAACACTTGGTCAAATCTAAATAACTATTTCCCTTACATAATGATATTTACAAATTCATAAACTATATATATATATATATATATATATATATATATATATATATATATATATATATATATATATATATATATATATATATATATATATATATATATATATATATATATATATGCAATGTTTTATTTATATGTTTCATGTTTAGGGTACGAGTAGGGTCATGAAGAGGTTATAGTTAGACTTAGAATCAGGAGTATGGTTAGGGTTATAATTAGATTAGGTTTAGTGATATGGCTAGGGGTAGGGGTAGAGCGAGACATACAATAAGATTACTATTGTGATGATAGTTATATTTATATTTAGGGTTAGGTTTTGGCTTAGGGTAAAAAGTAGTTTTATATTAGGACTTAGCATTAAAAATATGGTTAGGCTAGCATTATGGTTAGGGTTATAATAAGATACATGTTAAGGTGATAGGTAGGCTTATATATATATAAATATAAATTAGCTACCCACTTGCATGTGTAATGCGTGGATTGCATATATACCTCAAGTATTTATTATATTTTTCGTTATTCTCTTTTTTAGGCTTTGAAGTTGTTAGGGTATTTCTTAGTTGCTCTGTTATTTTCGCTTATATATATATATATATATATATATATATATATATATATATATATATATATATATATATATATCTTTGTTTGTATTCTTGTATATATAGATATATACATTTATATAACATTTTTTGACTTTTGTTTGTCTTGGTCTTCGTTAATAATTTATGTATGTTTTATTTTTATTTTTACTTTTTAATTTTTTAATTTTTAATTTCTTTATTCTTTATTCTTTTCTTTTCATCCCCTTTTTTAACTTCTTCTTGTGGGTTGACTTTGGTTTTAGTCTTTCCCCACTAGTGTCTTGTTTTGTTTTTTATATAGTTTTATTTATTCATTATGTTTTTTGTTTTTAACTTTGGGGTTGGTGCTTCCTTTTCTTTTTCCTGTTCTCCTATATATGGTGAGTCTTTTCTAAATCTGCTACTTACTTCATTTGACATCTCCTGCTCTCTCATCCTGATGATGGATCACGTAGTGTGATTCGAAACGTTGATGACAAAAATCTCCACACAATCTAATCCAGAAAACTGATCAACATAACTAAAATGGATTGTGGAAATCTGATCGCATTAAAGGTAGGCTTATATTCAAAGTAACAATTTTTCTTACAATTAGAAGTAGGCTTATGAATAGGGTTACAATTAGAGTCAACAACACAAATATAGTTAGCGCTAGGGTTAGGCTTCCAATGAGGATTAGTGTTATGGTAATTACAATTACTATAGGGTTATTATTAAGGTTTAGACTCAACGATACAATTAGGCTTAGGAATTACTAATTGGGAAAAGGTTACATTTAGCAATATAATTAGGGTTGGACTTATGATTATGACTAGGGTTAGGGTTAGGGTCAAGGTAATTAATGATAAGGGTGAGACATAGGATAAGTGAAGGGTTAGACATAGGATTACTCTTTGAGTTAGGGTTAAATATAGAGTTATGGTTAGGGGAACACTTACAACATGGAAGCTATTAGAATTAGAATTAGTGTTACATTGAGGAGTAGACTTAGGGTTAAGGGTAGTATTATTGTAATTGTCACATTATTTTTTTATGTGGGTTACTATTATTGTGACACCTACGGTTAGTGTTAGTGTTATGTGTACACCTAAGGTTAGTGTTGGGGGAACTATTACCTTACAATAATAAGTTTGTTAGGGTTCATGTTATTTTTGGAAATAGCAATGGGAAAGTAAGTTCTGAGAGGGGTGGGGGGTGAATCAACACTTAAATTTTTTTCTTGTAAAATATATCACCAACATCTATCTCATAACTTAACATGTAACTAAAATAACATGACATGCATCACATCCATGGCATAAAATAAATAACACATGACATAGTAAATTGGTTACCCAAAAACCCTCCAATGAGAAGGTAAAACTAGGGTGGGGATGGCACCCACAAATCTTCACTACTGTAGTTGTAAAGTGTGGCCTATTATGGCTACAATATGTTTGATCATGATCTATGATCTACCCTGCGAAAGGTCTACCATGTTAAAGGCTTACAAAGACTATTAGTCTCACCTTGTTAAAGGATTTAAACTTGCAATAAAGAAAACATTTAGTTAAAAGATTTACAAAAGCCTCTCAAGACTTAAACCCTGTTAGGACTACTCGATTAAGAGATTTTCTCTATATCACCTATTAGAATGATTCAACACCATGATCCTTCGGTTAGCACCTCTCTACTTGAAGTCAAATCTTCTCCTTACTAATTAAACCTTGATCCTCCTAATCAGATATGTCTCCTCTATCCTTTCACTTCTATAATATGTTCTTCTCAAACTAATTCTTCAATGCATAGCTCTGACATAGCCATCTCAGCCACCATGAATGCTCTCTCCACAATTAGCATTCTCCACACTTAGCATTCATCTCCTCGCACACACTACAAACTCTTTAGGGTTTGCCTTGTTAAATAAAAATTGGTGGGGATGGATTGGGTAAGAATCAACAACTATGTTTGATCCATATTGCCACCTTAAGCTTCCATTTTTTTGACTGGTTGCATGTACTACATAGGGATTCACAATATACCTACATACTTATCTTTCATAATCGTAAAATATGATTATGTCGGCCTAAAATTGGTTTAGATAGAAGTTTTTGACATTACAAACAACTATGCCAAAAAATTGTTCGCTTGACATCCAAAGACTCTAATGCTCAACCTTCACTGTGCTCCTAATGTTGTAACTCAACTTTTGAATAGCTTAGCACACTCTATTTACTCAGTACCTGAGTCACTCGACATGTATATTTTTCTCGATACTTGAGTGACTCAACACTAACTATCCATATTGCTCAACATGTATTGGCTAAAAACTTATTCTTGACATGCGTTGATCACTCGGCTTGCACTGATTGCATAGCTCGCTCTGATCACTCAACATACATTGATTACTTGACTTGTGTTGTATTTCTACTAGATTATGACTAAGTATTTTGTCACTACCTTGTCAAAACCAATATGAGATTAACAATCTCCCCCTTTGACATGAGTGGAAAAACACTTTGCCATGGCATATACATCCTTACATTATGCATAAGTTAGACAATATATTCTTCATTACTTAGATCATTTTTTTTTTTTCTGCCCTAATACTCCTACTGAGTAGATATCTGCCTTGAAAATATTTCCATCAAAATTTCATAATCGCCCTTTTTTGACACTTATGTCATTTGGGTAAACCTTCAAGGTGGAAACAATAACAACAACAACAACTATCATAATTGAAACAATAATAATTCAAACCATGATAATTAGAATCAAAATCAAAACAACAATCGGAATAACCAACAATCTCACAATCAAACATAATTCTTTGCTCGCAATAACAACAATAACAACTAAAATCGTGATTATGACTGAAATAGAAAGTTCACTAGCTTTCATAAACCCTTAGATGCCATATTCTAGAAGCTACTCGATCACCATTTGATGGTTTTTCCCAACACATGGCCTTTTGATGAAAATTAACCCAAATCCAAGTGGTATAGGGAAAATGAATATTGCAAGTACCACCACATCAAAGGACACGACACTAATAAGTGTATCAAGTTCAAAATCTCCATCCAAAATCTTGTCAATGATGGGGAAATTGAGGTTGAAGGAGTTCTACCCTCTAAAAATGCTAAATTGAAGATCTTTCAAAAGTCATTCCCTGACCACAATAATGACAATAATAGCAATGGAAACAACAATACAAACAATGCCAATCGAGCTTCCACATCTAACATGCTCCACTATGGCTATTCTACGAACCACATATCAGGATTCAACTCCTTGTGTGGTAAAATAGAAAAAAATGATATATGTGGTTTTGACCACATTGAAGAAGTAGACACTCATGTAAATAACCTTGTCCTACAAGTAGTTGATTGTGGTGCAACCACTTGGTGGGGAAGAATTACTTTGCAAGCTGCCACCCCCAATCCCACTAATCCATCAGTTCCACATGCGCCTACTACATCATCCACTTCACAAAGACTTGCTTCTCACTACGATGTCCTATCTCAGTTAGGGAAGACTCCTACACAAATATCCATTCTCAAGCTTCTCACTACCTCACTTATCCACAGAGAAATTCTTGAGACTTCTCTTTTAGAGTCTTATGTTCCTGAAAACATCAATGTGTCCCAATTCACTACCATGATTGGAAATCTTGTTACCCGACAACACTTTGTCTTCATAGACAAAGATTTCCAAGGTCCTAATCACCACCACAATTTTTTGCTCCACATGAAGTCCTTATACAATGACAAAATAAAATGAGTCCTTATAAATAATGGATATAACTTAAACCTTTGTACATTGAAGATGATCTATTTCTTGGGGCTCCCAAAAGATCTCCTAGACATCAATAAAAGGACAACCATTAAAGCATATGATGAAAGAGAAAGAGAATAAAAAGGGGTTATCATGTTACTACCAAAGGTTGGATCAACTGTAATCAATACTGAATGTCATGCCCTAGATTTGGACTTACCATATAACATCCTACTCGGTCGACCTTGGATACATACACTGAAAGCAGTCCTATCTACTTATCATCAGTGCTTGAAATTTCCCCACCAGGGAAGAGAGGTCACAATTCCAAGAGATCCTTTTGCTTTTGCTTTTTGTAAGAGATTGGAAGGTGCTCCAACAAATTTTTGTCCAGTTGGTGAGTTTGCTAAGGTTATACCTAGATCTCTCACCATAATGGAAACACCTTCCACAATAATTCTAGAGTCATCCAATATTCATTCCAGTTCCTATAAAGGAAAAGAGAAGGTTGAAGATATCAAGGCCAATACTACAGTGAAGAAGGTTACCTTTGTTGATCAAGAAATGGGAGAGTATAACTTTGAGAATGCTTTGTGCATTGGACAACTACCACTCTCCCCTTGATCCTTTGAAAAACCTTCCCAAATACCTCCTTCTACAAATAAGGATACTATGCATGTTAATAAAACAACCTTTAATCATTGGGGTTCACTTAGTGATGAACACATGGAGTCTAATATCTTAGATTGGCTATATTTTGATAGAAAATATGATCTTGTGGAATTTTATAAAGATAAGTATGTCAAGGCTCCTCCCATCATTGAAAACATGGGATATCATGGAACCAACCTTGGACCTAAAGAAAATGGAACTAGACAACCCCTTAAGGCTTCTAGCTATTAGGTTTGGGCTCCATTAAACCCAAGGTGTCTTTTGCTGACAACTATTGTATGGTTGAACCTAATTTTGAGACTGAGGAGGAGGAATTTTTTGAAATACCCTTCCAATACATTGAAGATGACCTAGATAACTATGTTTGTGCCATCACCATATTCGACCTTTCATCCACCAAACTATACCTTACTAACCTTGACATGATAGACTAGGACCTTCGAGACACACTACTAGCTCTCAATATCTCTAACTATAATGAAGTAGTGATGGCTCTTTTTGGCCGCAAGAATCTCCAAGATTATGAGCATGAGATCCAATATAATGAGGAAGCCTGCTTTGGTAGCCAAGTCAACTCTCATAGTCACAAAAGTGAAAATGAAAGCAAAAATATAAAAAATAGAAGAAACATCCTCTAGTGAAAACTCTTTTAGAGCACTCTTGGATGAAGAAAAAGACAAAGTAAAGGACACATCTTCTAGTGAAAACCTCCTAGAGGTGCCATAAAAGGAAGAGAATGACTTTCCATTCAAATATCTACCATCAGAAAATCCATCTGTGTTGAATGAAGATACAATCCAGTTAACTTGGGCATGATAGATTATCCACAAATTGCCTACATTGTTACTACACTAAGTCTTGAAGAACAAAAAGTGATGATTTCATTCCTATAGAAAGGAAAAATCAATTTCACATGGACATACAAAGACATGCTTGGTTTAGACATAGATTTAGTTGTGCATCACCTAGCCATGGATCCGCAAGATGCATCCTAAGGTAGCACTTTTGGTCAAAGTAGAACTATAGAAAATGTTAGAGGAAAAATTCATCCAACCTATTAATTATCCTGAGTGGGTTTCCAACATTGTTCTTATAGGTAAAGCCTCTAGGGGCATCCACATCTGTTCAGATTTTTGAGATTAAATCTTGCATGTCCTAAGGATGATTTTTCACTCCCCAACATAGACATTATAGTGGATTGGACTGTTGGAGATGAAATGTTATCTTAAATAGATGGTTTCTCTAGTTACAATCAAATCAAAATTTCTAGAAGAAGATCAACACAAAACAACATTTACTACCCCATGGGGAACCTTTTGTTACCGAGTCATGCCTTTTGGCTTGAAGAATGTCGATGCCACCTATCAATGTGTAATGACCATAATCTTCCATGATCTTCTACATGTAATAATGAAGGACTATGTTGATGACATTCTAGGAAAATCTAAGACACGTAATTCCCACATTATTATTCTTACCACCATATTTAAAAAGCTGGAGAAATATAGAGTTTTCCTTAATCCTAAGAAGTGTGTTTTTTGGGGTTTAGTCTGGAAAGTGTTTAGATTGCATAGGTTTAAGAAGAGGCATTGAGGTAGACCCTACAATAGTAAAAGCCATCATGGAAATGCCTCCACCTACTACATCGAAATAACTCCATAGCTTTCAAGGGCAGTTACATTCCATCAAACGATTTGTGTCCCAATTAGCAGATAAAGTTCATCCACTCCAACATGTTCTTTGAAAAGACACCAAGTTTCAATGGGATTTCCTATGTCAGAAATAATTTGAGCAAGTTAAATTCTACCTGGCTAATCCACCATTACTAGTCCCTCTAATCGCCCATTGATTCTCTACATTTATGCCACTTTAGTTGCCCTAGGTGCTCTTTTAGCACAACTAGATGACTATGGTAATGAGAAAGCTATCTACTATCTCAGTTGAACATTAGTTGGCTGTGAGTTGAACTATATTGCTATAGAACGAGCTTGTTTGGTTGTAGTGTTTTGCACACAGAAACTACACCATTACATGCTTAATCATACTACACATCTCATTGCTAAAATAGATCCCCTCAAGTATTTTCTATCAAAAGCTTCCCTCATAGGTCGTGTTGCAAAATAGGTCTTGATTTTAAGTGAATTCGACATTGTCTATAAAGACTGCAAAGCCATTAAGGGACAAGTCATTGCCAACCAACTTGCAGAAGCTCCTCTTCAAGGAGACCACCCTATCATAGTAGATTTTCTAGATGACACAATTATGACTATTACCCCTAGTACACAATGGAAACTATATTCTAATGGTTCTTTCACACAAAAAGGATTGGGGGTAGGAATTTTGTTTGTTACACCGCAAGGAGACCTTATTCCTAAGTCTTACAAAATTTCTTTCCCTTACACAAACAACACAACTGAGTATAAAGGATTAGTAACAGGGCTATGTCAAGCTATCTGATGGAATATAAAGAACCTACTTGTCTTTGGAGACTCCCATTGGTCATTAGAAAAGTTACAAATGAATACCAAACAAAGGATGAAAAGTTGTTGCCATATTGTTGGATAATAGAAGATCTTAAACAACACTTCACTAAGATAGTCTTTCAATAGATACCAAGGACAAATAAAAAAGTAGTAGATGTCATGACTACTATCTCATCCATGATCACCATGCCTAAATACAGTCCTAAGTGTGAGTTTCTTGTTGAGAATGTTTTTCTTCCTGATTATGGGCAACCTAAATCAGAGTTGGTGTGTGAGATTGTCAGTACTGAGTCTCCATGGTACTCTAAATTCTTTTCCTACCATTATCACAAAAAAAAATCTCCATAGCCCTTTCCACAAACCAAAACAAAACCTTCATCTGTCGCACTTCCTGATACACTATCCTAGGTGACACACTTTTTTAAAAACACTTTGATGGAACCCTCCTCCAATGTCTCAATTCAGATGAAGCTAGAATGACGTTAGAAGAGGTTCACCAAGGAATTTGTGGTGCCCATTCCAATGGCCTTACATTAGCAAAAAATTTCCTCAAAACAGGTTATTATTGGCCTACTATGGAAGTTGATGCCTATCATTTTGTGAAGTGATGTGTTCCTTGTCAGCAACATGGAGATTTGATACATGCTTCCACCCAAGATCTTCAACCCACCATTACACTATGGCCCAAAAATTTCTAAAAAAATGCTCGTGAGTCCATCCAGACTAGGGCTCTTATCCTTTCCCAAACCCCAAAGAGCCACTTTAACCTCTTCTTTTGTTACTCCTGCACTTGGCATTACATTCTGCATCTCTATGACACAACTCAGAATACACTCCAAAACTTCCCCTTCTAAATCTCCTCCTTCATCCTCAAGCCTTCCTCTATCTTTGAAAAACTCTACTGCCTCTCTCTTGATCTCCTTTGGATCATTGACCACTATTCCTACTAAATTTTTTATAGAGAAAATCCTATTATGTGCTCTTCTAACTTTAACTGAACTATGAAAAAACTTAGTATTCCTATCTCCTTCTTTTAGCCATGTTCCTCTTGATTTCTGCCTCCAAAACACTTCTTCTCTCAAAAGAATTTTTTGATATTCCTTTTTAAACTTATTTTCTTCTTGAAAAACCTACTCATTCATTCCTTGAAGAATAATTTCATCATTCAAATTTTTTAGGGATAGTTCCAACTCTTCTTTTCTCTTAAAAATATTTTGGAAGGATTCCCTATTCTACACCTTCAACTTTCCTTTGATATGTTGTAGGTTTTTTAAAAAATTGAAAGCTTTATTCCCCTCCTAAATAGGGGTATTTTTCCATCAATGTTCAACCATCTCTTTAAAACCATCCACTCTCAACCATATTGCTTCAAATTTGAATGGGCATCTATTCGGGGCATACTCTTCCTGAATTCTCAGACTAATTGGGAAGTGATCTGACCCATGGATTGGTAAAATTTCTATTTCTACCATCCATTCTACTTGTGTCCAGTCTCCTCCTCCCCCTCAAAAGGAACTTTCATATATATTGACAAACCCTGGTCTTCTATTATTCCAGGTGAATTCACCTTGCTTAAAAGGGATATTCACTAATCCATTATTAGTCACAAAGGTTGAGAAGTCTTCCTGTCTATCCATTCTCCAACCTCTCCCTCATTTTTTCTCTCTAGGATAAAGAATAACATTGTAGCCTCCTACCAAAATTGTAATTTCATCTTGTAAAACCTCTAAAACTTTTGTTAAAGTTTTTCGTAACTCTCTTTTCTCCCTACTTTGAATAGGCCCATACACATTGATCACATTAAATTTAGTCCCTAATTGTTTTGAAGTTACCTTAATCTACTATCAGTTTTTCTCCTTCTGCATCATGACTCCAATCATTGAATCCCCTTTCCAAAACACACTAATTCCTCTTGATGCTCCTTCTGTAGCTACCTAATTACTTTTCCATTTTCCAAACTTCCTTTTCACACCATCCAAAGCATCTGTTTTTTGTTTCCTACAATAGAACCACATCCGATTTTGCTTGATCAAAGCCTTTCTTGATCAACTAGAGCTTGTCAGGGGCATTACAACCCCTAGCATTCCATGATAAGATCTTCATCCTTTCTAGGAGGGGTTTTTCCCCCTTCCCATCTTCAACTTACTTTGGCCTCTTGCACTTCCTGCAATTTGACTTAGAGCATTTAGTGTTCTTCTACCTCTCTTTTGACTCTCCCCCACTTGAACTTTATGCTTTTTACTCTTTGTTTTTGCTAGAGTTCTTTTCTCTTTAAGAGTCATTTCCTCCTCCAAACCTAGGTAATCCTCATCCACAGTCTCCTCTCTATCCACATCATCCTCATTCAAATTTTCATCTGAACTTGAAACTTCAGAACCCCCTTTTAAGTTTTTAATGGGGGATATTTGCATATCTTTAAAAACCTCCCCACATTTCTATCCTCTTCCTCTTCTGACCCAGTCTTATAGTCTTATTCCACTCCTCACCCCTACTAAGGTTCCCCTTTCCTAATCTCCACACTTGCTTCCCTTCCCTCCTCACTTTGCAAATTTTGAAGAACCTCCCTAATGAAAATAGTTGTATGTTCATCCCTCACTATTCCACCTCCCTCCACCTCTTCATCCACCCTCGGCCATTGCAAGCCTTCACACCTTTCAAACCTATTCATTTATGTGGTTTATTGAACATTATCGCCAACCCTTTCTGTCTAGATTGCCTGCTGCATATTTACAGCCAAATCTATATCAGGCCTGGTCCCTTACTCATTCACCATTTTTCAACCTCAAATATTTTACTCACTTGACAATTATTTTCTCTTATTTTCCAAATCATAGAACTTTCCACTTCTGTTGTGGCCCCTTTTAAATTCCTTTCTATCTCCCCCTGCACCCCTTCCTTTTTTAGAGCCATCTCTACCACCTTATTAAGAAGATTTTCCTCCTCCTTCCCTTTGTGTCGGCCTTCTTGCTTACATTTCTCTGAATCATGATCCTCACAAAGACAGTGCTCACACACCATCAACCCTTCTTCCATAGACAAAGGTTGCCTCCAGATCTCTCCTTTATAGAACACCTTTACCATTTAGGGTATAGGGTAGCAATCGTTCCACATTATGCATATTCTTGGAAACATTTGTAAAGTTTCTTTATCAACCATTTCCACAACCTTTATAAATGTTCCCAATTTATTTCCAATATTTCTATAGCAGTGTTCAGTTCAATATTCCTGAGGGAGGTTTCTCAGGCCCACCCAAATAGAAAATTGCTTATTATTTCCTTAGTATGGTCAAAGTTTGGGACCCAAGCTTTCATGTAAAAACCGAATCTATCTATAAAATATGGTCCTCCATTTAAAGTCTAGTCTCTATCATGGGCCAACTCCACTATAACCATACAAAACCCATTCTCTAGAGTTTTGAAATCTTTCACCTTACCCCACTTCTCATCACACCAACTCTTTATCTTCCCTATTGCCGATCATGGTTCTCCCAATTTCAAGAAGGCATTTTTTTCCAAGTTAGTTCTCTTCTCCTTTATTGGACCCATATCTAACACCAGCCTTTCTACTATGTACCTTACTATTTGTTATTCCTCTATCATCCGCTTCTCCTAGTTCATCACTACTTGTGGTTTCCTTAAACTCTTTACAATCTCTTTAAAATCCACCTTGCCCCCTAGATTGACGGATGTGAACCTTTGTATTGGATGATTCCTCTATCCATTAAAACTATTTCTTTCTCCCTCATTTTTCCATGAACTCCCATTTTGTTGATCCACTTTTCTCCACTATTTGAAAGCTTTTTCTCTCCCCTTGCCATCTCACATTACTATTTCCCTAAAATCTTAAACTTTCATGCCTTCTAAATAGTTCAAATCTTCCAGGTTGCTAAAAGCTTTAGCCATATTTATTGTAACCATCCTCAAATCTGTGTGTAAACCCTGCTCTCCATCGTTCAACTATTTTCACACACACACACACACATATACATATTTTGATTAAGGGTTCTCAATTCACTTTCATAGAAGGTTCACCATTGAAGAATGATAAAAAAATCCAACAAGAGTTTCAATTCTAAAATATCAATTTCCATAACAAGATCTATATACATGCATGAAGAAGATAGAGAAATAACATGAGATTTATTATGATAATCTCAACAAAGTTCCTACCTCGATCTAATGCTAAAATTTGACGGACACTCAAAGAGTGCAAGATTCTCATCTCCTGAAAGCCTTTCTGAAACTCGCTCCTCCAAACCTATGGCATGTGGAGAAATGAGCTCTAATCTCCTAATAAAGAATTTCTCAACCTAGGGTTTTTGATTTCACAAACATGCAAAAGCCCTTTTCTTTTTATTATTTTAATTTCTTATTTCCATGTCCATACTTTTTGTGTTTTAATTATAATAAAGTATATTTAAATTATTCTTACTCACATTTATTAAATAATAAGACATAATTAGAAAGTATATTTATTAATTTAACCAATAATAATATTTAGAGATCACTATTAAAATGAAACTTCTAAATTAATTATTATTAAATTAAATAAATATAACTACGCCAAATTTGGACTTTTAGTTAAGTCTTTTAAATTTAATTCCTCTATTTAATTAATTTCTCAATTAATTAAATATAATTAAAATTTGATTTTTCTTTTTAAAATTTTCATAAAATGAAATCATTTAATTACATATTTATTTGATTTAATTATAACTGAAAATCACAACAGACCCACAAACTTAATAAGAAAACCCATCTAAAAGACAAGGTACAAATTCCAACTCTAGGGTCAAAAATCTTGAATTCAAGTCACTTGACAAATTCGAAAGGGTACATAACTTAGATACTTGTCATATATTTTAGGACAATTGGCTTAGGGTTAGGATTTGGACTTGAGTACTATCTCCAATGTTTACCATTGAGATACTACGATAGGGCACATTCATCCTAACAATTTAGGGAAGTCAATGTCTAATACCTGCAATCTACATAAATGATGAACATGTACATATGCATATATTTCCAAACTAAATAGGCAATGGTGGGGAGTGGTACATCATGTAGATCCCGACTAGTAGGTGACTACGATTCCCTCCCTTAACCACATAAAAATGTCAAAGATAAAGTAAAACATACATATACACCATACACATGCAAGTATGGGGTGGGTAACCATAAAACCACATATAAGTCATCCATCTAACTTTTATCATGAAACAATCGAAATCACTATATTAAACATACAAAGCATCATCATCAAAAGAATAACCATGAAAACATGAAATAACCGAGTATCAATTAGCAAATATATTATCGAAGTATGAAATAACATCAATCAAATCAGGTAAACAAGTACCACTCAATCATAACACATAACCATAAAAGCCAACCTAAAAGAATTCGACAATATAACATGAAAAGTAAACTAGGGGTAGGCATTACACATGCATTGTAAAAAGGTATTGATTTTCTCTTAGTTAGGAGGTGGAACTTGAAGAGTAGATAAAGCTTTTTTGTAGGCTTCATGGTATGTAGGAGATGTTTGAAGAAGATTCCAAAGAGAAATCTTGGTAGGGGTATTATGTTATTGACATACCAAATCATAATCTGACACAAAAGTTTGAGGAAGACGAGGTGGAGGAGGAAGAATGGGTTGAGAAGGTGGAAGATAAGTAGTAACTCAAGGATTATTCCTTGTATGATAGGTGTGAGATGCTTCTTGAGAATCCAAAGGATTACTAGATTTTCCCTTAATAGTTATTTGAGGATAAACTTTAATAGTGAGAAGAGGATTATTTGAAACAAAAAATTGATTAAGATCTCACATCTCCATAGACCCATCACTATAAGAGAGAATATTAAGGATAATTCTATTATCTGCTCATTCCAAGGAATCCTTAGAATACCAATTATGGATTTCCATTAATGTTTCCTCTTTACTAGGAGTGTTAATTGAAGGCAAGGTCATATTGATAAAAATGTTTATAATATATTCTTCTTTCTCTAAAATATCACTAGGATATGTGTTAGGAGAATAAGAAATATCACACTAGTCATGTTGAAAGTAAAAGGCCTCAATCATCATGCTAGCTTGTTCATGAGGAAGAGGATAGTCAACATCCTTGTCTAGAGGTTCGTCCCAAATACTTACATTGTTAATGAAGGGAATATATCTATCAATAAAGTACACCATGGAAGATGAATAGTCATGAGATAAAGGAAGGTCCATAAAGGGGGCAAAAGATATAGGGCATAACCCATGCATCCCCACAATCAAGACCTAAATTAGGAGAAGCGTCAATATCAATTTGCCACTCATCCCCATAAAGAGGAAGATCACATGTTAAATCAATCTTTATTGGAGATTTTTTAATTGAAGTGTGGGGAAGATCCAATAAATGTGTGAACAATAAAGCATAAAAAGTACATACTTAATGTTGTAATATCCATGGAAAAGAGAAGTAGCCAAATGCTACTAACACAAACAGGACTATAAATCTAGATACACAAAGAAGAGATAAAACAAATTCCACGATATAGCAAAATCTAACTCCAAAATAAAATAAAGGAGGGAAAGTGTGTCGAGTTCATCAAAGATTTAAACAGGGAAATATGAATTAAGGAAAGTAAACCTAAGTTCATCACGTAACCCTACTTACACAACTCAAAGAGGGAGTCAAGGGTATTTTCTTTCAATCCCAACTCTAAAAGACTAGATCTAGACACATTAGTGCTAGCCAAGTGATAAAGGAGTAATAATGCAAAGCTAGGATCTAATGAGTAGAATAAGTGGAAAAATGCAAAAATCCTTGAAAACCCTAGCTATAATGAGAGCTAGGAGAAGATATGTAGATATAATAAGTAGATATGTTGAAATGACAAAGAGGATAGAAGACTCGCCTTTTGGATTTGATTTTTTTCTTGTTTTGTTGTTCCAAATTGACAAATAATGCTGGATCTAGGCCTGAAACTACTAAATTTGCAAAACCCAAAATTGTTCAACGATATGGAAAGGGTGAATTTTGAGTGAGGGCGACTTTCTCCTAAAGTAGGGACATAGTGCGTCCTTGGACAACTATGTCTAAACATGACTTTGATTTTGCAGTTCTGTAGAAAGATGAAAAGGGTATCCAAATCTACAACTTGTTCTACAACTTGCAATAAAAAAGGGTAGGAATTAACCTTGAATTGGAATAATTGAATTATAGAAATGTAAAGTAAATGTACAAATTCATCTTACAATGGTCAAATCTCTTGAATCGAATGAAATGAGCTCACTTTACCAATTGAATTGGATCAAGAGGGCATGAACATAGAAGAACTATGAATGTAGATGAAATATGGATGCAAGAGATCCCCTCTCTAGTGGCTTGCAAAAGGACCTCCTTGAATGTATTTAAAGATGATTTGAATGCATAAACACTTGACTGCTTGGAGACTTGAAGGCTTGAGTACTTGAGCGTGAGATTTTATTGTGAGTGCTTGACGCAAAATTAGACAAATGGATGGGTTTATAAAGGACCTGAAATAGCTTTCTCCTACATGCCAACTTATCTTGAAGTTTGCATCCCAAATGACCTTAGACTCAGGACCCAGAAAATGGACCCAAGTAGGGGCCTAGTATAGATGCACTACATTTCTACTAGCCAGAGCTTGAAACCTTCAAGATTTCCTCAAGATCTCGAAACAAGTCTCGAAACTCCAAAATCAAGTACAATTATCAAGAAAAGTTCATTTCATTGCAAAAGATAGATTCCAAGTGATTGGATTAGGAAGATGAAGAACCTAGGTGGTTAGATTCTAACTTGAGCTTTATGCCATAAAAATAGGAGCATTAAAGAGGATCAATTAAGTCTAACCCCAATTCCACCTCAGAGAAATGAGAAGAATGGGGAAGAAAGGAGAATAGATGCAAGAAGATGATGATCTCACATTTAATAGGTGCCAAATCATCATAATTGAAGTGCTTCCAATTTAAGACAATACATATATGCATGCCTTATTTGTAGCGCCCTTAGTTGCCTCTCACAAGAAACAAGGGGTAGTCCCATATTACTCCCATTAGAATACTACTCCAAATAAAACACACTTAAATACCTTGTTTCCTTCATAATTAGGTCTATTTAGATTGGAACATATCCTTTAATCGAGAGATGATCCTAAACAACCTATTATGTTATTAAAAAATAATTTTAAATAAAAAAGTATATAATTATACAACACTCATTGTGTAGAAACATACTGATGTACTTTTATAGTCAACCTTATTGACCCATTTTTTCTTCACAAGAGAGTCTCTCTCATAAGAATTCGTAGTCATTGCATCTATGTTTTATGAACTTATGATCTAATTGGTGTAGAAGACACTCCGTCAATCTTTCATTTCATTGTCAACTTGCCCAGCCGGGGAAGGATTCATGCACCTTGTAGATTCTTCCGCAAACTCCAAACAAATTGGTGATGAATATTCGTTGATCGAGATCTCTTTCACATTTGTTCTGCTCTCATAGATTGCGTAACTCGCGCTGCAACAGTGAACTTTTGTCTTGATTCTTCCCAACCCCCAAAAAATTCCTTAATCCTAATCAGCAACCCTTATCCAACATATTTTCCAGGAAATACAGGGAATTATCCATTAATCGGGGGAGTTAAGGGATGTGACGTGGACTTTGCAGCAAACGTGTCAAAGGCGAGGGCAAACAGACTCTTCCACACGTTGCGGCGTGGCGGGCCGGCCGACCACGTGCTGTTTATTTATTCAAAACTAACGGACCAGACTGTAAGGAGACCGGCCATTGTCGGTCACTCAACGACAGACTAAACTTACGGCGCACGATCGATAAAAGAGCGCCAAGAGATTCCTGGTTATTACGGCGATCGAATTTCCCATTGATTTGCTGTCTCAGCACGGCAGCCACGCATTTGGCAAAGCATCTCCTCCATCCTGCAGTCAATTTCGCGGTACGTATACACTGCTTTTCACTGTAATCGCAGTTTTGGCTTTTGGGTTGAAGAATCCTCGGTCGATCCGGATTTAACTTAGTTTCATTTAGAATCAATCAGTTTCTTTACTTGATTTAGGAGTCTGACTTTTAGATTCTTGATTTGTTTGGGGATTGTGGGAGGGGGGAGCTGTTATGAGCTGAAATTGGGATTTTGGGTAGGGATAGATCGTCATTGCTGCTAAATTTAGGGTTGTGGGGGTTCTGATTTGGGCGAATTGTTCGCTGGGCCTCTAGGTGCCAATCTGTTGATTTTAGTTACAGTGGTTTTAGGTTGAGGTTGGAAAATTTAGGGTAAATAAGCGGCACATTTAGGGTAAATTTAGTGTTGTGGGTGTACCAGGTTTTGGAATTGTGAATAAGGTTTGAAAACTTGATGGTAGTCACAACCTCAATGGCATTCTATGCTAGTCACCCCAGCGCTTTATGCTCAGCCCCGCATCCCTGCCAGAGTACTTCCTTACTAGCAGACTACGATGTACATCCCAGGCATTGCTCAACTGTCCCAAAACCTAAAGTTGGAGGCTTGTCATGCCTTTTTGGTGCCCAATCCATGAAACATTCTGCTTACTTGGCAAATGATTGCTTGGATTCTTCTTCCTTTTCCTCTGGGATGACTAGAAGAACTTCCTTCAATGACCTCGGGAGCCTTCGGCATGGAGAGACAAGGTGCGAGGATCTGGCAAGTTCCTATTCTTCTTCATATACTCCAGTAACTTGTTCTCTCAAGATTAGGGAACAGAGTCCTGTATCGGTTCTGCAAGGTCCTCGCTCTTGTGCTACTACCCCAATAAGAAGTCCGCCCGGACGAATGCCTAGGATTGGTGATACACAGTATAAATGGGAAGGCTTCAAGATTGCCAGGGATGGGTGTTTTTCTAATTTTATCCAAAGTGCACTGGGATCTCCATGCCTGGATTCTGAATTGGTCCCGGATATAGCTGAAGATCTGCAAATGGGCCCACATGAGAGTTTTGTAGATTCTCCCCCTTCAACTCTTGATGATGAATTCACGTTCAACATTGAAGGGAGTTTTGTAGAAATTAAGCATGGGCAAGATGAGGTTCATGGAAACTTTGATGATAAAAGGCTTCCTGATACTACAATCCCTGGTCAACTTCATCCCAGTGTCAACGAAATCCTCAAAAATGCGCAGAGCAGATATAAGGTTTTCAACGAGGAGCTTGTGATCAAAGCTTTTTATGAGGCTGAGAAGGCACATAGGGGCCAGGTATGCCTCATATGCTCTGTTTCTCATCCATGCGTGTGCATGACATATTTAAATTTCAGTTGTAAAGCACTAGACTAATCTTCCCATGCAGTTGTCAAATTAAGTATCTGTTTAGGGAGTACTTTTGTATTTATTGATTTTGCATCGGTGGACCTAATCTATGGTAAATGCTATTGATTAGCAGTAGAAAAGAAAATAGTTTCATAATTAGTCCTTTCCCGCTTAATGATTTTCTTTGTTGCTTTATAGGTTCGGGCTAGTGGTGATCCATATCTTATACATTGTGTGGAGACTGCTATTTCACTTGCATCAATTGGATCTAGTGATATTGTTGTGGCTGCCGGATTGCTCCATGATACACTCGATGATACGATGATGGACTTGGAGCGTCTGTCCTCTCTCTTTGGAAATGGTGTTGCAAAATTGGTGGAAGGGGTATGTAGATTCTCCTCTGAATCTAAATTTAGATTACTTCTAGTATTCATGCAATACAAATTATTTGGGGAAAATGGAACTGGAAATGAGTTGTGAAATCTCAGAAATCTGCAGTTGTTGCTACTCTTGTGTACTATTATATTATAATCAGACTGACTCATCCTATTTTTATAGGTTATTGTTCCCTTTATATATAAATTACCATTGTTATTTGCTCTTCTTTATTTATTTTCTTTTGTAATTATTTTGCTTTGGACATCCACTGCATCTTTAAGTTCCATTCGTTTTTGTTGTGTTTAATGAGGCCATTCGAACATTTACAAGGTTTTCATATTGCAAATTGTTTTCTCATCTTGGAGATCTTTCTTGCCATAAGATTTTGTAGCATCAAAGAACCCTGTAAAACTCAAATGTTAAAAATACCCAAGAGAGAATAAATGATGGTATTGTTAAAAATGTGGAAGCAGTTGAAAGGAAGTTTATTTGAGGTCAAAAGATATAACTAATCAAAAGGAGAAACTGTTACGGTTAAGAGTACTAGTTTTCATCCTGATGATAGATCGCAAACTGTTGGCTGATTGAAAAATCTCTTTTATAGTTTATTCAAAGAGTTTGTATAACTAGGTGTGTGATTCTGACCTTCCTAGTGACCTTTGGAATGCCATTTAGTGATGAACATCTAGAAGGACTAGGATGGGATTTTACCAAGAGTATTTTTGAGGTAGGAGTGGGATATATGTGAATCAGAGGGCTCATTGGCAAGAGCCAACAGAGAGTGAATCTTGCTTATTGAGTGCTTGACCTCGCTAGATGCAAGTTTTGTTAGTTCATGTTTCAAGCATCGAGTGGACTGGAAAATGTGAACTTTCTAGACCATAGACATTGATAATTATTAATATATATTAATAAGAATTTTTTTGTTTTTGCTACTTTCCCTTAATGACCAGAATCTCTCTTCATGGACAAAGTTATCTTTTCCAATAGCATATTTCTCTTACTCCATCCTCATTGATTAATTGCTTGTGTCAGATATTTGTATTTTTAAGTAACGTGCTAATTAATCTTTCATTACTTTACAAGGTTACAGGAGTTTTAGGTATCAAACTAGACACTGTATCAAGTTATGTCAGTGAGAATCCCTTCCAGGGACCTAACTGTCCTGTCCTCTTCGTTTGATCTTGTCACAAATTGTGGTTTCAAAATTTCCTCTGCCACTCTACCTGCACCTATATTGTGATTGCAAATCAAATAAAAGAGAACAAAATTAAAAGATAGACCAAGAGTTGGAACCTCCAAATATAAAATCTTCTTTTAGACAATGTCAATAGGTAATAACTTTAGGGGGTGCGAGTTATATATGGCATGTGTACATGTCCAGCTTTGTCCTGCAAAATAGTTAATCAGTTGTCCACTCTAGAAGACCCAAAAATAAAGGTTTATCCATAAAATTGATAGGAAGCCTTAGAAGAGTAGTATCAATCTAATAACACTAGTGACCAAAATTCTAATGAATGCCTTTAGAACATGGAGGTAACAGGTGCTTTTAAGTTTCTTAATCATAGAAAGTGCTGCAGATCCAATTTGTATGCTCTAAAGTGGATTGAATAAAAGTCAGAGCAATTCTTGAGAGGTTAAGTTGTGACGGTAAAATCCAGATGATCCAACAATTATTATTGGTTGAATAATATCTAATATCATGTTAAGATTTCTTTTATAGCATTTTAAGCAATTTAAGCAATTTAAGCATTTAGCCACCTTATATCTTAGAATTAATTATTCATGTGGTAGAGTGGAGTTCATGAAAAGTGGTGTGGAACTCATTGCTCACTCTTAAAAGGATTTAATAAAATAGATAAATCTTTTAGAGGCTACATTTGACAGTAATTTTCAGATGAGATTGCAATTATAATTGGCATGAACAATACCCAATCTCTTGAAAAGGTTTATCTTTGCAATTTTTTGAGCACATAATCTCTTCAGTTCTTAGAATGAGTTCTTTAATTTACTTTTAATGTTTGGAAAAAAGTAAATTAGAGTGAGTGGAGGTGAGCGCGAAGGATATTGTAGGCATGTAGTTGGATTTGGTTATGCCATTGCGCACAAGTTTACATGCCAGGAAGTGTACAGACTCTGTCAAAAACTATTCCTATGACAGCTGTTATTTGGAGGTACTTGTTCAAGCGAAGTGCATTGAGTTGATTGGATCAGTGTATAGTGTCCATTGATGTACACTATTTTTTTGTGTATAAAGTGAAATTTCATATTTTTTTCAATGGTAAAATATTTCTTAGACAACATTGTTCATGGAATTCCAGTAGTGTGCTAGGATTAGATCTATTGCTTTGTCAAAACTCTATATAACAGTATTGGAATCAGTGCTCACCACAGTCTCTTACCTTTTTACAATATTTCAGCTTTCTTTGTAAGGAACTGTAGTTGATATCTTATAAATTGTTCCAATGTTCCTACAAATATCTAATGCAAATATAACATTTCTGTATGTTCCTTAATAGTCTCTGAACTTTGATACAAATAAATCTAAAGATAAGGTTAAACAAGGATACTTACAATTTGACATAGTGGATACCCAAAATTTGGTGATAAATTGAAAATCTTTAATTTGTCTCTGTTCCAATTTACACTTATTTTTGTGTAATTGAATTCTCTCGAGTGTTTGTGGTGGTTATGATTTTCTTGTTGGCTCAAGCTCATTTTTGAAAGCCTTAGGATTGGCTACTGTTATGAATTTAACAATGGCTATTACATTTCATTTCTTCTGTTTCATTGAAAATTGAAACTATTGTCTTTTTGGTTAGATTGACTTGAAATGTAAAGTTCTTGATCTTTGTGGTGCCAGACTTGAAAGATCTAAGAAAGACCTGATGCTTTATTTGGATATAAAATTAATGCATACAAAACATAGTACAGAGTATAATTTATCTTTTGTTTTATGGTTGCATACAGGTGTCGAGACTGAGTCAGTTCAGTAAGCTTGCACGAGACAACAACACTGCTAATAAGAATGATGAAGCAGAACGTCTTCACACCATGTTTTTGGCAATGGTAGATGTAAGGGTGGTCTTAATTAAGCTGGCAGATAGATTGCATAACATGATGACCCTGGGAGCTTTGCCATTTGAAAAACAACAGCGGATAGCAAAAGAAACACTAATGATTTTTGCTCCTCTAGCTAACCGGATTGGAGTTTCAAGTTGGAAGGCTCAACTTGAAAATCTGTGTTTCAAGCACCTCTACACTAGAGACTATTATGAGCTTTCTTCTAAACTTGCTGAGGGGTTTAGGGAAGCAACTATCATGGCTGCAATTGAAAAGTTGGATCAAGCTCTGAGGAAAGAAAACATTCCCTATTGTGTGTTGTCTGGCAGATCCAAGAGCCTGTACAGTACATACTTGAAAATGTTGAAGTACGTTCCTTCTCAAATATCAAATAGCTGAAAAAAAGATTTCCAATTCCCTTCTTGTTTGATTTCTATTTGCATATGTAGGCATTTTAATACTAATTTATTTTGTATTTTGTTCTTTGATTTCCTAGGAAGAAGTTAACCATTGATGAAATCCATGATCTGCGGGGTATACGGCTAATTGTCCTAAATGAAAAGGATTGCAATGAGGCATTGCGTATTGTTCATGACTTGTGGCCTCTTGTTCCCGGGGCACTCAAAGATTACATAAAATATCCAAAGACAAACGGGTATGTCTGCTTTTTGAGCTGGGAACCCGACTGTCATTTTCTTTCTTCGTATTTGGCGGGTTAAGTCCTTTTAAAGTTTTATGCAACTCATGATATCAATTACAAATGTCATGAAATTCTTTAGGTATCAATCCTTGCACACGGTTGTATGTGGGGATGACATGCTCCCTTTAGAAGTACAGATTCGGACAAAGGAAATGCACCAGCAAGCAGAGTTTGGCCTTGCTGCACATTGGAGGTACAAAGAGGGTGAATCTAAACATTCAATCTTTATTCTTCAGATGGTAGAATGGGTACGTTGGGTGCTAACATGGCATAGTGAGACAATGGACATGAAGTTGCGGCTTGCACGACAGGATGCAGACTTTAGACCTCCTTGCCCATTTCCATCTCACAGAGATGACTGCCCGCACTTGGATAAGCTTTCTGAACCACCGTTCAGTTTGGATGATCCAATTTTTGTGATAATGATGGAAGACGACAAAGTAAGTTGAGACACATTGGATGTACACTGTATTTATATCACCACATTTGAGTTACATTGGTACCATTTATTGCACGCTTCAAGAGATATTTGTGAAGTAGAGAGTTTCCATTGTGCTCTATCCTAAAATCTGTCTTTTATAAGTTAAGCTAACAAGAATTAGCGGATATTGTTTTACAGATGACAGTACAAGAGTTACCTCCCAATTCAACTGTGAAGAGCTTGCTCGAGAAGATGGGCAGTGATAACTTACCTTTTACTTCATATGGCGCCACAATCAAAGAAGAATTGAGGCCGAAATTGAACCATGAAACTGTCTGTGATCTTAACCAGAATTTGAAAACGGGCGACTTGGTGGAATTGAGTCCGTCAATACCGGATAAATCTTTAATTGAGTGTAGAGAAGAAATGAAGCGATTGTTCAATAAAGAATATGGCTGCAAAGATGAATCAAGTGGAATGCTAAGAAGGAGTTCCCAGATCGAACCCGTTCCATCCTATATATAGCCATTCTTTTTGTTTGTGAAGGTGGACAAGACTGTCAAAAAGGTTTGATACAGAAATATGATTTGTACGGTGTACAGACAACTTATTGTTGACATTGGGTCTGGGATTCTCGGGCAACGCATACTGTATTTCATTTAAATCAGGGCAAATACATAAAGGCCGATCAATTTAAAAAAAAACTGTTAGATTGATTTATCTTCTCAATCCCAAAGCTTGAATGTCAGCTTTCAAATATGTAAAAATCGTACTGTTGTTAGTTGCGGTGCCTAAAGATTTGTTGCCAAGGCTTGCAATCGTTGGAAAAAGATGTGAAACTATCATACCTTTTACAAGGCTACAATTCTCGTCACATCGTGCATGACAGATGGCGTTTCAGGAAGAGAAGAGATTGATCTGATGTATATATATGACTTCTTTGAGAAATTTAACCCTATGCTAGCAAAGTATGCTGGATAAGTTATTTCTTTATAGATTAATTTTTAAATATAACACTCTTTTAAACATGTTAGTCTGTACGCATTTAATGGGATTCCTGTTTTCCATTGCAAATCTGATGGGTTTAAATTGAATAATTGTAAAATGATAATCATAAATTAGTCAGGTTTGGTCCTGTTTTGATGCAGGAGCATTTAAACAAACTAGCAATTCCATCAACGGATTTTATTTATTTTTGGATTGGTAAACGGTCAAAGCTTTGAATTATATTTTATTAATAAAAAAAAATTTAGAATTTACAAGTCCTCCATTCAAATAGGTACTAGTAGTCTTGCCTGGGACATTGTCCTATATTATACAACATTAAAAGGGGCATTCCTCAGTTTATTCATTTCAACTTGAAATGTTAGTTTGAGTATGGTATTCTTAACATATTAACAATTTTACATAGTTCACATATTACATTTCCATCAAGTGATCCCAATAAGCTATTGGAGAGAGTCGTTGCTAAAAGGTTGTGGTTGATTTGAGCCTTCATTATGTTCAATTTAGATGACCTTAGCCCTCTATGAACTGTAGAGCCAAAAAACCAAAACAACCTTTTGTTTTCAGCTGGGTTAGTAAAAATAAGAATGATGTAGTAAGGGTTAGAAACAATATGCTTCTAAACCAAAATTCAACAAAGAATTCCAAGAGAGAATTAGGTGAATAATGGTTAGATATCCCAACCAGTTGCTTTGATCATATAAATATATTAATCAATGTTGCGAAAGATAAGCATTCAAATATGAACTAGTTAATATGTAAATAATATTTGTCTATTACATAAACAGTAATATCCCAAGAAATAAAGAAAATTTCATCTAACATAAAATGGCATAATGTAAATTAGAATATTACTTAGAAACAAGGAAGTTGGTAGAAAAGCCTTGATCCATTTTAATTGAGAGCAAACACACAGAAAATTAGAATTTATTCATGTTAGGAACTGAGAGAAGAGCATTGAGAACATTGAGGGTTAGATGACCAACATATCTAACTACTCATACTAAAAGGAAGAGCAAAGAGTAGGAGTAGGAAAATAGGACAATGTAAAATTGAAAATAATAGCTTTAAGGCTTAACACCATCATGAATCATTCATAATCTACAACGAGTTCCATACAAGCCTAAAGTAGGTAAAAATTAATCTTAAGCAACTTAAAATGAATAGAGAGACCCACACCCTACAGGGGTAAAAGTAGAGAAGATCCAAGTAAAACTAGATAGGAGCCGAACAATCAAGCTAATAACAAAATGATTTTGCAAAGAAAGGGCAAGCCTTGATAATAAGTTTACCACGAATTAGCGATTAGGGTTAATCATAAAGTCTTAATATTTTTTAAATTGAGAAAAACTGCTTATTAATAATATTTTCAATGAACAAGGACAATCCATTAGGCTACTAAAGGTTATCAGTAAAGTGTTATATCCATCGGTACCCTTATTAGCTAACTTATCTACCAGGGTGTTACCCTCCCTATAAATATGATTGAAAGTTGCATTATCCAGTTTTGTGATAAGGTCCAAGCTTTGGTTAAGAAGGCTATTCAATTTCCAGTTGAGGGTAGATCTTTTCCGCAAAGCATTGATAACAATGGCCGAGTCACCTTCAACATATTTTTAAATTCAAGTTGGGAGCATAACCATAAGCCTTCCAATAACGCTTTAAATTCAGCCACATTATTGGTGGAAGATTCAATTTTTTTGATCTTTCTACAAGTATTATTCCTTCATTATTTCTAATGCAGCACCTAATGCCAGCCGGTCCCAAATTACCCCTGGAGGCCCCATTGAAGTTAAGCTTGAGGGGGGGGAGGGGTGTGGGTTCATACATAGGTTTGCCTTAGTGCTAGACTAGTCTTTCCGACTTGTCCATGAAAGGTAGGGATCTTGAGGCCAATCCATTTATTGCGCATTGATCCATCCCACTGGGTCATATTTATCCTAGTGCAGTTTAGTTTACTATTTAAGTTTTCAATTATAGAAGTCTCAATTCTTAAGATGACTTTATCAACTAACATTTCCGAGTTTTTAAAGATGCCCCTGTTCTCTCTTTCCAAATTTCCCAAATAATAATAGAGGGTGCTATTATCCATAATCCTTTGAAAATATTGTTATAGTGGAATTTGGGCTAAGATAAGAAGTGTTTTAAAATTGACTTGTGTGGGACCATGGATAGATTTTTTTTTTTTTTAAAACTAGGTCCAAATTTCATAGGAGAAGTTACAATGAAGGAGTAAGTGGTTAGGATCTTCTTCGGCCCTTTTGCAAAGAATACATCTAGAAGCTCCCTCATAGCCCATCTTTTTGAATTTGTAAGCAGTAAGAATCTTGTTTTGTGTAGCTAACCAAGAGAAGGTTCCAGCTTTTGGAAGACATAATGAGTTCTAACAAAGGTCCATTGGTAGGGCTTTCAAAATACCAGTCTTGGTTTTGGATAAATATATGTATCCATCTTTAGCTTTATATTCACCTGTCCGAGAGCTTGTCTAGACAACTTTATCCTCAAAAGAAGAGAGAGTGAATGATCTAGGTGATAAGATTGTTTTAAGAGTGGTTAGCTCAAGGGTCGGGATACCGTAAGTCTCAAAGTTCTTCCATTTCCATCCTTTATTTGTGGATGGGTCTACCTCCCAATAATTTGATAGGAAGGAGCCTAAAGTCTTAGAGAATAGTTCTTGCCTTAGAAAAATTTCCAAGTTTACAAAATGGAGGCTTGCCATTTTACTTTATTAAAGATGAGGTATCGGCATTTATAAAATTCCAAATTATAGAACTTTGCGGGGGGGCTTTGGTTCTAAGGATGCAAAGGGGATTCGAGGAGCAAAAATACTTTTCAGAGAGGGCTTTGGCCCATAAGAGTTCGGGGCTGCGAATCATTCTCCAAACTAGTTTTGCTCCTAGGGTTAGGACTTGGAGTTTTATATTCCGAATATCGAAACCACCTGCTTGTTTGTTTTTAGATTTTATTCCAAGCCATAAGATTAAATTTCCTTTTGTTATCGATTCCTTGCTAGAAAAAATCTTTAAGGGATTTATTTATCACATTCTCAATGCTAGTGGGGGGGTTAAGAAGTGATAATTGGTAGATAGGTATACTAGATAGGACAGATTTAAGCATAGTGATCCTTCCTGTAAAGGAGAACCATTTTCCTTTCCATGATTGACTCTTCTTTCTTATTTTATCAACGAGGGGTTTCCATAGTCTTGCTTGATTAGCAAAGTCATGAAGTTGGAACCCAAGATATTTGCATGGGAGGGATCCTAGTGAAATATTAAGGATTGCACTAATCCTTTTCTGCATTGCTTCTTCCGTATTAAAAAAGAAAATTTCAGATTTAGCTCTATTGATTTCTTGTCTAGATGCTCGAGAGTATTCAATCAAGGTGGAATTAATTATTTCAACTTCTTTTTTGTTTGCTTCTCCATAGAGTAGGGTGTCATCAACAAATTGTTGGTGGGTTTCGGATTTATTGCTATTAGCAATTTGAAGCCCCTTTACAGAAGATTCCATCCTTTTATGTTGTAGAGACCTCCCAAGTGCTTTAGAAAGTAGAATGAAAAGGAATGGGGAGAGAGGGTCCCCCTGTCTAATCCCCCTTGAAGGAGAGAAGAAACCTTCCGGTGTGCCATTGATAAGGACCAAAATTTTTGGTGTGGAAATACATTCAAAGATAAGGTTAATCCATGTTTTAGTAAACCCAAAGGCTTGTAGAACTTTACATAAGAATCTCCAATTGACTTTATCATAGGCCTTACTTATATCGAGTTTGATAAGCATTCTAGGTTTCCTACTAATTTTAAGTGAGTGGATTGTTTCTTGAGCAATAATCATTTTGTCATAGATTGATCTTCCTTGGACAAATCCAGATTGTTCTTCACTAATTAGCAAAGGGAGGATCTTTTGGAGTCTAGAAGCTAGTGTTTTAGTGAAGAGCTTGTAGAGTGTATTGCAAAGGGCAATGGGACGATACTCTTCAAAATCCTTATAGTTGTCAGATTTCGAAATAAGATCGAGGACTGTATTGTTGATTTCTTTAAGTATACTCTCAAAATTTCTCATACTCTCTAGGGCCTCAATAATTTCCTCTCCCATGAAATGCCAACATTTCTGAAAGAAGAAGGTTGGAAAGCCATCTAGCCCAAGGGCTTTGTCTAGGTTCATACTAAAGAGAACCTTTGTTACTTCCTCCTTAGTGATTTTTTTTGTTAGCATTTCATTTTCATTGTGGCATATGACCTTGGGAATAGTTGACAAAAATTTGGACTAGTCATGGAGGGATGAATCTTCACTTAGAATAGTTCTGAAGTATTGGCTTGCTTCTTTAGATATCTCTTCTTTGTTCTCTAGGGTTGATCCTTCTATAGAGTTAATTTTGGTTATGCTATTAATAGATCTTTTAACCTTAGTGCAATTATGAAAGACTTTGTGTCCCTATCTCCTTCTCTTACCTAGACTTCTCTAGATTTTTGCCTCTAGAATATTTCTTCTTTAGCCAAGATATCTTCTAATTTAAGTCTAAGGCTTTTTTCTTGTGAATATGTTTCATTATTCATTCCATTCTTCATTACAATCAGGTTGACCGTTTAAATGGTTTTTTCAATATTCTGTTTTGTTTCAAAAATATTACCAAAATGGTTTTTGTTCCACTGAATTAAATTTGTTTTAATCATTTTAAGTTTTTGGACAACTTTGAACATCTTGGATCCTTCAATTACAACTCTATTCCACCATAGTTCTATTAATTCTAAAAGGTTGTCATTTTTGAACCACATTTGTTCCATTCTAAAAGGGAATCCTTTTAGGTTTAACAAACATTTCTATGGTCAAACATATAGGGAAGTGATCCGAGCCCAAGTACGGAAGGGTTTTTGTTGTTAATTTAGAAATTGAAGTTGTGAAGTTGCCACTGTAAAAGAATCAAACAAGCTTTTCAGCCACATGGCAATCCCCTTGTCTTTTATTATTCCAAGTGAATGCATTGCTGATGGATGGGATTTCCATGAGTGCATTTGTTTGGATCCACCAATTGAAATCAATTGTAGCTTGTGGTAATTTTCCTAAGCCTCCAAGTTTTCTGTATAAGGAAGTTATAGCTTTAAAATCTGCCCCTAATATGAAAAGTGTATTGTCATTTTGGATGTGCATATTGATGTCATTCCAAATTATTTCTTTTTCAAAATTAGATGTAGGTCCATAAATGTTAATGAGTTTAAATGTTAGCAAGTTATTCTAGTCAGCAACTTTGAGACTAATCCAATACTTTTCAGATCTTAAGGTTTCTACAGAAAAATTCTTTGGATCCCATATTATGGCAAGCCCACTCGAAGCCCCTTCGAAAGGAACCCCAGTGATTTCCCTTAATCCCAACTTTGTTTTAAATTTATCTAACTCTGGTTTACTTAATTTAGTTTCTTGAATTAGTGTAAAATCAAGATGATATTTTTTAATATAATTTTTTAAAAGTTGTTGTTTGTTAGGGGCATTAATGCCCCTAACATTCCAGGAAAGAATTTTCATACCTCTCTGGGAAGGATCTTCCCCTTCCCTGCATTGAAGATATTGGCAATCTTGGTTTGTCCTTCTGCTGTTGCACATCTATGCCACAACTCTTTGTGAGATTTCCTTCCTCTTTTTCTGTTTCTTCTTGTTACATTTGGTATGGCTATGGCACATTCTGATCGTTCTATACCTCCAGTGTTAGAATCCAACTCAAAGGCTTCAACATCTCTCTTTAGATCTTCAAGAGTGTAATTTTCTCCTCCTAGTTCAAGGAGTTTCTATACCAGTTCAACTTTCTATTCTTCCATACCCTCCTCATTTACTACTGCACAAAATGCAGCATTAAGATCCTCTATAAGTTGATCCAAATAATCTATCTTTTCTCTTACTTCCTTTGTGACCTCTGTTGTTGTGAACTATCTTTTTCTGCTACCTTCATTAGGTTTATTTCTATAGTGGTGTAGTCCTCAGTGAAATTTCCTTTATATTCTGGGGTTTGCCAAAATTTTGTGCATCTTTTTTCTTTACTAATTAACTCTGCATTGCTTTGAGTATTCTTTGTTTTTTCCAGGTTTCTGTTCTGACTGTCAGGATCCTTCATCCCATGAGCATTTGGGAATGTTATTGTGAAGAGTCTTGCATTCTCAATAACTTCAATGGTAGCATTCTCTTCCTCAAATTTATTCAGAGATCCACTCCCATCTGTATTCAGATCTTGATCGTCAATTGTATTCTTCTAGAGTTTAACCTCTCGACTCCTCTTCTTTTTGTTACTTTTCCTTGTTTGGGTATTAACCTTGGGTGGTGTAGCCTTCTTTTTTCCCTTAATAAACTACTGCGTTAATTCAATTTGATCGATGGTATCATTTATTATCAATGCCATTTCTTCATTCACAGATTTGATTCTTGCAATGTTTTCTGCTATTTCAGTTAGCTCATCAATTGTATCTTCTTTATCCTCTTTTAAGATCAATATTTGCTTCTCTATATCCTTTATTAGTGTATTTAATGGTATCAAATTGGGATTTTTATTTTGTGGGGAAGAAGTAATTGTTTTGGTTATTTGAACTTTAATGGAGAAAGAAAGACACGCTCCGAGGTTCACGAAGGTTTAAGGAGAAATTGACGATAAAATTTGATCTGATTTTTTTGTACTGTGAAATGAGTCTTCCTTTCAATTAATTTTTTTAAAGAGGAGTAAACACTTTGACCTGGAGCTATGAACCAGTGAGGCCACAAATGGGGGACCTCATCCCCATGAGATTGGAACCTTGATGGCAAGGATAACAACACAACAACTTAACCATCACAACATGCCACTATTGGCTCTTCCTTTCAATTTAGAATAGAAGTGTATTTTGGTTAAATTTTACTTGTTCAAATTGAGTTTTAATGTTAATCAATTTTTTTTTAAAAAGTTTGTAGATCAATAGTTATGCATCAAGTTATGATTTATTGATGTGTGAATGTAGCATTTCATGTTTTGTTGTTTTTAAAAATATATTTCATTAATTTATTTATTAGTACTTATTATCAACACTGATTACTATAATTTTTAAAACTATTGTTGAAATACTGTTGAAAATTTACTTTTTAAATCAATAAAATATATAATAACTATTAAAATTTGTTCAGCAAATATAATAGCAACGCTCCATCACTAATAAGCTCATTTTTTATTACAATAAGGTAAATGTTAAACAAAAATATTTAGATATTTTCAAATTTATATGTAAGTTAAAAACTAAGCTAAAATAAATAAAATAAATAATGTCAATATATATATCTATCTAAATATTCAATACAAAAAAAAGTAAAATTAATAATAAATAATAATAATTAATATAGATGAAGTATATTAAGTGAATACATAATTGAATAATAATAAATTCTCTCGTATTTTTAATAACTAATAATAAAAAAGATATAAATTATAAATAAGTTTTGTATTAAGAGTTGATTTTATTTTAAATTTGAAATGCATAGAAATATAATGAGAGATAGAGAGAGAGGAGGACAAAATAAGGAGAGATAGAGATAAAGAAGAGAGATTGGAGAGAGTGAGAGATATAAAGATAAAAATATGGGTAGAAAAGAATATATAGAGAGTGGTAGGTATGGAGAGATAACATGATAGAGAGAGAAGGAGAGAGATGTGGGGCAAAAAAATGGAGATAGAGAGATTTAAAGATTTAGAAAGGGGGTAATTGAGAGATATGGATGGACAAAGAGAGGGAGATGTATCTAGATATAGAAGAGAGTAAGACAACAATAGAATAATAAGTGAGAGGAACAAGATAAAAATAGATAGAGTAATATAGGTAGATTGAGAGGTAGAGATAGAAAGAGATGTAGGGAGATATAGAGGAAGATATAGAGAGGGAGAGATAAAGAGGAAGAGATAGAAAGAAGTATAGATGGAGAGATAGATTGATAAAGAGATAAGAACATATAAATAAGATGAGGAGTGAAAAACAAAGAGACAAATACATATTTGACCTTCCACACCTTGTTGATGTACCCATTGCACACTAAGGTGCAATTACTAGTAATAGTAGTATCACAGTTGTACCCAATCATTCAAAATTTTAGTAAGTTGAATTCTTTAAGGTTGTTTGAAATAAGTTATTAGTGGTGGTAGATCTTGACACTTGCACTCATTATGTTCTTGTAAATCACTACTCATTAAATATAGGTTTGTTGGCTCCTAATTTAACAGTTTTGAAAATAACCAAGAAACTAGACCAATGCATCTAAGGCGAGCAAATTCCTATGACAGATACACTTGACTGCTATCTTGGGCCAACTATAAGGCATAACTCCTTCTTCACTTTAGGCTCTGCAAGACCTAGGCAGGTTAACCTCGAGGTTCTGATATATGGTACCAGTGGCATTAAAACATAAATTTGAACCTAATAATAGCAGATGAAACCCTTTTGTCTTTTGATACTTATGCAATAACATAGGAACAAAATAGCTACAAATCAAACCTATGAACTCATAAGCTAAGTGAGGGTTAATTCTTTTCAGCCCACTACAAAACATGAAAAACTGAATTGATTTGATTAAAAAGATTTGTGTAAATGCCTTTCATCTCAGCTTGCATCTGATTTAGTGATCAGTGCCTTATCCATTGAAACATAGAGTCATTACCAACAAGATGACCTAACTTGATTGCCTTACAATTAAGTTTGTCAACTGAAATCCCCAAATCCCATTCTTATGAAATATCCCCTCCATATACCTAGAAACCCTATCAGATCATTAAAGCATTTTACATAACTCCTTGAGTCAAAAGCAACAACAAATCTAATACATAACTCATCCAAGATGTCTTAAATCAAATGAACCTTATTCACTCAATTACAAAGCTAATAGCATATGAAGAATCAGGAGACAGAATAAGAAAACCCAAAAAATTCATTGTAAATCCCCTTTTATATTCATCCTTTAAAAGGCTGAATATATAAACTGGTAAAACTAAATGAAACTCTAGACATGTCACATAATCTAGCATCAATTATCATTATCTCAGAGAAAGTAATACAAGAAATGAAATGAAAATCTGCACAAGTGCAGGTGTGTGGCCTTCACTACTAGAGCTCAACTCAATAGTTATGAAGTAAAACCATCAACAACCATGGTTTCACAGTAGAACATTGGAACCCTGCTGGTATCATAGAGAGAACTGCCAACACTTCAAAGTAAGAGAAAGAGAATGATATAGGAGAAAAGAATTCCCGGATTTGATCAAAAAATGACAAGTGTTCCCTCATAATTCTTTCCCAAGAAGCTAAGAAACCTCTCTCTACCTTCTCTCTGCAATTGGATATTAGCTCTTTAATAATTTTGGCTCTCAAAAACACAAAATATCTGAGATATTTGATGGAAATCATAACTAATTATAAAAGACAAAGAATAATGAGAAATTCCATCAAAATCAAGCAAATTGTGAAATTCTTGCACCAAAACACATAATTATGCATCAAATTTCAAAAAAATTGAGCCAACAAAGCATATCAAGTGCATCCCAATTGAATTTTGTAACCAAAAACTCAAACCACCTAATAAAACACACAAATTAATTTTAGAGACAAAACCTCTTGTAGCATGTACCAGTGACATCCTATGCAAAAACTAGCTCCAGAAATAAATAGCTTATCTCCTCCTGGTTCCAATGGTATACTATATTGCATATTTTGGACAAAAATGGTGCCTTTGAGAGGAATGTGAAAATATGGCTCCCAGACTGAATCAAAGCTTTAAAATGAAAAAAAATAAAATGTTTCTATAGTTGAACTATATAAAACTTTTAATTTTATTTAAATCTTTCCATCATTTGAAAATCTGCATTGGAGAACCTCTAAGTTTTCATTTTTAATACTTTTTCCTCCATCCCCTTATCTTAGTGCCAAGTGGCCACCTAATATTCGTTGATCATACTCGGGTGGGCCCCATACAACAATATACATTTAAAAATATTTCAATTTTTTTATACCCATAGCGTCTTACCTTATTAAATTTTCTTTCATGATCCTACAACAAGCGGCATCGTAGCATCGCGGGTTACTTTTTCCTAACCTATGATCATACGACCATGACTAGGCTCACCTTTTCATAACATAGCCAACGATCCCATTTTTCTTTACAATGCTGTGCCAAACCCTTGAAAATTTCATATCATAACATCAACAACTTATTAATTTGCTTGTGCAATCTTACAATCATGCCTTAATCGTAAGATCGAAGATCCCTCTTCATAACCTTGAGATCTTACGATGAAATATTCATCGTAAGATCAGAGACCATTGCTTGCTGTTCCATTTATATTATAAATCCTTTTCTGGTCCCACTAACTTTGACAACATACATACCTAGCATTCATATATTTGCTCTGTCCAATTAGGGAACAGACACTTGTTTGACAACTCATTTCCATGTTCGCCTTTATCATTTCTATGATCTTACAATGATAGAGTATCATGTCATCGCAATGCCTTCTTTATTCCTTTCTGATCCTACGGAAAACACCTTGTCATAAGATCGTAACTGCTCCTTTTACTGCTCCCGATACCACAATAAGCCTTTTATCGTAATATTGGAGAAGATGATACACAAATACTTAGAATGCTATATGATCATACGACAACCCAATGCTATGATAAAATCTTTCCCTAGCATAACATCACAATGTTTGAAACTCCTCCTAATCTCACGATGACCACCAAATTCGTAGCATCTTATGCCTCGGATCTGAGCCTTTCGATAATACGATGTCATCGTAACATCGCACACCCCTAGATTTCACTTTATGATCTCACGCCATGTCGTAGGATCGGAGCCCTTTCAAATTTGGCTTCTGACCACACAATGGCTTGCCATGTGTCAACATTTGATTTTCTCTTGAGTCCACTTCTTCTACCACCTCATTTCCTAATCATTGCCACATCATTGCATGATCATCTCCATGTCACCTGCCATCTGGGTTGGTCACTATGTCACCATGCATATCAATCGAGCAACTTCCCTTAGTGACGTACTGACTTCCATAGGATCATCCACATGTCACAATCTCGTTCCTCAGATTCCATGTCATCACATTGCATCGCTTGGTCAAAAATTTTCTCATAGTGTCCTCAAGCTGGCTGACCATAGTGGTCCCCTCCTTCATGCCCGCAGCTTACAAAAGCTTCATATCTTAAAGATACTTACAATCTACATCCTTTTGTATTTAAAATACAACATTACCTACCTCGACATGAATGTCGGATTAAACATTTTTCAAAGATATGCCTCTGCTCTACACTCGACCCCTTTTACCCATGTTCTTCTTTGCCTGCGGCTTCATCTTTCCTTGATGCCATCATCCACTATGCTCCAAACTGCGATTTTGATGTTGTCTTCTTTCTCTATGCCATTAGTGCTCTCTCTCTTTGGCGTAGATGCCTATATACCTGTGGATGCTTCTTGTGCATTTTTTCTTGCGTGGGGTGTTTGATTTTATCAATAGTACTCAAAATCAGGGGTTCAATTTTGAGTCCCAATAGTGGCTCTATCTGGGGATGCATGTCACTTGTAGGCATGGCAAGAATTTAGATCTTTGGATGAAGCAGACCACACACTTGACTTCTCTTGAACAACTTTATTGAAAATAGGGAAACAACTACCACCTACTTATGTAGAAACAATGGCCTTGGGCCACCGAACCTCAACAAAAACTTTTACCTCTATCAAATACCTGATTCTCATTGACATTCTCATGAGGTAAACTACAGTTATCTCTTCTATCAGTTTCACCAATTAGATTAGCATCTTGAAACAAATTACTTGGCAAAACGAAACAACATCTTTCATTCTCATAGTGCATACATACATTAGCATTAACCTCTACATCATGCTCACTACAAGAAAACAAATCAGCATGCTCATGTAAATTAGAATCATTCTAAAAACTATCATCCACATATGATTGATGCATGCTCTCCACCGAAAACACAAATGATTCATATTCTACCTTGTTCAAAAAGTTACATATGTCAAAACTTTGCAACTCACCTTGTGTAATCAGATGTGAAGAATATGTAGAATTTGATCATTGCCTACTTACAACCATGTTACTCATCAAATCAGATTTTCCTTTCACTGAAACCTCTTCACACTCAAACAACTGGTTAGTCACCAAGCATGAAAACTTATTCTGAAAGTGCTGATCTAAACTATGCTAATCACAATCATTTTCTTCATTTAATTGAATGTTAGAATAAGCCTTGAACTTATCTTTACAAGACTTATTAGCACATAAAGAAAATCTGTATTCAGATTGACAACATTCATTGTTTTCCTCTTCATCACATAAAACATCAAAAAAAAATTCAACCAGATCAACATGAAAAGAATCTAAAATAGTATCAAACATCCCTTCACTAACATCCTCTGCATCCAACAAATCATCATGTGTAAAAACATTTGAGGTACTATGATATACACCTCCAAGATTTGATAAAGATTGTTCAGATTCTACATCTCTTTCTACATCAAACTTTGGTCAATTGATTTGATTGAATGAGAAAGTATTGTGAGGGAAAATATGAAGATCCTTAGAAATACTTACATGCTTTTCAAAATCACGAGCCAACAAATCTGAAATTTCATCAGGGCTCAAGAAGACTGCCTCACAAATCTTCTCCTGGCTATGATTATCATCCGGATGACATGAAGAACTTACAACAACAAGGTCATTAGTATAATGATCTGGAAAATCAACATTATTATGATATCCATTCTTATCATGGAAATCACTACCTCTACTACTGTCACATAATTCCTCAACTTCATATTTACTGTAACCAAGTTTATTTTCACTTTCACATCCATCTTTCTTATGCTAATTGCAATTACCTGATTCATTTGTATTTGAATCCTTCTCTTCACATTCAGAAGACAAATTATCTTTTTCTATAGTTTCATTATTTTCATTACTACCTTGACTTTCAACACACTCATTATCATTAGAAGATATAACATGAAATCTATAATCATCATTTTCCATCTCCTCAATGAATCTTTCAATTTGCAAAATTCTTCATAATCTTATAGGTGTTGGCCAATTGACTGAATTAGGCACTAGAACATCAAGGAAAACACCAGGCAAGGAAGATTCCTCTGGTCTACAATGAAAAGGTATCATGTTGATTACTGATTTAAGCCTTAAATAACATTGTTCGAAATTTAAACCTTGAGTACTTCCTACTTCAATTCTTATAACACTGACAATTCTTTTGTAGATCAATTTATTTAACATAACAATTTTGTTAGCCACAGTCTCTAAACTTTCAAAATTTGACAAACTAATCTCAGATTTGAGATCTGACTCCATCATAAATTTTAACTTCTACTTCTTCCTTGTAGTGCTGAAAATCATTGAATAGAGGCAACTGTGTTTTTAACATTTGACTTCCATGAAAAAGAAACATGAAAACAAAAATACCTAAGTGCTGATGCTAAAATTCAATCTTTTGGTTTGGCATAGGTGCAAGACTAAAATTCCTTCACACCATTGGTCAAACTTTTTAGAGCCGCCACCTCTTTGCTAGAGGATAAGGAAATCACTATTGTGATTCACTTTTTTACACTTGTATGTTTTATAACAATAGATTGCAAACAACACTTTAAAGCTTATCAAGAATTTAAACTTCCTTTTAAACTATCAAAAGCTTCAGATCTGCCCATATAACTAAAAATCCTTCAAATTTTGCAATGAAATCAAACTAGGAACATACTAGTACAAAGATTTGAGAGTCGCCACTCACTCATGTGAGAAATAAAACATAAGTTATCACTTGACAAATCTAAACCAAACCTTCAGATGCAAGAGAAATGAAAACCATCAAACCACTCTTGTAGATTTACAAACTTGGAAGAGGGAATACAAATTTATGTTGATTCTTGACTCTGATTTTACATCAGCATTTGTAAAAATTGAATTGATTGAAGATAGACTGATAATAGTCATAGAACACAATTTACATCCAATTTCACAACATACTATTGTCCATTAATAAAGCTTAATTGGGGATCACAAAACCTTGCATACAAAATTAAATATGCACAATATATCAGAGGTTTCTAGCTCCACAATTCAAGCATTTACAACCTTTGCTCCCCAATAGAGTCGCCATTTTGTTGGCTGACTCGAATGGGCAAAACCAAACTGAAAATAGGACTAAAATATTCAATTAACAGTAGAGATCCTTATCCTTTTAACAAAATGTATTGCCATCTTATCTCCCTAGTAGAGTCACCATTTTGTTGGTGACTCAGATGGGCAAAACCATATTGAATATGGAAAATATATATCAGGCATTTACAACCTTTATCCCCAGTAGAGTCATCATTTTGTTATCTCATGATTTAATAGTTTTGAAAATAACCAAGAAACCAGACCAATGCATCTAAGGCTAGCAAATTCCTATGATGGGTACACTTGACTACAATCTTGGGCCAACTATAAGGCATAACTCCTTCTTCACTTTAGGCTCTACAAGACTTAGGTGGGTTAACCTTGAGGTTTTGATATATGGTACTAGTACCATTAAAACATAAATTTGAACCTAATAATAGCAGATGAAAACCTTTTGTCTTCTGATACTTAAGCAATAACATAGGAACAAAATAGCTACAAATCATAACCTATGAACTAATAAGCGAAGTGAGGGTTAATTCTTTTCAGCCCACTACAAAACATGAAAAGTTGAATTGATTTGATTAAAAATATTTGTGCAAATGCCTTTCATCTCAGGTTGCATCTGATTTAGTGATTAGTGCCTTATCCATTGAAACATAGAGTCATTACCAACAAGATGACCTAACTTGATTGGCTTACAATTAAGTTTGTCAACTAAAATCCCCAAATCCCATTCTTATGAAATATCCCCTCCATATACCTAGAAACCCTATCAGATCATTAAAGCATTTTACTTAACTCCTTGAGTCAAAAGCAACAATAGATTTGATACACAACTCATCCAAGATGTCTTAAATCAAATGAACCTTATTCACTCAATTACAAAACTAATAGCATATGAAGAATCAGGAGATATAATAAGAAAACCTAGATAATTCATTGTAAATCCCCTTTTATATTCATCCTTGGAAAGACTAAATATATAAATTGGTAAAACTAAATGAAACTCTAGACATGTCACATAATCTAGCATCAATTAACATTATCTTAGAGAAAACAATACATGAAATGAAATGAAAATCTGCACAAGTGTGGATGCGTGGCCTTCACTGCTAGAGCTCAGCTCAATAGTCAGGAAGTAAAACCATCAACAACCATGGTTTCACAATAGAATACTGGAACCTTGCTAGTATCACAGAGAGAACTGCCAACACTTCAAAGAAAGAGACAGAGAATGATATAGAGAAAAGAATTCTTGGATTTGATCAAAAAATGACAAGTGTCCCCTCATAATTCTTTCTCAAGAAGCTAAAAAACCTCTCTCTACCCTCTCTCTATAACTACATATCAAATCTTTAATCATTTTGGCTTTCAAAAGCACAAAATATTTGAGATATTTGATGGAAATCATAACTGATTGCAAAAGACAAAGAATTCAGAGAAATTCCATCAAAATCAAGCAAATTGTGAAATACTTGTAGCAAAACACATCATTATGCATCAAATTTTGAACAAACTGAGCCAACAAAGCATATCAAATGCATCCCAACTGAATTCTGTAATTGAAAACTCAAAACACCTGATAAAACACATAAATCACTTTGAGAGATAAAACCTCCTATAGCATGTACCAGTGACATCTTGTGCAAAAAATAGCTCCAAAAATGGATAGCTTATCTCCTCTCAGTTCTAATAGTATGCTACATTGCATATTTTGGACAAAAATCGTGCCCGTAAGACCAATTTGAAAATCTAGCTCTTGGACTGAATCAAAGCATTAAAATGGAAAAATTTAAAATGTTTATATAGTTGAACTATATTAAATTTTTAATTTTAATTAAATCTTTCCATCATTTGAAAATCTGCTTTAGAGAACCTCTGAGTTTTCATTTTTATTACTTTTTCCTCCATCCCCTTATCTTAGTGCCAAGTGTCCACCTCATATTCGCTGATCATACCCGGGCGAGCCCCACACAACAATATACATATGAAATATTTCAATTTTTTTTTACCCATAGCATCTTACCTTATAGAATTTTCTTTCATGATCCTATGACAAGCAGCTTTGTAGCATCGCTGGTTACTTTTTTCTAACTTACAATCATACGATCGCAGCTAGGCTCACCTTTTCGTAACATCGCTAATGATCTTATTTTTCTTTACGATGCTACGCCAAATCCTTGAAACTTTCATATCATAACATCAACGGCTTATTAATTTTCTTGTGCGATCTTACAATCATGCCTTAATCATAAGATCAGAGATCCCTCTTCATAACCTTGAGATCTTACGATGAAATATTCATCGTAAGATCGGAGACCATTGCTTTCCGTTCCATTTATATTATAAAGCCTTTTTTGGTCCCACTAACTCTGACAACATACATACTTGGCATTTGTATATTTTCTCTATCCAATTAGGGAACACACACTTGTCTAATAGCTCATTTCCATGTTCACCTTTATCATTTCTACAATCTTACAATGACAAAGTATAGTGTCATCACAATGCCTTCTTTATTCCTTTCTGATCCTACGAAAAACACCTTGTCACAAGATCGTAGCTGCCCCTTTTACTACTCCCGATACCACAATAAGCCTTTTATCGTAATATCAGAGAAGACGATATGTAAATACTTAGAATGCTATACGATCATATGGCAACCCGATGCTACGATGAAATATTTCCCTAGCGTAACATCACAATGTTTGAAACTCCTCCTCCTGATCTCACAATGACCACCAAATTCATAGCATCTTATGCCTTGGATCTGAGCCTCCCCACAATACAATGTCATCGTAACATTGCACACCCCCAAATTTCACTTTACGATCTCATGCCATGTTGTAGGATCAGAGCCCTTCCAAATCTGGCTTCCAACTACACGATAGCTTACCACGTGTCAACATTTGATTTGCTCTCAGGTTGATGTCTTTTGCCACCTCATTTTATGATCATTGCCACATCACCTATCACCTAGGTTGGTCACTATGTCACCATGCATATCAATCAAGCAACTTTCCTTGGTGACATAGTGACCGTCATAGGATCATCCACATGTCACAATCTCCTTCCTCAGATTCCATGTCATCACACATCATCACTTGGTCAAAATTTTACTTATAGTGTCCTCTAGCTGGCCAACCTTGATGGGCCCCTCCTTTATGCCCACGGCTTACAAAAGCCTCGTGTCTTAAAGACACTTACAATCTATGGACAACGTTACCCACCTCGGCATGAATGCAGGATTAAACATGCTTTGCGCTCGACCCCTTTTACCTACATTCTTCTTTGCCAGTGGCTTCATCTTTCCTTGATGCCATCCTCCATTATGCTCCAAATTGCGGTTCTGATGTTGTCTTCTTGCTGTATGCCATTAGTGCTCTCTCTCTTTGGCATAGATGCCTAGATACCTATGGATGTCACTTGGGCATTTTTTCTTGCATGGGGTGTTTGATTTTATCAATAGTACTCAAAATTAGGGCTTCAATTTTGAGTCCCAATAGGGTCAATGAGTTCGACTAAAAAAATACACAATTGAATCCTGATAGCAATATCGCAAACTAACTTGTGGAAAATATCTCCTTATCAATAATGAGTTTAAGGGGCTTTGGTAGATCTTGACACTTGAACTCATTGTTAGTATTAAACCATAGACATAAATAACAATTACATGAAAATATAACCAATATCTGAAAATTATAGATCACACAGAAAAGAACACAAGATGCCAAGATTTAACATGGTTCACTCAATCCCTGGGCTACATCCACCAAACAACAAGTTTGATATTATTATGATCTAGTGATTACAACCTAATTACAATCCATAATCCCTTACAACTCAATACCACTACAAGAACCAATTTTTGCATCACAACTATGAAACAATCCCTAACCCTAAGCTCTTTTATACAAGTATTTTTACTGTTTTAGGGTTATAATTAATAATTATATGTCAGCCCAAAATCTCGATAAAATAGGGCCCAAATATTTTTTCAAGCCCCAAAGAATTTATGAAGTATGTATAGTATTGTTGGTGTAAATACATTTTTACTATTTACACTTAAGTTTACTTAGGTTAATGCATTATTTTATTATTTTGCATTATTTCATTATTTATTTTGTGAGACACTTAGGAGTTTGCACAGCTTTATGAGTTGTCATGTTGACAACATAGAAGTACACAACTCTAATTCAGCACATGGTGTCTACAACATTGGAGTTTGCATCATTCACTAAGTTGTCATGTTGACAACACAGTTATTCACACTCCCTTTTTAGCACATGTTGTCTACAACATAAATTTGCATGTTACACACTTGTAGGCTTATTCTCTCATCATCACACTTACTTTCATGTTTAATGGAGGATAACCCATATCTAGTGGACATGTGCTTGGTTGTATGACTTATCATGTAGCTGATTCTTAGGCATTCTATATGTGCATCTTAGAGGACTTTATATATAGGCACTCCTAGTGTACTTTAATGCATATTGAATTGAATACATTGTTATTCTGATCATACTCCTTTATAGTCTACAGTTGTGCTTGTGTTTGAGTTCTTAGTTCTTGGGTGAATTTTTCCCTAAGGCAAATTCTTACATGGTATCAGAGCTTGGAGAATATCTCTTCACATAGCCATTCGAGACCATTGTTGCTTTAGCACCTTGGCCTAAATTCAGAGTACCGTTAAAATTGAGAATGTCTAGAGCCAAATCTGACCTCATCATTATGTCTGAAATGTTGATTTGATGAAGATCAACTATAAAGTCAATTACCCTAGGCCAAAGTCGATCGTGAGGAAATTTTTTTTTGTAAATCAACACCCAGAGGCCCCACTTTGCAAGTTTGGGTATGGTCATTTTTAGATCTGCAATTTCAGTTTTTAGATCTTATTTTAATTTCTTTGTATTTCCATCACAATTTTATTGCAAATTTCCAAAAAAAAAATTTGCCCAGTCGGGCTAGTAGAGAATTTTTTTTTATAGAACTGGGCAGTCACACCTTGGCCATGTGACCCTACAATTTTGGTGGACTATTCATTATTTCATAGGCATTTAATCAACATCTAGTAGCATTATAATATGGCATCTAATTGGCAACATCTTGGTCACAAATCCGACCAAGTCTCCAACGATCGAATCAACTACCAACTCTGGCAGTAGTTCTGCTTTGTATTAGCTCCCACGACCGAGAGCATTTAAATTGCCTCACACTCCAATTTCCCACCAATGTGGGATATATAATTTTTTTTGGCACCACAGATTCAAAAAATTCGCCCTCGTGAAAGCCACCGGTGGTACCCTGTACTCTGGCCATTGTCCTTCATTTTCTGACACGCAACTTTATCTTGGTGCCTGCGAAGCACAACACCGATGACTTCTTTTTTCGACAGATAACATAGTTCTAGCTTGTGTTAAAGTATTTTCTAGCCTGCTAAATTTTGTGCAACGATGACATTTTTTTTGAAGACCTCTCGCCACATCTTAGACACACAGACATCCAACCTACTCGACACATGTACAACAGTGCCCTGTCAGCAATTACACAACATATACATCACCTCCAAATCAATTCCCAATCATTAGACACATAGCATCTATGTTTGTAGCCTGCCTGTAACTGTGCCATACAATTCTATACACATCCGTACATTGATGTCATCGTCCATACAAGACATGTCACACTGATGTCATCCAGGGGTGTTTTTCACTGATGTCAACATTTTTTGTGGTTAAATTTGATGGTTGTTTGACCGTTAAAACCAAGCATTTTATAACTATTGCAATGACCATTTGACCATCAAATTTAAGCACACTATTTTCCTTCCAGACCCCTCTTCAAATTGCTTTTTGATTTGGCAACCTAACTTTGTGAGGCCATAACTCAGTCATACAGACTCCAAATCAGGTGCAATTTTTTTTGATTTTGGGTAAAATTTCCTAAACTTTCCAATGGTGGGTTTTGATGCAAGGATTTTTTACAATTTTTTCTTTTGGCAACTGTACTTGTTTAATCCTACATTTTGCAACTTCAAATGCTCTATATGGGCTCATCTAGACATGAAAACAAGTTATGTTTTTTTTGAAAGTGCATTATTTTTTGTCTACTTTCTAGATCTATAGTTAGATTCTAGGGTTGTGTGGACAAAAATCTGACTTTTAGAATTAGGGCATTTTTTGCATTATAATGCTTTGATTACTTTTCAAAATTGTTGTACATCTAAGCTACAGTTCTTAGTGTCAGTTTTGGGCCTCAAAAGGTAGTTGTAAAAAGAAAAATTTGATGTCCACTTTGTTCATTTTGACATGTGGCTTGTTGTACACACACTACATATAAAGTGCCAAAAGCATCTTTTTTTTTTTTGGGGGGGGGGGGGGGGTGTATTTTGATTGAGTGAAAGGGTGGGGGGGGGAGGGGGTGTGTACTATGCTTTTTGTGTCTCTTTTGTGTGCTCTTTTCATTTTCTGCATCATGGGTTCACCTAAATATCCACTTCTAACTTCATGTAATTATTCTACATGGAATGATAATGCATGGAGTAGATTAATGGAAAAAGTTTTAAATCTTTATGTTGATGGTACAATTACCAAACCTACTGATGCTAAAAAACTCATTGATTGGCAAAAATAAGACTAACAAGCTTTAAGAATTATAAGGATTTGTGTACATAGAGATCTCTTCTTCCACATTTTCAATTTCAAGTAATCCAAACCTGCTTGGGACAAACTTGAATCATTGTATGGTAAGGTGGATGAGGAAAAGGGATTCCAGATTGAGGATGATCTACTTCTCTTGGATCCAAAGAACTTTGACACAATTCAAGATTACATAAACAAATCCAATGAGTATAGGCCATTACTTAAAGATTGTGGAAATCCCATGAAGGATGACAATTGATTCATCACATCCTAAAGAGGCCACCTTCAAAGTATGCTTCCTTTGTTTTGAGTTATAATACTCACAAGTTGACCATGGGAAGTGCTTACCAGAAGATTACATTTGATGCATTTGTAGAGATATTGATTGTTGAACAATCTCACTTGATAGATTTGGGACTTCTCATGACATCAAAGACCAAAGAATTGGTGGTTAGTGATGAGCACTAATCAAGTCAAGGAGGGAAAAGTTATAGCAACAAGAAGAAGAAGTAGTGGAAGTAGAAATCACAATCTGAGACACAACAATCCTCCTTATAGCAAGGCAATTCTTCTTCCAACAAGAAGGGAAGTAATGAAAAGAAGGAAAAACTTTTTTTGTGCATATTGCAAAAAGCCAAATCATGATGAGCATCATTGCAAGACTAAGAGAATTGATGAGTTGGAAAACCTACTCAAGAAGAACAAAGTGCCAGGTACTTCCAAGGATTCAACTCCAACCTCTTCAAAGGGAAAAGGGCAAGCCCTTGTGGAAAATACAAGTTCTTCTTCAGAATGGATACTTGAATTAGGTGCCTCCTATCATATGGGTTCTTTAAAGTGAGACTTTTCTTCATTGAAGTTGTCACAGGTACCGCACATCTTCATGAGAGATGATACCAAAATGGAAGTTGAAGGAAAAGGACATCTAGAAATGGATAATGGGGAATTCAAAGATGTTCTCTACATTCCAAACCTTAGCTCTAATCTCCTCTTAGTTTACCAAATCACTCACCTTGGATATGGTCATAAAGTTGAGTTCCTTCTAGATTCAGTGATGGTGTGAATTCTAAAAGATGATTCATTGGTTGTAGTGGGGAAAGTCAATCATGACAAGAGGCTTTATTCCTTCTCCCACTTTGTACCTAAGTCTCCTTCTCAAGCCTTGTTGATTCACTCACATTCACAAATCAACCTATGGCATGAGTGATTTGGTCATCTTGCCTTCCACTCTCTTCAGCAACTTTTCTCAAAACACATGGTCAAAGGTTTGCCTAACATCAACTTTTCTAAGGGAGAGTGTTCATCATGTTCAATGGATATGCATCTCAAGGAGAAGTGTGATAAAGGGAAGTCTTCACGAGCATCAGTGGTTCTCCAGTTGGTTCACATGGTTTTAGCAGGACCTTTTGTAGTAACTTTAGTCAGCCAAGGCTGCTACATCCTTACTTTTGTTGATGACTTTTTGCGCTTCACATGGGTCTACTTCCTTCATCACAAGAATGAAGTGGTTGATAAGCTTCAATCCTTCAAGATTCATGTTGAACACAAATCAAGGAAAGCCATCAAGGTTCTATGGATGGCCAACAAAAGCAGATATGTGGACAGAAGACTTAAGGTCTTTTGAAAACTTGAGGGAATTGATCTTTAGAATCTATTAGTAAATAGATTTGTCCTCTCCAAAAACACCTTTACAATTGACTCTTGAATACCCAAAAGAAAGACAAACTCTGAAACTAACAATAGAGTCACTTGCAATTATCTTGTCAAGTGCTCTTTGAATTTTGAAATAAAGGTACAACTCCCTCCTTATGATTTACAATAAATGATTTTCTAGTTATGCCTTTAACCTAGAAGGCAATGAAGGAATACTAACATCCATTCATCAACATGATTGAATATTAAAATAAGAAATAGATGGACAATTTTAACTTCCTCCCTCAGAACCTTTAAACTTCAAAATACATTTCCAATATGCAACAAAGGAAAGCTAAATTTTCTCATGCAATTAATATCCACAAGAACATGAATCACAGTAGAGTAAACAATGGTATCTACTCCAAAAAGTTTAACATAACATATAAAACTGTAAAATTTTATATACTTTGCCACAACTTCAGAAAATATATTCAAAGTTTTAAAGCATAGAATACTTAGGCAAAAATAGTTCGGACTCAGTATTCTATGGAGAGATGAACTTTTTTGATACAAGATTTAAAAAAACTAATTGTCTTCCCTTTCCTTCAGAAGTGCAGACTCCTTCAAAATGGGAGGAATGGAAAAAATGAATAACTCCTGCACTATCATCACAACTAGTTGCAAAAAATATGCAGCTATACAAGCCCAAAATCATGATGCCTATGGATGGTGTTTTGGGGAAGTAACAAATGATGGATTTTCCAATTGGCAGTGGTATATATTTGTGTAATATGTTTGCAGTATATGATCAAGATGTTTTACAAATATTGGTGTTGCTATGGCCCTAATGATCACAGGAAAGGAGGAACATCAAGGCCCAATAGAAAGTGTATTAAACCATCAAAGAAGAAAAGTAGTGCTGGGAGACCACTTACAAAGAGAGGTTGTATGTGCCATTTTATTGTGAAACATTTGTATGCTCAACCATCTTTTGCTCTAATTATATACAACCAACAGAAACATGTTGATAACTCTGGTTCTCCTTGCCATGGACCACTTGATACTAAGCCCATTGGAACACTCACAATATATGTTTCTTACATCTTAGAAGAACTTTGGCAATAGATAACGCCAATGCTATATGTTGGAATATCTGTGGAGAGTATAGTTCAAAATCACAAATTTTTTGTAGAGAAGCAAGGTGGCCCTAGCAATCGTGATGTTTTCCTCTCTTGTCATTTTGTACGCACAGTGGATAGGAACATTAGATGATCTTCACATGAGTTGGACTCATATGATGCATTGAGCATTAAATTGTGCTTTGAAAATCATCAAAATCAGGTTTTTACTACTAGGAATCCTTTCATATTGATGCTTTCATCCTTGGAGTTCAAACAGAGTGGCAATTGCAGTAAATGCTACATTTAAAAAAAAAAAAAAGTCTTATAGCTCTGGATTCGAGCTACGAAACCCAAAAATTTAACTATCCAATTCATACACTTCTTGCCTTTGGTTCAAACCAAATTGCAATTGCTATTGCATGGATCATTGTTGGAAGATTACAAAGTCACAACGTTTACAAATGGATGGGGACACTTCACAATAGAGTCTGTGCAAAGGATTCTACATGGAGATTGAATGGCTTCATTATTGATGATGCATCAACACAAATTTCTATAATCAGGGATGTGTTTCAGCGCACAATTCTCTTGTGCCTTTGACGTGTATTTCATGCATGGCATAGAAATATTATAAAGAAGTGTTCCAAACCTGAGACACAATGAGAGATGTTGAAGCACCTTCAAAGCCTGTGATGAAGATATAAGAAATGGTTGTGTGCCAAAAATTCCACTTATTCAAGTAAAAACTGATGGAAAACTGATGTTTGGCTCATGAATATATGCAATATTTTAGGACATGTTGCTAGGCAATGTCCAAAGGAGGGGGCATGCTTGATCATAGAAGTCCTCTAAGAAGTCCACCCAGATTCAATGACATCATATGCAGGTCATGTAACTAGCCAAAATGGTGGTCGTGGGCACTTGGCATATGAATGCCCCTCTAGTCAGATGGTGCCGCGTGACATGTACAGCTATGCAAGCAATTGCTCGCGAGGGTATCTTAATGGAAAATTTCTTTTTAAATATGAGATTGAATATGGAGTGTGGTCTTTCTCCTTCAGCAGGAATAAAGAGAGAGCGATGAATAAGAAATTGTTCCTTGCTTTGAAATCTAGGGCTTTGGCTCATATTCAAGGTTTATATTACCATAACCAAATGTTCTGGTTGATCTTACTTTCAAAGGAAATACTCCCCTCCACGAAGCGGCTAAGTGCGACAATTTAGAAGTGGTCAAAATTTTCCTTCAACACAGAGAGAATTATGTGTACGAGTACAACAAGTTTGAAGAGACTGTCATGATAATAGCTTCCAACTATGGCCACCTGGAAACTGTGAAGCTTTTGTGCAAAGGCAGAATATACAATGACAAATTTGAAACAAGGCGATCTGTGAGAGTAGTAACTTACAAGGGCTATGAAGAGGTAGAGAGGACCATACTTAATAATCCTACTCAAACCAGATGGTTTTGTTCGCTATGGCTTGTCTTTCAGCTTTTGCTTGAAATGGATACATACACAGATCTGGAGAATTTCTTTTTATTGGGAGTCACCTTGATTGTCAAATTTTATTTTATTTTTATTCTTCGATTCTGTTCTGAGAACTCACCTTTGCATGCAGCCGCCCATGGATGAAATGTTGAGATTGTATCGGCAGCACTCAACTCCTGTGAATGGAATAAGGAATTGATGGGAAGAAAGATAAGCAGGGAAGGTGTACAATACATGTGGCAGCCATGAAGGGGTACTGCAACATAATTGGTGAATTTATGTTCAGATGGCCAGATTGTGTCGAAATACGTAGTTCAGATGAAAAGTCTGCTCTACACTTTGCTATGGAATATAATCAATTCGAGGTGGTGCACAGTCTTCTATTCAACAAATCGCCTCAAAAAGTTGCAGAGTTGGACACAAGCTAGAACTATGTTAATAATAACTAAAAATAAATTTTTTTGACAAAATACAATAATGTTTTTAATCTATTATAATTTTTTTTATACTTTTTTATTTTTTGTTTAGATCTAAATAGATTTTACTACAAAAATATATTATATGTAAATTGTTAAATGTATTGTTCAAGTTCTTTTTATCACTAAAATGTCCAAGATGATATTTTATATTAAATATTAACATGATTAATATATTTTACATAAATATTGAATGCTACTCATAAAAATACTAGTCACAACTTTGGAATTTTATAGTACCATAAGATCAAACTGATCTCTCAAAATCCCAATTGTAAATATATCCATTTACTAATGTGAAAAAAAACTTTGTCACACTCAAAAATATAACTATAAATATACCAAAATGACAGCTTTATTATCTTATATTAAATATATCATCTTAATTCTCTACTAGTTTCTCAATTTATCTATCATTATGACATCAAATATCTACTAAACTAGAAAAGCATAAGTATTTAGACTTGAATACTTAGAAAATAAAACTTAAGGGTTTCTCAACCCCATTAGAACCTATCAAACTTGAAGAGGACTTGTTTGCCCACATGGAGGTCCTAACCATGTCTTCCCTAGAGGAAAAACCTAGATCTTCAACCTCATCCTCCAATCTTCCTGCTTCTCAAGTATATTCCTCATCTTGTGAATCTTCTTCTTGGTAGGAACTTAGATTGCTGCCCATCTCATCTGGCGTTACATCATATTTATACTTTATCACCATTGTTTAGAAAATCTAATGCTACATGAATCATTTCTAAAGTAATAATTATTTGTTATTCCTATAACTCTTGTAAGGATATTCAAACTTCTTTTGACTTCATGTAAAACTTAGTATAGAGCAACCATTTTTCTATACTTATAGATAATTCTCCATACAACCAAGTAAGTTTTACCTCTACAAAGTGTATTCAATATCCATAGAACGTAAGCACCATAACACATAGCTTAATCAAATTGTGTGGGACATTATCCATTACAATTTATGGCATGTAACATGTTCCTTAAGGAAACATTGAAACAATGGTATTGAAATTAAAGAAAATTAAATCTAAAAACTACAACTATGAAACACAAGTAGAACTTGAAGAGTGAAATCTCATGCAAACAAGACTTCAATATTTTCTTGGTTTGGGGGAAGTTGTACCCCCATCCTCTACCTCCCACATGAATGGAGAGACATTCATTACTTTGTGTGTGTTAGAAGTAGTAATCTTTCCTTGGTTGTATTTATTTATTAATTGGGATAAACCAAGGTATCCCTTATGCACCTCTTTTTCCTCTAATCCAAATGTGCGGAAAAATCTTTTTTGTATTAAGGAAAATAGTTATTCCTCCTTAAGAGGATTATGACACTTGGATCACACACACTTATGAATGTGGCATATATTCACTTGGGAGTTACTAAATAACTCCTCTTCTCATCTCTATATAAGAAATGTTCTTCTCTCATTATACACACTACACACTCACTATATAGTTTTTTGTAATGAGCTTGTGGCTCCATCTCTCTTCTTCTCTCTTTTCTTCATTCTTTAGCCATTTTCCTCATTCATATAATTCTCATGGGGGTTTTTCTTGTTTTTTCCCTTCAAAAATCTCTCATCTCCTCTTGTTGATATTTGCAATACTCTTATGAGCTCTTGGATTTATGTTAACATTCTGTTCACAAATCTCTCTTGGATTGTTTCCTTCCTTTGTTTTTCATCTTAATATTTCTTGCATGCTATCAAAGGTTACCATGTTGGAGACCTTTTTGTTGAAAAGAGAAGAGAAGCTTGAAGCTTCATTTCCTATTTTTTTGTTGTTGTAGTTTTTCATTCAAGCTATAAGTTTTTTCATGTTCTAACTCTCTTTAGAAGGTTTACTGCCAAAGAATCATTTTGTTTTTTTCAAGTTACAAATCCTTTTGAAATTTTCTATTAATATTTTCTCAAAGTTCTATTAATATTGATACCATTTTTTCTCATATATCTCCTTTAAAATAAAAGTTTGTATTTATTCTATTGTTAGAACATATTTAATATCAAAGTAACTTATTTTAAATATTTTTAATCCAACAAAATATCCTACTCATCTACTCGTTTGTACATTCAAAAATTCAAATTTGATTATAAGATTGATGTAAGATTACATTTAAACTTGAATTTTTAAAATTCTTTTAATATTTGAGTATTCCAAAATTAAATTGTTAAGTTGGACCTTTGTTTTTTCTTTCATAAAACTCAAACTTTAAAAAGTAAGCTATTTTGGTGTTATTTTTATAATCATTATATGTGTGTAGCATTTTAGTAATCATGTGTTGTATTCTTTTATACATTAATTTCTTATATTAGTTTCTAACACTCACTTCATGGGATGATTTCTTTATTTGCCATCAATTTTAGTGTGGTTTCATTTTGTTATTGACAATTAAAATTATTGTTATTGTTATCAACGTTGTTATTATTATTCATTTTCTTATAATACTAAGGAAGATTGTGTTACATTGCTAGGAAGATGTGTTATTATTATTGATTTTCTTATAATAAGTTTTTTGTTATTGTAAATGTGTTATGTTAATGCATACTAGTTTCATTTAAATAAATAAACATTAATAAGCCAAGTAAGAATTCTAGAGCATACAAATAATATATTTTAAATGATGATAAAGAGATCCTTCGTAAAGTATAAGAGAGTTAAGTGTGAAAGCTTTTAATTAAGAAGATCAATTATGGGTAAATGCATGGAGTGGAAATAACAAGGTAAAGAGATTAGGGAAGGAGGTAAATAAGGTAATAAAGCTCTAATCCACTAATAAGAAGCACAACTAAGCAATTAAGTGGACTAATTTTTTTAACATGTTACATTACAAGTGGTAAAATTTCTATTTCCATGCTAGACTCTTAATCGTCCAATTAATTCTTTTTACTCAAATGTTAGGTTACACAAGTTGGATTTGTATAAATCACATTTTTTATCAATAAATATGATCGGTGTTTCAAAGGTAAAGTACTATATTTCATAAAAGAAATTTTTTTTTAAAGTACATTGAAGTTTTTCAAAGGGGGATAATGCTTTTTTGTTGATCTATGGTAATTAATCTATCTATGGTTTCTCTACAATAGCAAGACTACAATAGGGAGAAAGACAAAGAACAAGGCTACAATAGCAAAGAGGGAGAAGCTGAAATGAAGCAATCAGAATAGTAGAAGATGTAATGTTACAATTTACTTTTGGTTTTTGACTTACTATTCTAACCTAGTTAGTTTGCGGTTGAATAGTTTAGTGTAATGGTTGATCAACTTGGTTTGCCATCAATGCCAAAGAGGGAGATTGTTGGAAATCTGATTGAAAAGTTCATTGTTGTTGAAGATCAAAGAGGGAGATTGTTGTAAAAGAATGTTTTCAATCATTGTTTTTCCATTGATATCAAACCTACTATTTTTAGGAATGATATTTTCTTATAAGGTTCAAGCACTATCACCTAGTTGATTGATGAAGAGGATTTGATCAACAAGATGTAACAAGAGCACCTAAAGGAAAGGTTGAGTTATGATTTTATAATGAAGTGCAAGGATCAACTAAGACAACGGTTAAGTAGTGTATTGATAACATACTTAAAGATATAGAGGATGGTCACACTTAGACATATTGGAGGAAGAAGTTGTAACAAAGTTGACTGCAAAGCTTTAACCTTGATCATCAAAAGAAGTCAAGAAAATTAGTTGAAGCCAAGAAAATTCTTAGTAGAAGCTGAGTTATAGACATTTTCAGTTGGTGTCGAGTGATCTTCAAGTGCCGAGTAAAGATCAGCTTCTAAGCATTAGGAAAAATTCTAGTTGGTGCCAAGTAATCTTCAGGTGCCAAACATCAGGAAAAACATAGTTGATGCCGAGTAACACAGTATGTGTCGAGCACCAGTATTTCAATAGTGCCAAGCTACTACATTATTTCAAATAATGAAGATTTTCCAAATCCAAGCCGACTTAGTGGTTAGATTAAATTTTGTGAACAAGTTGGAGGATAAGGATCATGAGTTGTTGGCATAAAATCCTATGTAAACTATTTTTGGGTGAATTCTAATGGATTATTCAAGAAGTTTCTAGAGAAAATAAAATATGGGTTAGATGTAATGAATCCTACCTAATCCATGTGAATTGAAATTGAAGAAAAGATGAATTTATTGGGAAAAGCAACTCCAAGACTTCTATTTAAGAAGTCATAAATCAAGAAGAAAAGAGCTACTGATACTGTTGTTGTAGAAGTGTCAAATCTGTGAAGTGATTGAAAGGGTGTCAAGAAGGAGATATCTAGGAGAAGGAAGAGCACAAAGGCTCTACTTTTTAAAGTGGTCATGAAGAGATGATTGCAATGGTACATTGAGTATGGAGACTCAAGGAGAAAAAACTTGAAAGATAAGGCAAGCAGTTAAGAGTTGTAGAGATGGAAGGCCAGGCAAGGGTATGAGCAGAGAAGTGATCTGAGATCTGCAAGATAAGTTGTATGTTGTAGTTAGGTCAATATTTTCTAATGCTCTCTAGTAATTGTATTAGATCTAAAAAGCCTATGGACTTAGGTTGGCCTAACAACCATTTGTAAATGCTTTAACAGGGTGGCATTCCTAGTGAATGTTCTAAAGTCCTTTAACCAAGCCCACTTCTAATAGGGTGGTTAAATCCTCTAACAAGGTCACATTTAATAGTGTGTGTTGTAAGCCTTTAAGAGGGCAGGCCTTTCATAGGGTATCACTTCAGAAGGGTGAGAATTGAGTAGCATGTTATTGGTGGTTTTTCGTAAATTAGGTTTCCATGTAAATCACTGTGTCATGTGTTGATTTCTTGTGTGTTATACTTGTATGTTGATTTACAGTAACCTGCTAATTAGACAAGTTAAAGTTTGAATGAATGAATGATTGAATGGATTCACCACACTTAGTGAGAAGTTTGAAAGGGACATTTGGAGCCCCCCCAGTTATTCTAAAGTAATTCTAACAACATTTGCTTCCAAATACTTTTAGGTAACTTACATTGGGTTTATAGCCATACCATAACTCATGGGGGGTTTTGAATGAGTCCTTCTTCATCTATACTCAGTTCAAGGTATGAACTACAGTGCTAATAGCTTCCTTCTAGTATTTGATAGCAATGCTCTTTTCAATCATCAGGGTTCTTGCACAGTCCATGATGGATCGATTCTTTCTTTTAGCTATTCCATTTTGCTTGGGAGTTCTAGGTGTTTATACCTATCTTTTGATGCCTCTTTCAATGCAAAAGTTATTAAATTCATGGGAGATGAATTCACCACCTTTATCTGATCTCAAGCATTTCAGTCTTTTCCCTATTTCCTTCTCTACTCTGGCCAAATACCATTTGAACTTCTCAAATGCTTCTGATCTCTCTCTTAGGTACATGATAGTCATCATTCTTGAGTAATCATCAACAAAAAAGAATGAAGAACTTTTCACTAGTATAGCTTTCAATTCCAATAGGTCCACACAAATTAGTATGCACAATTTTTAAAATTTCTTTAGACTGATAGTTCTTACTTTTAAAGCTAGTTTTTCCCATCTTACCAATCTAACAATTCTTGCATAGACCAACCTCAAGTTTCTTTATATTAGAAATGCCTCTTACTTTTCTGAATTTGCCTATTTTCACCAAGTTATCAAAGTTAATATGACACAACCTCCTATGCCATAATCAAATTTCTTCAACTTGAGCAATAAAACATGAACACTCATCAAGTTCAAGATAGAACAAGTTACTTTTTGTCTATGTGCCTAATCCAATCAACTTTCCTTTGTCATCCAACAATCTTGCTTTTCCATGCATGAATTCCACTTTCAATCCATTATTGAGTAGTTGTGCTACACTCAAAAAATTGTGTTTTAATCCTTCTACCCAATATGCATTATCACATAAAAACTCTTTGGTTAGTGAGATTCTTCCTTTTCCTTTTATGCAATAAGGTTCATTATTACCAAATCTCACACTACCACCATCATAGTCTTCAAAATGTTCAAACTTAGTTTTATCACTAGTCATATGATGAGAGCAACCACTGTCTATGATCCATGTATCATTTTTTCTCACATGAGAAATAAGTTCCATTTCCTCATCATTATCAGATTCATCTTTCATAGCAATGAAACCAATTTCATCTTCTTCTTCATCAGAATCATTAGAATCCTTAGCCATGAAACATGTTTTCTTACCTTTGTCTTTGAATAATTTGAAGTCTTTCTTGCCATTGCACTTGTGACCTTTCTTCTAATCCTTGTTTTTCTTATTTGGGCACCTAGCAACAATATGTCCAATTTCTTCACAAGAAAAACAGATTAGAGGAACCTTACCTTTGTATTTCCCTCTGCCTCTTGAATATTTCCTTGCTAGTAGAGCTTCAACTACCTCAAGATCACTGTCAGAACTCTATTATGATTCTTCTTCACTTTCTGACTAAGAATCCTTTATCTTTTTTCCTTTCTCCTTGAGTGAAAGCTTGGCTTCAAATGACAATTCAATGTTCTTGGTAGCTGGAACATAGTTATCATAGTTGTCTAGCTCAAATGTAGTCAATCTTCCAACTATGGCCTCTAAATTTATCTTATGATTTGCTTCACATCTTTGTTCTTGAATTGTAGAAACTCTAATTGCATAAATGGGAAGTAATGTTCTAAGAACTTTACTTATAATTGTTTCTTCCTTGATATCTTCTCCAGAAGCTTTGATTGCACTAACACTGGCTTTGATTCTTTTAACATATTTTGCAATATTTTCGTCCTCTCTCATCCTCATCTAATCAAATTGTCCTCTTAGAATTTCTGCTTTGGCTCTTTTTACATTATCATATCCTCCATATATATCTTTTAGTTTGTTCCACATTTCAATCACAGTTTTGCAACCTTTGACATCATCAAATTCTTCATAGCTTAGGGCAGATGCAATGTCTATCATCATGATGTTATGAGTCTTCTTCTTAGCAATGTCATTAATAGATAATGTACCAGAAGAGGTTACATATGCTTCATCAACATATTTTAATCCTGTGTCTCCAATGGAAGCTAGATGGAGTCTCATGAGACCTTTCCATGCTGAAAAGTTATCCCTATTAAGCCTTCGAATTTGCCTCTTGTAAGACATCCTGATCTTTAGCTTAGATCCTTGAAATCTTTCCTGCAAGCACCAAAAGCTCTGATACCAATTTTTGGAATTATAGATGGAGTAATTGAGAGGGGGGGGGGGGCTTTAATTAGTTACCACAAAAACAAATCCATAGATCCCTTAGATGTCTTAAATAACTAGTTACTATTGTTACTTGGTAGCCACATAGAAAAATGTCATAACTCAATAGATTAAATTTGTATTGATATTTAAGCATTCACAATTATTAATATGCATGCAAAAGTAAATAATATGAACACTAGAGACACCAAATTTAATGTGGAAACCCAATATGGGAAAAACCACCAAGTAACTAGCTACCAATCTTCACTCTTCTAAAGTAAGCCCTATTAGGAGCCAACCCTATTAAAGGTTACAAAATAGACTATTAGGTGTGACCCTATTAGAGGATTTAATCACCCTACTAGGAGTGGCCTTGCTAGAGGTCTTTAGAATAATTCATTAGAACTATCCACCTTGTTAGAGGATTTGAAAAATGGTTGTTAGAAAAAATATGTTAAGAGATTTAGGAATTACTACTACAATGGTGAGAAAGTAATAATAAGTGACCTGAATGAGATGCAACTGAACTTTGTTGATATAGATCTTTGTTCTACTTTAATAGATCCTCTCTGATCGAATACAACTTTGCTACTCTTCAAGGATATCTGATCTTTCTTCAAAATTCGCTCACACTAACTCACTTGCATACTCTCTAATTCATACATCCATTCATACATTTGAAATCACAACTTAGCCTTTTTATTTATACATTACAAATTGTCAAGTCAGCTCATTTGCAAGTTACATTTACTAATAAACCATATATTAGTCGGCTACAAACATTACATTAAGAAAATAAACTTTATTTTTCAAAACAATGAAATGCTTCATTGACTGACCCTACTTGGTAAACACCGCTCCAAAAAATGATTTCCAGTGTTAACCAAGTGAAGCTCAGCAAATTTTGCAAACTCTACAAAAATCCGTTGGAGACCAAGTGAACTCGGTAAGAACTAACTTTCCTTTGCTGACCTTATGAGCTCGGTAGAAACTGATTTCCCTTTGCTGACCATGCTAGCTTAGTAGAAATTGATTTTTTCCATAGAAGCCTTTAGTGCCTAAGTGAGCTTGGTAGAAACTAACTTCATAGTGTAACCTCCAGAAATGCTCGGTATACTTTATAGTTCACTTTGCTAACCTTCTGAGCTTGGTAGACTTTGTCATTTGCCTTGCTAACCAACTAAGCTTGGTAGACTCTGACTAATAAATGATATGATATTTGTGTAACATCAAAGAAAACACACAATTGAACAATTGTATCCAACAACTATTAGGTTTGCAAGTTACAAGTTTTCTTGCTAACTGGTCTATAAATCAATTCATAGTGCTGTTTGCACAAAAATGTCTCTAACCTAATCAACCACAGTAGAAAATGCATGAAACCAAGTGGGGTGATAGGTTATAAGGTTTACATAATGTTTTTCTTTTGTCTCACTTTTGTTTGATGTGATTGCAAGTCAAAAAGTAAAGCCCTAGGCTGACTACTAGGAGTATGTGAGCCTGGACAATTTTGCAAATGCTAATACAGGGCACACTCATGATCATGCTAAGGTGAACTCGTGCCATACCTAGAATCCCTAGGATGTTAGGTTTTACATGCAACTAGAATGGAGGCTTGTTGTGAAGTTGAGGAGTTGGAGAGATTTTTGTTTGCTAATTGGACCATAGGCCTATTATTATGGCTAAAAACTAGGGCTTGGTACTAAATGGGGTTGTGGGTGTCATAGTGCCTTGAAAGTTTGGATTTTGATGTGCTAGGGGATAGCTACTAGATTACTAAGTTTCTTTTGGGGATTTTTTTGGAAAATTTGAAGAATGGGAGAAAAATAGGGTCATTAGGCCTAATAAACAATAGGCCTAACTAGCCTGTGCAAAGAGTTTGAACTTCTTGGTGTTTTGGTTGTGACCAAGAGTGTTGAGTGAGGCTAAGAAGGTTATGGAGAGAATCAAAATTTTCAGTAGACTCTAGGGTAGTGGAAGGATAAGACCCCAAGTAGGGGTTAGGATTCTAGGAAGAAGAGAACTAGTGGAACTAGTGCCTTAGAAGGGAGTTTGAGTCTACATCAAATCAACTATACCTAGTAGGAAAGTTTGTGAAGAATCCTTGGAGGCTTGTATTGGTGAGGAGGAAAAATAAAAAAATCTTTAGAAGATTCAAGATTAGACCTTAACTAAGGGTTTTTTGGAAAGAACCTTAAGCCCTCTGCATCAGAGTTACTAAATAACTCCACTTCTCATCTCTATATAAGAGAATCTCCTCTCATTGTACATACTATGCACTCACTATGTAGTTTTTGTAATGAGCCTATGACTCCATCTCTCTTCTTCACTCACTTCTCCATTCTTTAAGCATTTTCCTAATTCATATTTATTCACATGGGGTTTTTTCTTGTTTTTTCTCCTTCAAAATTCTCATCTCCTCTTGTTGATCTATGGAATACTCTTATGAGATCTTGGATTTATGGTAACATTATTTTCACAAATCTTTCTTGGATTTTTTCCTGTCTCCTTGCCTCTTCCTATCCCCTACTCTCTCACTATTCATCAATCAATCTCTCTCTCACCCTCTTCATCTCATCTATCTCTAACTCTCTCCATCTAATTACCCCCCCTCTCTCTCTCCTAACCTCTCTCTTTTTCTCACTAACTAATAATATCTCTCTAGCTCATAACTCTTGACCTTTCACCTTTCTCTCTAACTAACCTATAATCCCTCTCTCATACTAAACCCTAACCCACGCCCCCCCCCCTCTCTCTATTTCTCTCTCTTTTACACACAAAATACTAAGATCTCTCTCTCTCTCTCTCTCTCTCTCTCTCTCTCTCTCTCTCTCTCTCTCTCTCTCTCTCTCTCTCTCTCTCTCTCTCTCTCTCTCAAAACAAGTGTATAAGAGTTCTCATGTAAATTCGTATTTGTAGATCCAATAAAAGTGGATAGGTCTTTTGAATGTGATTAGAGGAAGTATATCTCCATCTCCAAGTGGATTCAGATTTGGAAAAAATAATGATAAGGTATATGTGATAGATTACCTAAAAATAGAAACAAGAAACAAAAAAACTATCCACAAGGAGGATTTCATCTTATATTCAAGTTAGAAAAGCTTTTGGAATGTTAAAGTTATAAGAAATATCTTATAGAGTAAATTGAGATAGAGTGAAAAAGATAAATGTAACCTATCATTACAAAGAAATGGATCTAACCTGATGTCAAGATAAATCATATGCTCAAGATGTCAAAAAAAGTTAGATATGAACATATTTATTAATGCTCTCATAAAAGTAATATACTAATATATAAATAACCAAAGACAAGGCTAACTAATGTCACCTACATCAACATTGCATTAGTTATATAGATATAGACAATCCACTAATGAGTCATCTCACTACAAGTTGATGGCAGTGCACTCACAACTTGCATGACTCACAATCTACAAAATGAAGTATGTAAAAAATTATCACATTAGTATATGAATTACAGACATATGTTAGTGATAAAGATAAAGAAAAGGAACATGTGACACAAGCACCAAATCAAATAAAGATCTTTATTTTCCAAACATTTTCACCATTAAGGATTATGAGCATTAACAACATATTGCCTTCAAGATGTGTCAAATCAATTGAAAATGGAGAGAAAATAGATGAATAACATCCTCTTTATGAGGAATCAAATGGAGGGAAACTCCATAAATAACATCCTCTATACAGGGAATAAAATATATCAACATAGAGGGAAACTCCATAACATTAGTGCACACCATTATAGGATTGAGGAATACTCCATGGGCTAGATAAGGAAACTATTAGACAATTATAACTAGGGGGTCCGACTATAGTTAACCCTAAAAATTTGCATCCCTATGAAAATTACATAAAGTGCAATAAAACCTATATAATTCATTGGTATAAAATCATAAAGTGCCAACATGGGACACAAATGTTATAAAAGCATTAAACTATAACCATGTGTAAAAGAACATAGTAAAGTTGAAAGAAATTGGTTATCATAACTCGTAATCCTAAATAATTTGAGAGAGTAATGAGCAAGAATAGGATGAATATCAAGTAGGAAAAAAATCTTGTAAGGGTGAACATGAGTAGTAGATTGAAATAGTCAAAGAGATGTAATTAAGGAATCATAAAGTAAGAGGTCTTAGTTGAAATATTAAATTCTTTGGCATATACTAAGTAGTGTGTTTGATAAATCATAAGTGAATAACCCATATGGCCCTGGACTACAAGAGAGATTTAACAATCTTCAATAGTAATATTCTCATTGATAGGAAAGTTGATAAACATTATATGAGATAAGTGCATGCCAAAACTTGGATGGAGAGATTCTCCATGCGTCCCAAAAGAAGGTAACTATGAATTAGGTAATACTAATAGGTCCTCAATAGTTAACCTTAGAAATAGGGTTCTCCACACAAATTACCAATTGTTGAAAATATATTGTTTGAAGTATGCAATCTATCATGGAACAATCAGTATTTTGTTAATGATGTCAAACCTACTACTTGTAGGTGAAAAAACTACTTTTTGGTTTGAATGTAATCATTTTTTTGGTTGATGAAGAGAATTTGAAATATAAGATAACAAGAGTACCTAGAGAAAGGTTGAGTTATTTGGTGTACAAAAGGAGCACTAAGATCAAATAAGGCATTGATGATATTATGTATTGTTGATCTCCTTAAGGCTAAAGTAAATGGTTACTTAAGCCTAGCCTAGAAGAAGAGTTTTCAAAAAAGTGTCTGCCAAACCTAGCTAAGAAAATAGTGTAACCCAAGCAAACTTAGTTCTAGCTGAGTAGAATTTAGTATGCACCAAGTGTTAGAAAGCTAGTAATAGTTGAGTGTCAAAAATATATAGTATGTATCGAGCATCAAGTAAATAATAGTAGTGACTGAGAAAGGAAAACATAGTTGATAGCAAGCAACCTAGTGTTGGTCAAGCATCAAAAGACTATTATTGTCAAGTAAATAGTGTGGATGTTGAGTGATAGTAAAAATATTTTAATCAAAGATTTGACTAAACTAAGTTGTCAAAGTTGATTTCTTGAATTGTGTGAAGCATGTGGAAGATTTCTATGATGAGTTAGCAGCACAAAACTCAAGATAAACCATTTTGAGGAAAATTCAAAGAGGAATGTAGAAGAAGTTTCTATAAGGGACTAAAATGGAAAAGTGGGTAGATTCATTGAATCTTACCTAACCCTAAAATGGATGATTGTGGTTAAATGAAAAAAGACCCAAATTCTCTATTTATAGAGATAGAAGGCAAGAAGTAACAATTGTCATGTGTGAGAACCTAAGGAAGACAAGAAGTCTAGAGTGTTGCTTCATATGGTGGCCGAAAGAAAGAGTCCACAGTTGGAATGCAAAGAAAGAAGGCTTAAGAGGATGAACGCTTGAAGGGTGAACAAGCTATTAGAGATAAAGAGAATGAATGCCAAGTAGAATGGAGGACTAAACCAGAGATATGTAATCTACAATTGAGTTGTGTTTTATTATTAGATCAAGTCCTACTATTACTTTCTAACAACTATATCAGTCTGGATAAATCCTTTGGATCAAGGTTGACCTATGTCATGTCCCCATGATTATAAAATTTAATAATAAATTTATAATAGAATAAATAATAATATAATTTATTATTATGTAAAATGATGAGGAAAATACTATTATATAAAATATATTGGTCAATATAAACATATCATCTATTATATATGATTATGACATAATCTATATGATGAATAATAATATGATAAAAGAATAAATTAATAATAACATAATATAAAAATGATTAATAAATAGTATGATATAATCAATATAATATTAATATAATAATATTCAAGATCTCAATATAAATAATCATAGCAACAATATGAGATTAAACTATAGGAATAAATAAATAAATATGAACTTATTGTCATATAATAATATTAAATTTGAGGTAAAAGCACAAACTAATTAATATTGGAACTACAAATAGAAATTAATAAATAAAAGAAGATTAAGAAAAGAAGGGGACACATCCTTTCAAAAGATGTTACCATTTGGTCTAATAAGATATATCATTAGAATCAAACAAAGGGAAAGGAGCAAGGAGGGATATATGTCTATTATCTTAGCTTACCAAATGGAAAAGAGATGACTCTCCGACTATCGTAGGAAGAAGACTTCAGACTAATATAGAAGGGCATAAGGAATTTTTTTAGTAGCGAGTCATGCAAGGTACATTATAATCAATGTTAAGGAGGATCGTTGTAGCAACATATCATCCAAGTTCATAGATATAAGACTCAACATCAAATGGGGAACCATGCTGGAGTAGCCCATCGAAGGAGGATAGCAACAATTAAGAAAATATATACATGCTAATAGGAACATATTGGAATCATGATAAGGAGAGACACACCACATGGACAACAACCAACACAAGAAAAATGGAGGAGGAAGATGGAATCAACCACCTTAGCAAGAGCATTGTGGGACATAGTAGAGAAGAATTGGGCAACATATATCACTATGGCATATATCTATACATGACAAAGTTCATCCTCTTAGCATATTTTGAAGGAAAAAACACTCAACAAACCACCCCACAAGTACAGGAAAGAATTATGATCAAACAAAGGAATTTCTAGAACTGTAATATGTAGAACGAAGGAGAGGACAAACATGTGAAAGATAGGTTATATCTAAACTACATAATACCCATTATCTCTGGACAATGAATTGGCAATGATCTAAAGAAATGAATCTATCAAATCACAAAAGGGAAGAAAATATAGCACAAGATTTATACATTCCAATCACCATATAAAGAAAAATCAATGCATAGAGGAAAAAATTTGATGGAGCATCAACTATATGAATAGATAGACATGCATGAACAATTATATGGTTTTGATCAGGCTTTTAGGAAAGAATAAAACATTAAAAAAAAACTAATATGATTAATCCTAATTTACATCAGTTGTCTCACCATAATAAGAGTACCTTACGTGGAATGTACCACTCTCTCCATCATCAAGGAAGTTAAAGATCCCAATTAGAAATCCATTTAGAATTGCAGGCATATAAATCTCAATTGTAACTATAAGAACAGACAAAAATATGAATTCTTAGACATAACACTTATGATAGATAGATGAATAATATTCTAGTTTGAAGTGTATATAATTCGATCCTATATCAATAATAATAATTCTTAAAATTAAGAGAAAATAAATAGATAAATAGAAGAGTCTACCATTAAGACATAAAAGAGATTCAGAATGTTAGGAAAACAAGAGATAGAACAATTCAACATTCACAGCCTTGGAAAGATTTTAAAAGAAAATACATTAAATTGTTTATTGATAAAAGAACCCTTTTTAATATTTCCTAAGAAGTAAGACATAGGTCCTTGAAGGACTACAAGAATAAAATCTCTGTAAAGGAGTGCCAAACTATGATTAACTCTGAAGGTTGATGAATATTAGTTAAGTGGAACAAGGGACATTACAACCTAATAGTCATTTGTAAATCCTTTACTTAGGATACATTCTAATGGAATGTATTCATCTAACAAGGATCACTCCTAATAGGGTGATTGAAATCCTTTAACCAAGTCACATTTAACAGTGTGTATTATAACCTTTAGTGGGGTTGGCCTTTAATAGGGCATCACTTGAGAAGAGTGAAAATGGGTAGCATGTTAATGATAGTTTTTCCCAAATTGGATTTCCAAGTAAAATCCTTGTGTCAAATTGTGTGAATAAGTTTGTGGTATTTCATGCTTGCATTTTTGCAAAGTTATTTTGACCTAGGACAGTGACCTACTATGTTAAGGTATTGGATGTTCTTATGGATGCATGCATGATATGGTTTTATGAACAAGAATTTGTTAAGTACTGAAATTTTTTATTTGTACATTTGGATCTTGGATAACTAATTCACCACCCTCGCCTCGCCCCCCCCACCTTCTGATTTATTCTAAAGTATTCCAACAATTGGTATCAAAGCATTGGTTGTTGTAAGGAAATAGTTTGAAGGTAGTAGAAGCTAAAGATCAAGATGTACAGAAAGGAGGTGCACAAATTGAACAAGAAAAAATTTCTTGCATGGAAAAGTTTGATGAAGCTACATCTAGGAGGACTTGGAGATTATGCACAATCTAAAGAAGAAGAAAGAACACAATCAAGCAATGTTAGAGCTTGCATCTTCCCTAAGCTACTTAGAGTTTGATGACATCAAAGGATGTAATTATACTAAGAAGATGTGGGATGTTATAGAGACAATCTATGGAGGAAACAAGAATTTTTTGGGAGCCAAAGTTGAAAGTCTAAGAGGATAGTTTGATGACATGAGAATGCAAGAAGGTGAGACTATAGTCTAGTATTGTACAAGAATCAAAGATGTCATGGTGATATCAGAGGAGAAAATGGTTTTATTGAAGATGATACTATGATAAGAAAAGTATTGAGAACTATGTTGCCTATCTATACTATTAGAGTCTCTTCCATACAAGAAATAAGGTGTGTTCCTGATAGTAATCTAACCCTTAGAGGATTGATGGGTAGACTCACTGCTTTTGAACTTTCTGATTTTGATAATTTCAAAACTAAAAATGTTGAATCTTCTTTCAAAGCTAATTTGACAGTAAAAGAACCTAAAAGAAGAAAAAGGTCAAACATGTTTCTAGTGACAGTGATACAAATGATGATGATGTAGAAGAGCTTGAAGCATTTTTTTCTAGGATATTTCATAGAGGCAAACCAAAATATAAAAGTAAATTACCTATCATGTATTTTAATTGTAATGAGGTTGGTCATATTGTTGCAAGGTGTCCAGAGAAGCAAAACAATAGAAGTGGAGATAAGTACAGAGGGAAACTATTGAGATAATGGGTGTGGCACACATTGCATAATATTGTTATATTGTATTATTTTATTTTATTATATAATGTTGCACCTAGATGGACATGCAACATGGAAAGATTCCCATGGGATATACTTGATGAGTTATATTGTAATATCATGATAATATTTCATGTAATTATTTAATATTTGGGAAAAGAATTAAATTTTCAATATTAAATGTGGGCTCAATGGGTTAGGTAGCACATGATTTTAACACATGGATTTTTTAATACCACTTGGTGGTTTTTTGGGACTTGCTACTATATAAGCAGCCATAGGGGTAGTTGTTGATGTGAAAAAGAAGAAGACAAGAAAAGGGAAAGAGTTAAATAGGACAAAGCTTGACATGTTAACCAAGGAAACATTTGTGAAGGTTGGAAGCATGACATGGGATGTGTGGATTCAAGCTTGTCCACATGGATTATTTAGTTGTGGCTATGGCTTTGAAGGCTTCCATGGTTGTATTGCAATGATATTTTTGTCGAATAATACATGGTGATGGATGCTTTTGAAGGTTCGATTTTTCCCCTCAATGATGGTTTCCTAGGGTATATCTTGAGTCAAAATATTTGTGGGTATGTTGTCTATTCTCTTGCATGTGGATTTCAATTGCATATTTATTTTAGATCTATTATGGATTATGTGGAAATGGTTACATTCTTTAATACAAGTTTCCTCCAAATAAACCATGCCAAACCTGCACCAAATCTAAACCAATGTGTAGGGCTTTCCATTGACTACTTGAAGTCCAAAATCTAACTTTGTATGCCTAGGGATTGGGTGAACCACATTAAATCTTGGTGTCTTATGTTCTCTTTTGTTCGATCTATTATTTTATGATATTGTTTATATCTGCATGTAATTGTTATTTTTGTCTGAGGTCAATCCTAACATAAATGAGATGAGAATAGAAAAGACTATAAACGTTGGTCAATGAGTTTGACTCAAAATCACACAGTTAAATCTTGATAGCAATATCACAGTTTGACTTATTGTGGAAATTATCTCCTACTTATCAAATGAATGATGCTACTTATCTGGTTGTAGAATTTGATGACGTATGGCTATGGCACAAGATTTTATGTCATGTTAACTTAGTTAGTATCAGTAATGTGAAAAGAGAGAGGTTTTCCAAAACTAAAGAAGCTTGATAATGTGATTTGCAAACAATGTCGGCTAGGCAAGATGACAAAATATAATTTTAAAAGTAAGACTCACTCCTTAAGAAATTCTAGAATTATTTCATAGTAATTTATGTGGACCAGTTGATGTGCAAAGTTACAAAGGTGACAAGTACATTATCTTATTTGTTGATAATTATTCTAGGATGATGATAGTTATGTTTTTGAAACAAAATAATGATGTTTTTCAAATGTTTAAGTGGTACTTGGAAAGAGTTGGAAATAAGACTAGTAAAATATTGAAATGTTTGAAATCTGACAGAGGTGGGGAGTTTACATAAAATGAGTTTGAGATATTCTGTAGTGATAGAAGAATTAAAAGGCAAACATTTGCACCTAGGACCCCTCCACAAAATGGGATTAATGAAAGGAGGAATATATTTGTAATGGATTGTACTAGAATACTGATGATGGATAAGAATATTTCTTTAAAATACCAGAGAGAAGTTGTAAACACAACTGTCTATACCTCAAACTTAGTACAAGTCAAGAAAGATACAAATTCCACACCTTTTGAAATACAGTATGGATAATCACCCAATGTAAAATATTTTAAGGTATTTGGAAGAAAGTGTTGCATTCTTAAGGATAATAGGAATGGTAAACTTGATGCTAAAAGTGAAGAAGGTATATTCCTAGGCTATTCTACAAGAAGTAAAGCTTATAAGTGTTTAAATACTAACACTAACAAAGTTTTAGAAAGTGCAAATGTGAAGTTTAATGAATATAAAAAGGTACATGAAGCTGAACCTAAGAAGGAAGTTGAAGAGTAAAAAATCTTCATATACTACTATGAAGACATGAATTATGATGAATTTGTAAATAAAGTTTTAAATCAACAACAAGAGGTATTAGTGACTACTAAGTCACATACAATGGGTGTCTAGTTGCATTCAGGAGCCAAGTTGCAGATAGAAGTCAAAAAAAAATTTGATACTTAGATCAGTGTACATGAAAGGAATGCTGAGTTACCTGATAGAGAAATGCACAGTGAATCTGAAGTTGACAAACCCATTGAAGAAAGAAGAGTAGAACCAAGATTGTCAAAGTATGTCAAAAGACATCACTTTGCTAAAAAAATTGTTGTAGATAAAGAAGCTAGACCAATGACAAGGAATAAGTTGAGGAGTGATACATATTTGTTAAGAATGCATGAGCCTAAGTTAGTGAATGATGCATTAGAGAATCAATACTAGAGTAAAACCATCAAAGAAGAGATTGCTTAGGTTGAGAATAACAAAATATCGACTCTAGTACTGAGACTAGGGAACAAGAATGTGATTGGAACCAAGTGGGTGTACATAAAAAAATCAGATGAGAATAGTGAAGTCACAAGGAATAAGGAGAGATTAGTTTGTATAGGATATGCACAAGAAGAGGGAATTGACTATGGAGAGACATTTTCTCTAGTTTCTAGATTGGAAGGAGTAAGAACTTTGATTGCATACTATGTATACAAAGGTTTCAAAGTTTATCAAATGGATATGAATTGAACATTTCTAAATGGTATGCTAGAAGAGGAGGTTTACATTGAACAACAAAAAGGATTTGTTGATCTAAAAAACAAGAACTTGGTATGTAGATTGCACAAAATTTTATATGGTTTAAAGAAAGCTCCAAAAATATGGTATGAGAAGGTTCACAACTATCTTGTGAAGATTGATTTTGAGAAGACTGATGACAAAAACAATTTGTACTTGAAGAAAGGAGGAGATAAAGGGATTTTTTTAGCTGAAATATTTGTTGATGATATCATATTTGGAGGACCAAACACATTATGTAAGATATTTGCAAATGAAATGAAGAAAGAGTTTGAGATGTCTATGTTTGGAGAGATAAAGTTCTTTGTTGGATTGCAAGTATATCAAATAAAATATGGATTTACATCACTCAGTCCAAGTATGTAAAAGAAATATTGAATTTTTTTGGTATGGAGGATTCAAAACTTGTTAGTACTCCTATGGTGATAGGATATAAACTATCTAGGATTGATGATTTTGCTGAAGTAAATCAAACATTGTATAGGCCTAAGATTGGAAAATTGCAATATGAAGTTCATAATAGACCTAAAATTGCATTAGCTATTGGAATTGTTGCAAGGTTTTATGCAAATCCTAAGGAAAATCATTTGATCGCTATGAAAAAGATCATGAAATAATTGAAGCAACAGAAGACTATGGTCTATACTACAAGAAAAAGAATAAGTTTGAACTAAGATCTTATAAAGATGCTAATTGGGTTGGAAACATTGATGATAAGAAAAGTACAAGTGGTGGAGCATTTTTCTTAGGAAAGAGATTGGTTACCTAGACTAGTAAGAAAAAAAGTTATATATCTCAATCTATTGTTGAATTTGAATATGTGGTTGTTGTATTGAATTGCACAAATGTGGTATGGATCAAACAACTACTGAAAAGAATGAAAGAAGAAATTATTGAACTTGTGGTCCTTTATTGTGACAATACAAGTTCTATAACCATATCAAAGAACCATGTGATGCAAATAAAAATGAAGCACATTGCAATTAAGTATCATTACTTGAGAGAGTTGGTTCAAGACAAAGAAGCGAGAATGGAATATGTGAATACAGAGAATAAATAGTTGGTATATTCACAAAATATTTACCTAAGGATGCACATGAATATCTTAGAGGTAAACTAGGGGTGATACCCTATCTAAAGCTACATAAGAAGTAAGAGTAATGTCCTACATCAGCTAAGTTGAATTTCATACTTTAAAATTTGATGCAGTGAATCTTACTTTGGGAGCTATCTAAAATAATGACAAAGTTGAATCAAAAGATTTATAGTCACATGCAAGGTGATAGAGGGAGAACCTAAATTGATTATATTTGCACGAATAGATTATTGGAAATATAAGATAGGCTAGGTTACTGAGAGGGGAGGGGTGAATAAGTAACCAATAAAACTTAATCTTAATTCACCAATTAATCCTTCATATGTATTTTGTTCTAGCTGCATGCATAAAAAACTAAAAGCATTGAAAATTCATAACACTTTGATGTTGGAATTACTTTAGAATAACTGAGTGAGGGGGGGGGGGGGGGGGGGGGGGGGGGTGTGAATCAGTAATTCAAGGTTTAGATATATAAATAAAACTTTTCAAAACTCAGTGAACCCATAAAACATTCATACCCATGCATGTATCCATTGTGTATTTACCAAAACTTGTATGTTACTATCAAATCAATTTGTAGTAGTGTAAAGCATGAAAAACAACAAATTTATCAACACACTTGACACAATGATTTAACATGGAAACCCAATGTGGGAAAAACTACCAGTAACATGCTACTCCTTTTTCACTCTTTTGAATTGATGCCCTATGAAAGGCCAACCCTATTAAAGGTTATAATACACACTGTTAAATGTGACCTGGTTAAGTAATTTCAATCACCCTGTTAAAAGTGAGCCTTATTAGAGGACTTTAGGCCATTCACTTGGAATGCCACCTAGTTAAAGGATTTTCTAATGACTATTAGGTCAACCTTGCTCCAAAGGATTTACCCTAGATTGATATAGTTGTTAGAGAGTAATAGTAGAGATTTGATTTGATACAACTTATAACTTCTCTTGTAGATTACATATCCCTGTTTAGTCCTCAATTCTACTTGGCTTTCATCCTTTGCAAATCTAACAACTTGTTCACCCTTTAAGAATTCATCAACTTAAGCCTTCTTGCTTAACATACCATTGCAGACTCTTCTTTTAGGTCACTAGATGAAGAAAAACCCTTAACTCCTTCTCCTCCTTAGGTTCTCACACATGACAACTCCTTCTCCTCCTTAGGTTCTCACACATGACACCAACCTCTTTTTCTTCATGACTAGACATTCCTATAAATAGGAAATTAGAATATTTTCCAGCTCATTATCCATATCCAAATTAGAGTTTTGGATGGATTACGTAGGATACAATGTATCTACCCCATATTTTGTCTTTTCTAGAAACTTCTCCTAGAATATTAAAATTCACTTAAAAATAGTTTACATCAAATTTTGAGGCACCAACTCATCAACCTTATCTTCCTCCTAATTCACACGTTTCAAGAAAGCAAACTTGTTAGCTTGGATTCAACAAATCTTTGATCTTTATCATAATGTAGCAGCTCGACATTATCAATCTTCTGATGCTTGACACATACTATTTTCTTGGCATCAACTGTAATATCACTTGACATTAGCTAAAGTTTACTAGTACTCGACATCAACTAAAATTTACTTGACAACAACTGTTTTGTTTGGCATCCACTAGAATTTACTTTTACTTAGCTCCAACTGAATTTTTGCTCAGATTGCACTGACTTTTCTTGGCACCTACTGTCCACTTGGTCAAGCTTGGCAGACAAACTTTGTTTAACTTATTCTTCTAAAATTTTTAAGTGTAGCTAACCATTTTGTAACCTTAAGTAGATCATTAATACATCATGTCATCACTGTCTTAACTTATCCTTGTACTTCATTACATAATCATAACTCAACCTTTCCTCTAGGTGCTTTTGTTACATCTTATTGATCAAATCCTCCTCATCAATCAACTAAGTGATAGTAATTGAATCTTATGAGTAGTTGTCTTACCAGAAAATAGTAGATTTGAAATCAATGACAAAAAAATGATTGAAACATGTAATCTTCTTCAACAATATCCTTCTTAACAATCTCTTTTTTTCAATCAAATTTCAACAATCTCCCTCTTTGGCATTGATGGCAAACCAAACTAATCAACCAAGTCAATCAAATGATGAACATCTTGTTCAACAAAACTAACTAGGTTAATATAGTAAGACAATACCAAAAAGAAAACTTGTATTCCTCCCTCTATCAACAACTTCCATCTTCTGATTAAGTTACAAAATCTCTTTCTTATAACTCCCTTTGAGTTCCTTTTTGTATCTCCCTCTTACTACATAGATTAGGATTTCTTCCTCTTTCTTTTATACTAGATTAATTAGTAGAGTATCTCCCTCTAATGATGATCTTTCTAGTTCTCTGATCAATGTCTCCCTCTTTATTCTAACTTAATTCTTTGATCAATGTTTGCTCTCTGATCAACATAGTAGTTTAGGACTTTCTCCCTCTTATCTCTTACACTTGATCAGTAAAAATCTTCTTCTAATGATGATCAGTTTAATTTACATTCTCCCTCTTTGACAATAATGCCAAAGACATATACCAAAAATTTATCATATTAAAGAATGCAGATATAAGCATTTATAGTTTCTTTAGTTTCTCCCTCTGTCACCTTGCTTGTAACTTATTTGTAGTTCAATTCTATAATTACTTTAGGTGGTTCCTAAAGTAAAATCCACCGCATCAATTTGTATTATATGAACATTAGCTTGTTTGATGCAGGGCACTCCTATTTCTTAGATAGCCTTTGATAGGGGTATCACCTCTAATTTACCTCTTAGATATTCATGAGCATCCTTAGGTAATAATTTTGTGAAGATATCATCAATTTTCTTCTTTGAGTTAACATATTCCATCTTCACCTCTATGTCTTGAACTAATTCTCTTACATAATGATACTTGATTGCAATGTGCTTTGTCTTTGTGTGCATTACTGGATTCTTTTATATATTGATAACACTTGTATTATCATAATAAAGTATCACTAGTTCTATGATTTTTTTCTTCATTCCTTTGAGTAGTTGTTTGATCCATACAATATTTGTGTAGTTTATAGCATCAACAATTAGCTCTTCTTTAGTAGTAGATTGTGAAGTACAACACTATTTCTTGCTTGTCCATGTAATTAGTCTCTTGCTTAAGAAAAATGCTCCACCATTGGTTCTCTTTCTATCATCAATGTTTCCAGCCCAGTCAGCATCAATGTAGGCTCTTAAGTCAAACTTTTAATTCTTCTTGTAGTATAGACCAAACTCTTTTGTTCTTTTCAAGTATCTTATTATCCTCTTCACATCCATTTAGTGATTCTCCTTAGGATTAGCAGAGAATCTTGCAACTATCCCTATAGATAATGTAATATCAAGTTTGTGATGTACTACATATTGCAATTTTCCAATCATAGACCTGTACAATATTTGATTCACCTCAGTTGAATCATCATTCTTTGACAACTTGTGTCCTATCACCATAGGTGTACTTACTAGTGCGGAATCCTATAATCCAAATGTCTTCAATATCTCTTTGATATACTTTGATTGAGTGATGTATATACCATAATCCCACAAAAATTGATTTCTTCAAATATAAACATTTCAAATTCTTGCTTCATTTGATTTACAAAGTCCTTACATAAAGTATCTTGTCTTCCAAATATGATATCATCAATAAATATTTCAAATAGAAAAATAACTTTTCCTTTTTCTATCTTTATGTACAGATTTTTGTTATCATTAGTCCTTTCAAATCCAATCTTCACAAGATAAGTATGAAGTCTCTCATACCATGCCCTTGGTGCTTACTTTAATCCATATACGGCTTTGTGAATTCTACATACCATGTTTTAATTGTTGTCATCAAAAAATCCTTCTGGTTGTTCTATGTAGACTTCTTCTTCTAGTATGCCATTCAAAAATGCATATTTAACATCCATCTGATAAAATTTGAATCCTTTCTATGTAGCATAAAAAAGTAGAGTTCTTACTCCTTCCATTCTTCCAACAAAGAAAATGTCCCTCCATAGTCAATTCCTTCTTCTTGCACATATCCCTTGCAAACTAATATTGCCTTGTTTCTTGTGACTTCACCATTTTCATCTAGCTTGTTTCTAAATACCCACTTGGTACCAATCACATTCTTGTCTTCTAGCCTAGGAACTAGACTCCATATTTTATTTTTCTTTATTTGTTCAATCTCTTCTTCCATGGCTTTGTACCAATCATCATATTCTAATGCATCTTTTATTGATTTGGGCTCCTTCATGCTTAACAAACATGATTCACTTCTTAATCTATTTCTTTTCATTGGCCTAGGATCCTTGTTTCCAATGATTTTATTAGTAGGATGATGTCTTTTGACATATTTAGATAATATTGGCTTAGCTCTTGTTTATACATTTTTTCTTTCAGCTTTAGAGTCACTATGTACATCTCTATCAAGTATCTCAGCATCTCTTTCATGTGTACTAACCTTAGAATCAGAATGTATATCTTCTTCATTTTGCAACTCAACATCTAAATGTAGCTCGATTCCTGAATGCAACTCAACATTCATAGGGTGTGACTCAGCAGTTACTGATACTTGCTATTGATTTGTAACTTGATTTGCAACATCTTCTTCACTAGACATTCTTTCATAAAAGTATACAGATGATTTGTATTCTTCTTGTTCTTTCATAGGCTTAGCCACATGTACTTTTGTAAATTCATCAAAAGTCACATTTGCACTTTCCACAATTTTGTTAGTGTTAGTATTTAAACACTTATTTGCTTCTTGTGAAGTATCCAAGGAATATACCTTCTTCACTTTTTGCATCAAGGTTTCCATTCCTAACATCTTTAAGAATGTAACACTTACTTCCAAATACCTTAAAGTATTTTACATTAGGTGGATATTCATTCCATAGTTCAAAATGTGTTAAATGAGTACCTTTCTTTATTTCACACAGTTCAAGCTATATATAGTAGTACTTACAATTTCTCTCTAGTATTTTAGAGCAACATTCTTCTGAATCATAATTGTTCTAGCATAGTCCAGTATAGACCTATTTCACCTTTCAACAATCCCATTTTGTGGAGGGGTCCTAGGGGAAATTGTCCGTCTTTTGATTCCTCTGTCATTACAAAACATCTCAAACTCATTTGAAGTGAATTCTCCTCTATCTGATCTAAATATTTTCAGACTCTTACCTATCTCTTTCTCAACTCTTTCCAAGTACCACTTAAACATTTGAAAAGCATTAGATTTCTATTTCAAAAACATAACTAACATCATCCTAGAGTAATCATCAAAAAATAACATTATGTACTTATCTCCTCTATAGCTTTGCACTTCAATTGGTCCACGTAAGTCAGTATAAACAATATCTAGTGTTTCTTTAGAGGTATGAGCTTTACTCTTAAAGCTTGACTTTGACATTTTGCTTAGCTAACATTATTTGAACATTATATTATCAAGTTTCTTCAACTTAGGCAATCCTCTAGCTTTCTTCATTTTACTAATACTAACCAAGTTATCAAAATTAACATGACATAATCTCTTGTGCCAAAGCCATACATCATCAAATTTTGCCACCAAACAAGAAGCATCCTCCATATTCAGATAGAACAAATTACTTCTAGTTTGATCACCTTTTCCAATCAATTTCCTATTTGTATCATATATCTGGGAAATTTTATTTCCAAATTCAACCTTGCATCCCAGATTATTCAATTGTGACACACTTGACAAGTTATAATTTAGTCCTTCAACATAGTAAGCATTATCACATGAAATCTTGTTAGTGAGTTTGATGATGGAACCTTTTCCTTTTATCAAACATGGTGCATCATTACCAAATCTTACACTATTTCCATCATAACAAGTTAAGGTAATGAACATACTTTTGTCTCCAGTCATATGATGTGAGCATCCACTATCAATAATCCATCTATCTTTTTTTTCACACAAGTCACAAGTGCAGTTGCCTCATCTTCATCAGATTTTTCCTTCATTGTAACATATACCACTTCATCATCATGTTCATCAGAATCATCCCTACTTTCTTCTTGAGCAATGTAGCATGACTTCTTGCCTTTGTCTTTGTAATCTTTGTTGTCATCTTCTCTTTTGTTTTTATACTTGTTCCTTCTCTGTAGTTTTTCTTCTATGTACATCTTGCAAAAATATGACCAACTTCATTGCAATTGAAAAAAATGATGAGTAACTTACCTTTACTTCTATGAAATCTTCTTACCAGTAGTGCTTCCAATTGTTCAACATCTTTCTCATTTTTATCACTATCACTAGATACATACTTTGTCTTTCTTTTCTTCATCTTCTTCTTCTACTTCACCTCATTAGAATCCTTCAATAACAACTTGACTTTGAATGCAGATTCAAGACTCTCAAGTTTGTAATTATCAAAGTTAGATAGCAAAAAAGAAATGAGTCTACCTACCAAACCTTTAAGGGTTAGATCATTTCCTGGAATACATCTCAACTCTTGAATTTCAAAAAATCTAATAGCATAAACAAGCAGTAATGTTCTCAAGACTTTACTTAACACAATATCATCATCTATATGGCCAATAGCTCCTCTTATTGCACTAAAAACTTCTTTTATCCTTGCAACATATTGAGCAATATTTTCACCTTCTTCCATTCTCATATAATCAAACTTGCCTCTGAGTCTCTCAAATTTGGCTATTTGAACATTTTTGTCTCCTCCATAGATGGTGTGCAAGACATCTCACATTTTTTTTTGCAGTGTCACAACCTTTGATATCATCAAATTTGGCATAGCTTAAGGCAAAGGCAATTGTTAGAGTAAATAATTAATTAATTATTAATTATTTATTCTATTTACTTAAGCTTACTTAGGTTAATGCATTTATTTAATATTTAGTATTTGACAATTGTAGTGGTGAGTTGTTGACAACACAGGAGTTTGTTCCCTTCTAGCATGTTCCACCTTTTTGTGGAAGTGTGCTTGGTTGTCAACCTTATCTTATACCTCTTTCCAGCTTGTTCTATAAGCTTCCATGAGGCTTTTATATTTGGGCTCTCTCATTGTATTTTTTCATTCCATTTTTTATTGTAAATAAATTTTCTTTGTTTTGTAATATGTTCTCTCTCAGGTTTGTTTAGGGTTTTTCCAAGCTTTACCTCTTCCTTCTTGGTTTTCTTTTAATAGGTTATTTGCATGCAGGTGGTCTTAGCGAGCTATGGAGTTGGATCCCATCAACTCCTACATGGTATTAGAGCCTCCCTGTTGCTGCTTTGTTGAAGGTTTTTTGAAGCCGTGATTCAAAGACACAAACCCTAGTTTGTTTGTTCTTTTTTCTTCAATCCAGGGGAAGAGCATTTTTTCAGAGCACTTTGGGCCCAAATAGATGCTGCCATTTGATTTAGAAGGTGCTTTTTAGTTAGGATCCATATAAAACTTTTTAATTTTGGAGATAGAACTTCGAGAGGCAAAAAAAATTTATTTCAAGCCTTGTCGTATAGACAATACGAACGATTTGGCATTTAAAATTTTTTAAAAAGGATTTTCAGGCACACCACCGCGGCACTATCTAGCGGCCACCATAGGGCTGCTCGTACTCCACCTACACCCCTCTATTGTTGGTAGAGCTACCCTTCCACCCCTCAAAACCTGCTCAGCTCCTCAGGTGGTGCTCCTCAGATTCATCCACCCTAGCTCCGCTTGTGTAGCACTTGAGTGCCTCCTCCTCCAGGCTGCACCTCCCTATAACTCTGCTCTGTTGGTGATTTTATATTGCTCAATGCCTGACACTAGCTCATTCCCTACCTACTTTTTCAACCATCTACATTAGCACCCATGTGCACTATTAGCTATGGTTTCAACCAGTGCGGGGGTGACATGTGGCACAGGTGCCACATGGCACTTTGCCATTGGACCTGCCACATCACCCCTGCCATGTCAGGTTTTCCATGTGGTTGCCACACGGATCTACCATGTGGCATGCAACGTGGCCTCTTTTTTGCTACAACAACCATTTAGCCATCAATTTTAAACCAATGTTTTGTTGACATCATCCTGCATCACCCCTTGCACCTCTCCAAGGTCATTTTGGACCTACCTTCAATGTATTTTTCCAATCTAAAAGAAGTGCAAAAAAGCTAGTTCTGAGATGGAGATATTGGTTAGGTATTTTTACGTTTTGATGTAGTTTTATTGCCTATTTTTTAAGTTGAAGTCAAAAGTTCTATTTTAACTTTGGCATGCATATCTTTTGCATCCCATGCCAATTTTTTGAAAACATTATATTCTTGGAAAGTTGGTTTTGTCACCTTTTTAGAAATGTAGTCTTTTTACTTAGATTCTAGCCCATGCTCTTTCTATCATATCTTGGGTGTCTTTATAGGTGTTTGTACCTCTTCCTCTCTCGTCATTCAGAATTTTGGCCCACCTTCTCAGTTGCCTATCATCTCACCCTGCCTGCATTAAGGGGGGGTTATGTTGTTGTTCTAATGCATCCTTGGTTCGATGGTTTGATAATGTGAGCTATGTATCTAGTGGTTGATCCTATATACGATGTGATTGCAGTTGCTGGCTACCTATGCATTTTGGTGAGATGGATAATCTACCATATAGACATGCTTGGTTCATGCCTTCTTTTTCCATGGAGGTTCTTTAGATCAGTAGTTTCTTTCTAATGATAGATTTTGTGGCTTCTTCATGCTTCAGTGATGCTCTTCATGATCACTCTTTGTTCCTATTTTAGGGGACATTCCCCTAGTTGGAGGCTTCTTCAGTTCTTCACTAGATTCTTACCTCTTTTTGGGAGAGGGTTTTTCTCACGTGGTTTTCTCTTTTTCCCCATTTTCAGAGGTTGCATTTTCTTTGCATTGTACATGGGTACCTAACATGGCCTCTTTGTTGGGACCCATTCTACATTTTCATCTTATTTTTATGAGCTTAAGGCATTCCCCTAAGTTGCACTTAAGAGGAGGTGTTAGAGTAAATAATTAATTAATTATTAATTATTTATTCGATTTACTTAAGCTTACTTAAGTTAATTCATTTATTTAATATTTAGCATTTAATATTTGTAGTGGTTAGTTGTTGACAACACAGGAGTTTGTTTCCTTCTAGCATATTCCACCTTTTTGTGGAAGTGTGCTTGGTTGTCAATCTTATCTTCTACCTCTTTCTAGCTTATTCTACAAGCTTTCATGAGGCCTTTATATTCAAGCTCTCTCATTGTATTTTTTCATTCCATTTTCATTGTAAATACATTTTTTAAATTTTGAAATATGTTCTCTCTCATGTTTGTTTAGGTTTTTTCCAAGCTCTACTTCTTCCTTCTTCATTTCCCTTTGACAAGTTATTTCCATGCAAGTGATCTTGGCAAGTTGTGGAGTTGGATTTCATCAACTCCTACAATAATCTCCAATATTGTCTGATTGTGTTCTTTTGTTTTCTTCATATCTTTAGTAGTTAGGGCTCCAATTGAATCAACATGTTCCATTGTAATGGTAGATTCTGCATGATCTCCAAGTCCTCCAAGGTGTAGCTTCATCAAAATTTTCCATGCAAGAAAGATATCTTTGTTGAGCTTGGGTACCTCTCTTTGAGACATCTCAATCTTTGTGCTTCTAGTACCTTAAAACTAGTTCTCTTAAGCAATAGAGATTTGATATAGAACTTTGATACCAATTATTGGAATTACTTTAGAATAACTGGGGGGGGGGGTGAATCAATTATTCAAGGTCTAGATGTATAAATAAAAATTTTCACAACTCAATGAACCCATAAAACATTCATGTACCCATACATGCATCCATTATATATTTACTAAAACTTGTATGTTATTGTCAAATCAATTTTCATAAGTGTAAAGCATGAAACACAACACATTCTTTAGCACACTTAACATAATGATTTAATGTGAAAACCCAATTTAGAAAAAACCACCAATAACATGCTACTCCTTTTTCACTCTTCTGAAGTGATGCCTTATGAAAGGCCAACCCTATTAAAGGTTACAATGCACATTATTAAATGTGACCTAGTTAAGGGATTTCAATCACCCTATTAAAAGTGAGCCTTATTAGAGGACTTTAGACCATGCACTTGGAATGCCACCTAGTTAAAGGATTTTCTAATAATGTTAGGTCAAGCTTACTCCAAAGGATTTACCCTAGATTGATGCAATTTTTAGAGAGTAATAGTAGAGCTTTGATATGATACAACTTACAACTTCTCTTGTAGATTAGAAATCTTTGTTCACTCTTCAATTCTACTTAGCTTTCATACTTTGTAGCTCTGATAGCTTGTTCACCCTTCAAACATTCATCTCATCAAGCCTTCTTGCTTAACATGTCATTGCTGACTCTTCTCTTCGGTCACTTGATGAAGCAAAATTCTTAATTCCTTCTCCTCCTTAGGTTCTTGCACATGAAACCAACCTCTTTTGCTTCATGACCAAATATTCCTATAAATAGGAAATTAGAATATTTTTCCACTCATTAACCATCATCCAAATTAGGGTTTTGGATGGATTAGGTAGGATACAATATATCTACCCCATATTTTATCTTTTCTAGAAACTTCTCCTGAATCTATTAGAATTTTTCTTAAAATAGTTTACGTCAAATTCTGTGCCACAAACTCATCAAGCTTATTTTCCTCTTGGTTCACAAGTTTCAATAAAATAAACTTGTCAGGTTAGATTTGATGAATCTTTGATCTTTATCATAATGAAGTAGCTTGACATTATCAATATTTTAATGCTCGACACATACTATGTTACTTGGCATCAACTATAAAATCACTCAGCATCAACTAAAGTTTACTCGTGCTCGACATCAACTAAACTTTACTCGACATCAACTGTTTTGCTCGACATCCACTATAAATTTTTTTTACTTGGCTCCAACTAAATTTCTGCTCAACTTGCATTGACTTTTTCTCGACACTAACTATCCACCCAATCAAGCTTGGTAGACAAACTTTGTTTAACTTATTCTTCTAAAATTTCTAAGTGTAGCCAACCATTTTGTAACCTTAAGTAGATCATCAATACATCATGTCATCACTGTCTTAACTAATCTTTGTACTGCATTTTATAATCATAACTCAACCTTTCCTCTAGGTGCTTTTGTTACATTTTATTGATCAAATCCTCCTCATCAATCAACTAAGTGATAGTACTTGAATCTTACTAGTAGTTGTTTTACTGACAAATAGTAAGTTTGACATTAGTGACAAAACAATGATTGAAACACATAATCTTCTTTAACAATCTCCTTCTTAACAATCTTTTAAAAAAAATTAGATTTCAACATTCAACACACAATATAGTAAACCATAAACATTCCAAATAGAAAGTAAGACTAGGGTGGGGATGATACCCACAAGCTTTAGTACTATAGTATAAAGTTAGCCTATTAAGGCTTACAATGATCACTTTTGATGATCTGCCCAATAAGGACTGCTAGGTCCACTTTGTAAAAAAACTTACAAACATATAGTGAAGTATGTACTTCATAAAGAGAATTACAAAAGACTGTTAAGTCTACCTTGTGAAAGGATTTAACTATTCCACCTGTTAGGATGAACCAATAGCCGATCTCTGATCTGCAAGTTTGATTTGCTAAATGAGATTCCTTTGGAGTGTAATGATCACCTTGATATGATAGATAAATCTTTGTTGCTCCTTATACTACATGTAGCCTTCTTAATTCACACTTCTTCTCTTATAAATATCTTTTTATATTCATACCATACTTCTTTGGATGTGATATAATACATTACATATATACCAATCCAAATTACAATTCATCAATGATGGCTACAATACAAGTTTCACCAAAATACACAAATTTGGCCCAACTATTGGTACTCAAGTTCTAAAGACAAACTCAGTGAAGTTTTGACACTTGATAACCATTGTCAATGCTTGATATCATCATGCACTCGGTAGACAAAGAAGCTCAACTCATACTAATCACTTTCAAGTAGTCTAAACTCAGTCTACATTGGTGACTCAGTGAACACTAAAATACTTGGCATATAAATTAAATCACTTGGTTGACACTGCATAGCTTGGTCAATACTAGATTTACATCACTAAAGCTATAAAATTAGTAAACACTAGAGAACTTAATTTGTACTAAGAAACTTGGTAAATACTATGAAGCTTGATTCACACTGATAATCACCAACTTGGTAGATATTGCTCAGTGTGAACTGAATATTGTTCCTAGAACTTGGTAGCAACTATAGAACTCAATACAACTTGAACTGATTGGTTAACACTAATTTGAAAGATAAGCTCAGTAGCTACTAACCATCTAATTAAGTATCTATGTCACTAATAAACAAATTTGACTGTAATATCAACATAGATGACACATCTTTGACATTGTTGTCAAAGAGGGAGTTATAAGAGAGAAGGATATATAAGGTTAAGGAAGATATACCAAAGTGTTGTACGTTAAACCTAAAGAATTTATTGAGGGAGATATTAGAGAGATTGAATTAGAGAAGGAAAATGAAAGAGGCACATAAATTGATAGAGGGAGAGATTTCAAAGATATTAATTTTCTTTTTGGTATTATTGTTGGGATTGGTTTGTCATCAATGCCAAAGAAGGATATTATTGAAAAGAGATTGTTTGAAGTATGGAACCTATCATGGAATAATCATTATTTTTTCAATGATGTCAAACCTACTACTTGCAGGTGAGACAACTTCTTTTTGGTTTGAATTCTATCATTTGCTTGATTAATGAAGAGAATTTGAAAAGATAAGGTAACAAGAATACCTAGAGAAAGTTTGAGTTATTTGGTGTATAAATGGAGCACTAAGACCAAGTAAGGAATTGATGATATTATGTATTGTTGATCTACTCAAGGCTAAAGTGAATGGTTACTTAAGCTAAGCCTAGAAGAAAATTTTTCATGAAAGGTGTTTGTCAAGCCTAGCTAAGAAAATAGTGCAAGCTGAGAAAACTTAGTTCAAGATGAGCAAAATTTAGTATGTGCTAAGTGTCAGAAAGTTAGTAACATTCAAGTGTCAAAAAAATATAGTATGTTTTGAGCATTAGGTAAATAATAATAGTGACTGAGCAAGGAAAACATACAAACCAATGTTGGTCGAGCATTAGAAGACTGTTATTGTTCAGTGAATGGTGTGGATGCCAAATGATAGTAAAAAGTGTTTAATCAAAGATTTGACAAATTTGAGTTGACAAAGTTGATTTCTTGAATTTTTTGAAGCATGTGGAATATTTCTATGATGAGCTGGTAGCACAAATTTTAGGATAAACCATTTTGAGGTGAATTCAAAGGGGATTGTAGAAGAAGTTTCTAGAAGGGACTAAAATGGAAAAGTGGGTAGATTCATTGAATCTTACCTAACTCTAAAATGGATAGTTGTGGTTAAACAACCAAATACCTAAATTCTCTATTTATAGAGATAGAAGGCCATAAGTAATAGTTGTCATGTGTGAGAACCTAAGGAAGACAAGAATTCTAGGGTTTTGCTTCATATGGTGTGTTGAGATAATAGGTGTTGCACACATTGTATAATATTTTTATATTGTACTATTTTATTTTACTATGTAATGTTGCACCTAGATGGATGTACAACATGTAAAGATTCCCATGAGATATACTCGATGAGTTGTATTATAACATTGTGATAATATTTCATGTAATTATTTGATACTAGAGAAAATAATTAAATTTTCAAATATTAAATGTGGGGTGAATGGGTTAAGCACATGGTTTTAACACATAGTTTATGTAATACCACTTAGTGGTTTTGTGGGACTTTCTACTATATAATTAGCAACAAGGGTAGTTGTTGGTGTGAAGACAAGATAGAAGGAGAAAAGGGAAAGGGTCGAGCAAGATAAGGCTTGACGGGTTAGCCAAGGGAGCATTTGTGAAGGTTGGAAGCATGGCATGGAATGTGTGGATGCATGCTTGTTCACATGGATTGCTATGTTGTGGCTATATATTTGAAGGCTTCCATGGTTGTATTGCAATGGTATTTTTTGCTGAATAATACATGGTGATGGATGCTTTTGGAGGCTGTGTTTTTTCCTTAATAAGGGTTTCCCAGGGTATATCTTGTCTCACAATTTTTTGGGTATGTTGTCATTTCTCTTGCATGCAGATTTTAATTACATATTTATTTCAAATATATTATGGGTTATGCAGAAATGGTAATATTCTTTCTTGCATAAGAGGATAAAAGAAAGGGAAAACATGTGAGTTCATATTATAGATCTGAGGGTTTTGGATTTGTTGTTATGATGGGATGTTGGTAGATTTTGGGCATGTAAAATTATTGGACAAATGAATTTTTTAGATGTTTCATTTAAATGAGAGTTTTAGAGAGATCTTGTAGATGATCTCCTGGGAAAAATAGACCTCACCATTGGATCTAGATCGATATTTCCATAAATTTGGATATATGATATACCCTAGTTTGGCTATGTTCAAAGGAGATGAAAGAGTTTTTTAGTTTTAGCCCATGATGGCCATCAAATTTAAACCCTTAGAATTTTCATCACAAAAAAAGGTGTAGTGAAAATAGTAAAAAGACTATCTTAATAAAATGACCATAAATTTCTCTCAAGATATCGGATTTCAAACTTCTTATAGGCATTGGAAAACTAAATTAGAGAACTACAAATTGATGTAAGTTTGATTCTATGATTTTGAAATTTTATTAGGTTTTAGGAGCCTGAAAGTTAGATGTTGTTTATTTTGAGCACAAATTAGGGCATAACTTGGGCATTCAGAGTGAGATTTTGAACTTCAAGTAGTCAATAGAAAGATCTTGGAAAGATCTACACATTAGTTTAGATTTGGTGTGAGTTTGACATGTTTTATTTTGTGATATATTAATCTGAATAGTTTATGATATATATTGATTATGATAACATTGTGAGTTTATGACATTGTATATTTTGGAAATTTGAGTTTGATGTCATTGTATACTCAACAAATTTTTTAGATTGGTCTCATGATGATATGGTTATCAATGTTTAATTTGAATATGTATGATGACTAGTTGTTCTACAAATTATGTAGTGTTGTAAGCAGTCTATACTTACAGGTTGCATTTATAGCTTGGTTATGGGTTGTCTTTTACCATTAATATTTTATTATTGATGCATATTCATATTGGTGACTTGGATTTGAGTTTTTTATGCCCTAAGTCACATGATTTTCTTATTATTTTTCACGTAGAAGGGATGAGATGTTACCAGGTATAGTCATGGTGGAGGACTATGGTTGACTATTTTATGCTGATAGGTTGGACATATTGAGATTCAGATGCTTAGTTCATGGATGTGATCATGGTGCCATGAATTTTGGCATGACATGATAGGATATATAGGTACATCCTTGATGTTCATTGGTTTAGATTTCTGATTTGGTTATGGTGGTATGTCTTCTTCGTTGAGGATCATGGTTATTTGGTTTTTTTTGAGGAACTCATGATGTGTACTTTGAGTTCTTTAATAGTTTGATGTCTTGGTTGATTCTCATGGTTAGAGGATGGTTTCTTTTCCATCATAATGTCATGGATAGCTTGGATACACAGTTTAGTGAGAGCTTATGATAGTGATGAGGTGATAGTGTAGGATTAGTTCCTGGTTTCATTTGTATCTTCTTAGTTTGGAGATCTTGGTTTCACTTGGTATTGAAACTTTGGTTTTGTGAGTGTAGACCTAGAGGATCTTCATGTGGAGATAGATTTTATGATTTCATAGGTGACTTGGTACCACAGTTGAATGAGAGTTATTTGTATTGATATATTTATTGATTATTTGTAGATGTCGGAGGTTTGTCTTAGATCCTATTGTTGCAAAAGCATCTTCGACATTTTCATGGTGCACTTGTTATCTTCATGGTTTGTGAAGATGGTTAGATCTTGAGGTTTCATGGAGTTCTTAGTGTTGGTGTAAATAAGTATTTACTTATTACATTTACTTAAGTTTTACTTAGGTTAATGCATTATTTAATTATTTTGCATTATTTTATTATTATTTTAGATGAGACACTTAGGAGTTTGTGAACTCTCATTGAGTTATGAAACTCTAATTATGCACATGGTGTCTACAACACAGGAGTATGCATCATTCACTGAGTTGTCATGATGACAACATAGTTTTTCGCACTCCTCATTTAGCACATGTTGTCTACTTCACTGATTTGTGTGCTACACCATTGTAGGCTTATCCCCACATCATCACACTTAATCTCGTGCTTAATGGAGGATAATCCATATCTAGTGGACATGTGCCTGGTTGTATGACATATCATAGTGCTGATGTCTATGCATTGTAGAAGCTCTCTTGAGGCCTTTATATTCAGGCACTCCTAGTGTACTCTTGTATCCAGTTATTAAATGAATATCGTCATTCTGATCATACTCTACCTATTTTGATCTACTGTGTGCTTGTGTTGAGTTCTTTAGTTCTTGGGTGAATTCAGGCCTAAGCCAAATTCTTACATGGTATCAGATCCAAAGAGGATTCTCATCATGTAGCCATTTGAGACCCTTCAAACTTCAGCACCTCAACTCAAATTTGGAGGATCCATAGAAATTGGGAGTTTCTAGAGCCAGATTTGACCTCTCTATTGCATTTGAAGTGTCAATTTGGTGAAGATTGACTATAAATTTGCCTATATTAGGTGAAAGTTGATCATGAGGCAAAAATTTTTTGCAAACCGGCACCCGAAGGCACCGATTTGCAAATTGGGTATGATCTAATTTGATCTAATTATTTTATTTTATTTTCAGATCTGTCTCTGTATTTTTTTAATTTGGCATTTTTCAAAAAAATTTATACATCATTGGCAGAGAAATTTTTTGGCAGAGCCAGGCTATCAACTCTCGGTCTGCTTATTTGGGTGGATATATTATTTTTTGTAGGGTTTTTGGATTAATTCTGCGGGTTAATAAATTCACAGGCAGTACCTGTAACAACTCATAGGGGATATAATCCAACTACCGGCCATATCAATTTTTGCAGGCCTGCTCAACAAATCTGGCGACGCTTCATATCTGGCACTGGCGACAGTAACCGGCTCACTCTCAACATCTGTCGGAGCTCTGCTTTGCTTTGTGAGGGTAGCAGTTTCATTTTAAACAACACTTTTTGCGCTATTCCCACAAATGTGGGATTGAACTATATAACCTTGGTGATAGAAATAGCCACCGACAAGGATATTTTGGAGGGCAATTTGTGAAATCCAGAAAACAAACCCTCATGCACCTCAGTGTTCACACTGTGCAAGCAGAAACATGTTGTCCAATCTCCTAGCGACACGTAGCAACACTGCCACGCAAACTCGAAATAGTCATCAGCATCCATTTCTGCACCATACATGCTAGTCAGCTTCCATGCACTACCATGTGGTGAATTCATACATTTTTGTATACGTTGACATCATCATGACATCTTGCTAATGTCATCAGAGGCTGAGTTTTTACTTATGTCATAATTTCCTGAGCCTAAAATTGACGCCTGTTTGGACATCATCACAGGCCAAATTTGAACTACTATGATGGCCTTATGACCATAAAATTTAACCCCATTATTTTCTGGTGCAACCCCTCACCAAATTGATTTTGGTTTTTGTAGTCTGACATCAAGAGGCCATAACTCGCACATTCGGACTCCAAATCAGGTGCATTTTTTTTTAAATTAGGTAAAATTTTCTAAATTTTTTAGTGGTGCAGCTATTTCTTGGTTTTGGTGCATAGATTGTTCAAAATTTGTGTTTTATGGTGACTGTACCTGGATAATCTTGCATTTTGCAACTTCAAATGCTCCGTACGGGCACATCTGGAGTCGAAAACAGGATTTGTTTTTTTTGAAAGTGTGTATTTTTTTGTCTACTTTCTAGATCTGGCATTAGATTGTAATTTTGTGTGGAAAAAAAATTCACTTTCAGCATAGGGCCTATCTTTGTTTTGTAATGCTTCAGAATTGTAGCACATTGTAAAGTTTTAGATTTGTACTCCATTAAGAGGTTGTAACAAGCAACATCAAAATTCCTCAAAGGCCAAAATTGGAAAGTGACCCATTGTAATTGCACTACTAATAAAGTGCCCAAAGCATCTATTTTGGGGGGGTTTCTTGATTTAGTGAAAAGTGGGGGTATTCTTGGTGTTGTGTTCTCTCTTTTCTGCAATTTTCTTTCATTTTTTGCATTATGGGAAACTTTAAGTTTCCTAAATTAACTCCTCATAACTATGCTTCATGGTCAATCAAAATATTGTATCACTCAATCCATAATGGAGTTTCACAATATGTAGATGGTACTCTTCTTAAACTAGTAGGTGATAATGTATCAATAAGTGAAATTTATAATTGGGTAGCCATGGATAGGAAAGCCCTAGGTGATATATGTTTGGGGGTAGATGATAAAATCATGTATCAAATTAAGAAATGTACTACATCCAAGGAAGCTTGGGATACCCTCGAAAGCCTTTATGGTAAAGTGTCTGAAGAGGATGTATTCAAAATAGAAGATGAGCTTGTTTCCTTAGATCCTAAGTCATATGACTCAATACAGGATTTCATCATCAAGGTGAATGAATTAAGGACAAAGCTTACTGATTGTGGGAATTCTATCAATGATGACAGACTGATCTATCTCATCCATAACAAGCTGCCATTTGAATATTCCACATTTGCATCTTCTTTTAACACCTCAAAGACTACCTTAGGGTCTGCCTACAAGAAAGTCACTTTTGATGAATATGCAAAACTGTTGGATAATGAAGAAAAGATGTTGAAAATAATGGGGATTCTCAAATCACCTTAGTCCAAAGCATTGGTGGCCAATGAGGGTTCTCAACATTCAGTTAGACAATCTTCAAATAAAGGAAAGGGTAAGAAGAAATGGAAGAGCAAATTTGAGGATGAAGAAAAGACAACACCTCAATCTAATCAACAAGGCAAGTCCTCGAATTCCAACAAGAAAGGGGACAACAAAAATAATAAGGAAAAGAAGAAGTGTGCTTATTGCAAGAAATTGGGTCATCAAGAGCATGAGTGTTACATTAAAAAGATTGATGAATTAACCAACATCATGAGGAAACATAATGTTCCATTGCCTAATGCTTACAAGGAGAAGGGATCTTCTTCAGATTCAAAGGGCAAAGGGCAAGCATTCATGGAAAATGCATACTCTTCAAAAGAATGGATATTTGACTCAGGTGTCTCATATAATATGGGTTCTTCAAGGGAGGATTTTCTTCAATGAATCACTCAAAGGTACCGCACATCTTCATGGGGAATGATAGCAAAATGGAAGTTGAAGGAAAAGGAAATGTGGAGCTAGAAAATGGAGAGTTTCAAGAGGTTCTCTATTTTCCAAACCTAAGTTTGAATCTCCTCTCAATCTACTAAATCACTCACCTTGGAGATGGACATAGAGATGAGTTCCTTCTAGACTCGGTTCAAGTGCATAGTCTTAAAGATGATTCCTTGGTTGCAGTGGGGAAAGTGAATGATCACAAGAGGTTGTACTCTTTCTTGCATTTTGTACCCAAGTCTCCTTCAAAGGCCTTGTTATCACAATCTCATTTAAACATGCAATTATGGCATGAGCAGTATGGTCATCTTGACTATCACTATCTTCAGCAAATTTGCACATACCAAATGGTCAAAGGTCTACCTCAAATCAAATTTTCCAAGGGTAAATGTTTATCAGATTCAGTGGATATGCATCTAAAGGGGAAGTTACAAAGAGGGAAGTCTTCTAGAGCAACAAGTGTTCTTCAGATGGTTCACATGGTACTAGCAGGTCCTTTTGCATTCAGCCAGGGTTGCTACATACTTACCTTTGTTGATGACTTTTCAAGGTTTGCTTGGGTCTACTTTCTGCATAACAAGAATGAAGTTTTGGACGCATTTCTAGACTTCAAGGCTCGTGTAGAATGCAAATCCAGAAAGGCCATCAAAGTACTCTAAATGGACAATGGAAACATGGATGTGAATAGAAGACTTAAGGATTTTTGCAGACATGAGGGCATTGATCTTCAGACTCCTTTAGCATTCAGTCCGCATAAGATAGGTGTTGCAACATTGAGGATCCAAACTCTTAAGTCTATGGCAAGTTGCATGATTCATCCCAAGTCTCTAGATCCATCATTAGAAGTCGAAGCAATCTCAAGTGCCACTCACATTCTTAATCATTCTCCTCATCTAGCCTTAGATGGAAAAACTCCTTTTGAGGCATGGTGCGGCAGAAAACCTATTGTGACACACTTCAAATTCATCAATTGTCCTACATGGGCAAAGAGATCTTCTAGGGGTCACAAGGCACAATCATCTTGGCCTTGTACTTTCATTGGTTATGAAGATAGTGTGTAGGCATACAGACTTCTAGATCCAGAGACACATCAATTTTTTGTGGAGAAGGATGTACATTTTGAGGAAAGTTCTCCAAGCTTATCCTCTACTCCTCTTTGCACATCATACAGTGTGGATACTGATAGTGATACCAGTGATAGTGCTTCAATAGATTCAGACATGTGGAGTTCTATCAATAGATACAGTGAGAGGTCACTTCTTCAATTCAGTCCGCATGCATACATCGCCACAGTGATAGGTCTGAAACAGAAGGGTACTTCTAGTCTTCTAGATACAAGTTCAGTGACAAATTTGGGAGATAGTATTGATGATCTACCTCTTCTTTTTGATGTAGAATTACCTTCTTCAGTTGTCACGAGAGTTCCATCAGAATGTCTTGTTCATTCTCTACATGATCAATCATCACAGGTTGAAGTGATTGTGGATACTCATGATCAGCAATTGCAGTAGGGCTCTTCATCAGTTGTAGAGACAAATAGTTCTTTGGGACAAGTTCTTCAGCTAGTTGAGCAAGTTTCAGAGACATCACTTATCCATGGGATTCTTTCCGCACATAGCGGAAGCATCTCATTTGTACCTTTGGTATTGTTTCTTCCTAAGGGGAGGGACACCATTTTGTAGTCTTGGATCAACTTCTTCATCAGAGCATTCACTGTTCGGCATTCTTCTTTGGGGGGGGGGAGCCTATTCTATCTCTCTTCCTTCTCTTATTCTCTTATGTATATATTGGATGTATGTCATAATGGGGGGGTCTTGATTACTCCATCCATCAATGCATCCTTCTTTATCTCTTTTTTTAGGGGAGGGTTTTTCCCATGAGGTTTTCCCCCTTTCCCTGCTTTATGGGAGATTGCATATCATTATGTACATGGGTACCTAACATGGCCTAGTAGCGGGGACCCATCTTGCATTTCATCCTAGATTGCGTAAGCTTAAGGGAATTCCCCTAACTTGCACTTAAGGGGGGGTGTTGGTGTAAATAAGTATTTACTTATTACACTTACTTAAGTTTTACTTAGGTTAATGCATTATTTATTTATTTTGCATTATTTAATTATTATTTTAGATGAGACACTTAGGAGTTTGTGAACTCTCATTGAGTTACGCAACTCTAATTATGCACATGGTGTCTACAACACAAGAGTATGCATCATTCACTGAGTTGTCATGATGACAACATAGTTTTCTGCACTCCTCATTTAGTACATGTTGTCTACTCCACTGATTTGTGTGCTACACCATTGCAGGCTTATCCCCACATCATCACACTTAATCTCATGCTTAATGGAGGATAATCCATATCTGGTGGACATGTGCGTAGTTGTATGACATATCATAGTGCTGACTTCTATGCATTCTAGAAGCTCTCTTGAGGCCTTTATATTCAGTCACTCCTAGTGTACTCTTGTATCCAGTTAATGAATGAATATCGTCATTCTGATCATACTCTACCTATTTTGGTCTACTGTGTGCTTGTGTTGAGTTTTTTAATTCTTGGTTGAATTCTAGCCTAAGCCAAATTATTACACTTAGTTATCTTCATGGTGTATGGAGATGGTTCTTCATGGTATGTAGAGATGGTTTTCTTCATGGTATGTGGAGATGGTTGCATCTTGAGGACTCATGGGGTTCTTGGTAAATGTGTGGTTTATGCTTTCATTTGACATGTTATCCTTGGTGTTAGATGGTTTATTTTTTATGTCATGGTATACTCTTGATACACATTTAGATTTTTTACATGTTATATTGTATTCTTATGGAGCATGTTATCTCTTTGGTTGAGATGGTTTAGACCATGTTGTCCTATTTATGTTCTTGAGGCCATGGTCTTTGACATTGATCTTGATTTAGTTTCTTGGTATTGAGTACATTGATCATAAGAATGATACATCATGATATTTCTATGTTGCATTTGGAGTTGGCATGGATTGATTGGTTATAGGTGCTCATGGATACTTAGAGATAGTGGTGATGCAAATTTCTCTTGGATAAGAGAAATGTTTGTTGGGATAGTTGATGGTTTCAGCAGGATATTCCAAGGGGCATTCACTTGATATGGAATTGAGAGGAGATTGTTCTTAGATGAGTCTTGGTTGGAGACTTGGTGATGAGCATTCTCATTCCCCACTCTTAGTCTACTCAGTGGTTTGCTAGTTGAGAGGTATAGTCCATTGTTTATCTTAGGTGCATTATGTTTATGCTTATCTTTTATTGATATGGATCTTGAGCTATAGTACATGAGTTAGTTCTAGAGGATTCATTTGAGAGATAGTTTAGCATTGGTTGTCTCCACTTGCATATGATGTTATGCTAGTTGAGTTTGAGAGATAGTTTTATATTGGCATATTTCTTTGATTAGGAATGGTTTATGAGTTTGATCTTCTTGTGAGAGGCTTACACCCATGATTAGTCATATAGTATGGTTTGGGTGTTGTTGTGGCTTCTTGTTGGGGTTTTATGGAAGAGATCATACTTGTACAGTTTACATCTAGAGGTGTGTGTAGGACATGATACATGTTATGATTTTCATAGTTTCTCTTTGGTCTTGGTTATCTTCCTAGATGATTGATTTTTCTTACATTGGATTTGAGATTGGTTAGAGATTCTGATCATTGGTTTGTGTTCATGTATGTCATGTGAGAGATGACATGGTTATTTCTTTATCTCTTTTCTCTATTGGTGGTGGAGAGTTTAGGAGACTGTTGGACTATGAGAGTTGTTCTTGCAGGTTATTGGTTTATGTGTTGTGGATGTCCTTGATACTACATGGGTTCACTTCTTTGAGATGTTGTGAGTGGATTGATTATAGATTTGACATTATCTTTTGTAGTGAGAGCTTCTTGGTATATATGTGATAGGTATTGCTCTTGAGGCTTGTGATTGTAGGTTATAGATTGGATATGTTGATGATGTGAGATTCCCTTGGTATACCTTTGGAGGTATCGATAGTTGGATGGGTTTGACACTTGCTATGGGTGTTATTTAAGCAATGGATATTTGGAAACTATAGATACATGTGATTACCTTTGGATCATGTTTTTTTCTTGCCATTTTAGTTGGTACAAGGTTGTATGATCTTCTAATATGATAGGTTGGGTGGCTTCTATGTATGTCCAATAGCAGTGGCATAATAATAGGTGAGTTCATTTATGTTTGAGATGCTAGATACTTTGATTTTGTTATGGGTACTAGGATGGAATACCTAGTGTACTTTGATCCATGATGATGGATGTACTAGGAGGGATTATTCCCATGTTCTTTTATGTGGCTATAGATTGTCCTTATGCAATGTATACAAGTGGGATATTGTTGAGATAATGGGTGTTGCACACATTACATAATATTGTTATGTTGTATTGTTTTATTTTATTATGTAATGTTCAACCTAGATGGATGTGCAACATGTAAAGATTCCCATGGGATATACTTGATGAGTTGTATAGTAACATTGTGATAATATTTCATGTCATTGTTTAATATTGGAGAAAAGAATTAAATTTCCAATATTAAATGTGGGGTGAATGGGTTAGGTAGCACATGGTTTATGCAATACCACTTGGTGGTTTTGTGGGATTTGCTACTATATAAGAAGCCACAGGGTAGTTTTTGGTGTGAAGACAAGATGAAAGGCAAAAAGGGAAAGACTCGAGTGGGACAAGGCTTGATAGGTTAGCCAAGGGAGCATTTGTGAAGGTTGGAAGCATGTCATGGGATGTGTGGATTCATGCCTATTCACATGGATTGCTTGGTTATGGCTATGGCTTTGAAGGCTTCCATGGTTGTATTGCAATGGTTTTTTTTGTTGAGTAATACATGGTGATGGATGCTTTTGAAGGTTGAATTTTTTCCCTCAATGAGGGTTTCCTAGGGTATATCTTATATCACAATTTTGTGGGTATGTTGTCTATTCTCTTGCCTGTGGATTTTAATTATATATTTATTTTAGATCTATTATGGGTTGTGTGGAAATGGTAATATTCTTTCTTGCAAGTTTCCTTATGTGGTGGTTGAATAGAAGAGTCTATAGTTGGCATGTAAACCAAGAAGGCTTAAGAGGATGAATGCTTGAAGGGTGAACAAGTTGTCAAAGATGAAGGGTAGGAATGTCGAGCAGAATGGAGGACTAAACTAGAGATCTGTAATCTACAAGTGAGTTGTGTTTTATTATCATATCAAATCCTATTGTTACTTTCTAACAATTGTACCAATCTAGATAAATCCTTTGGATTAAGGCTAACCTAATAGTTATTTGTAAATCCTTTAATCGAGTGACATTCTAATGGAATTTCCTAAAGTCCTCTAACAGTCTCACTCCTAATAGGTTGATTGAAATCCTTTAATAGGTCACATTTAATAGTGTGTATTTTAACCTTTAACAAGGTTGGATTTTAATAGGGCATCACTTTCGAAGAATGAAAATGGGTAGCACATTACTAGTGTTTTTTCCTAAATTGGCTTTCCATATAAGATCCATGTGTGAAATTGTGTGAATGAGTTTGTGTTATTTCATGCTAACATTTCTACAAAGTTATTTTGACCTAGGATGGTGACCTACTAAGTTAAGGTATTAGATGTTATAATGGATGCATGCATGATATGGTTTTATGAATAAGAATTTGTTAAGTATTGAAAAGTTTTATTTGTACATTTGGACCTTGGATTACTGATTCACAAGCCCCCTCTTAGTTATTCTAAAGTATTCCAAAAAAATGTACATAGAGTGCAAAAATAATTGGAGAGAGACCTCCAAGAAAGGAAGTGGAGCCCACTAGCTAGGATGGAGGGAAATACTATGGGTCTCAACGTAGGATAAGGTAACTAGGACTCAAATAGAACTATTTGATGTTGAAAATTGGGTACCTCACTCACCAAAAGAAATACAATAAGGATGAATAAAAAGGCACTGTAACAAGTGGAACAAGGTTTATATAAGAATGATCTTTGACCATATTTATGGTATTATGAGTGCACACAAAAAGGTGAAAAGCATAGCCAGTACCATGGAAAATTACAAAGCAAGACTCATAATTTGTGAACACTTATAATTTATAAGGAAAATGTCAATTATATGCCACAAATACTCAAAATAATTCATGATTACTCAGAATAAGTGAAGGAAAAAGGATTATATGTACATTAGAGAAACCATAGATAAATTAATTACCATAGGTCAAGAAAAAACAATATCCCCCCCTTTGAAAAATTCCAATGTACTTTGAGAAAAATATTCCTTTATGAGATAAATTACTTTAATTTAAAAAATTGATCATATCTATTGATAAAAAAGGTGAGTTATACAAATCCAACTCGTGTAACCTAACATTTGAGTAAATGGAAAAACACCTTTCAAAGAAGGATCTATTCCTGAGACTGGAAGATGATACTTTAGAACTTGTGGCATTCTACAAACTCCTTGCATGAGAGGATTTGGAAAAGGCATTACACATGGATGTAGTGCAAATGTAGGTTGCTCCAAAGGTGGATATGGGGTAGAATACCTAGGCATGCCTTCAACTACATATCCTAACACTATACAAACAATATATAAGAACCAATAACACAAGGAGTTACACCACAATAATTCTATCAAGCATATTGCTTTCAGGGACCTTAAAAATAGTTGTAGACAATATTGGACCAATTATTTTTGTGGTAGCCTTTTTTAGTGGCTATTTCCCATCATTGTGAATGAGCTTTGACAACTATCTCCCATTTTTGTGAATAAGCTTTTGTAATTGCCAATCCTTTTTGGTAGGTTTGTTTGATATGCAATTTTAATTGGTTTTAATGAAGATTAGAGAATTATCCTTTCATTTATTCAATTGTAAAAATCCCAATCTTCATTCTTAATTTTGTGTCATTTCGTACATGTTTCTCTACAAATAAAATAAAATGCAACTTCAACCAAAGATCTAGGTTTCCAAAATCAATTCTATTAACAATATTTTCTTAAGAGATTTTAGGGGCATTTTAAATTTCATCATGATTTAATGAAGTTTTAAAGTTTATCTAAATATTGTTTCAAACTCCCTATTAGAAAACAAATCCATAGCCAAACATATGAGGTAGACAAGATAAAAATATGTAATATCCAAATTTAAATCAATTCAAGAAGAGGGTAAAAAGAGTAAGGTAATTTAGAAAGATACACGTGTTTACATGCATTGTTTTTTTCTCTTCCCTAGTCTGTATGATGACACAACTCATTAAATATCATATTAAATAATGTTTTTTTCCATTATTTTTGTTGGCTTTTAATTCTAGGTTGATTGTGCTTATGTTGTAAGAGATATAATTTTTAGTTATTTTCTTATTCTAAAGTGATGCATACAAATTGAAAATTATATCACACTAGATTTTTAGACATGGAATACATAAAGTTATAGTTTTACAATAAAAAATTAGTACATCCACATTTTCTTGCTATATGTTCCATAGCATGTGATTGTGAATGAACATTCTATTTGGAATGAAAAATTTATCACTAAAAAATACTTCTTTGGAAATGTTCCATAAGTTGTGACTCTTGATTGACCATTCTACTTCTAGTGTAATTCTGACCACTACTATCTTAGTTGTAGTTAATTTGTATTTTTAGGTTGTTTAGTTCAAAGTCTCTTGTTTACCTTAGAAAGAACATTCTACTTGAGACAACTTCCAATAATACTAATTTCATTTTTTTGTGAAACCAAATTGATGTGTTCATGATTGTTTCTTATATAAACCCCGTATTTAATGTGTAATTTTAACATATTTGCTAGTTTACTTGGAGATCTATTTACAATATTAGACCTAAGAAATTTATTTATTTTTAAATTATGGATGACATATATAGAGAAATTCTCTACTCTTGTAGTTGAATTTCAATGAAATTATTTATAAATAGAGACATTATATGCATGTATATGTTTTGATTGGCTCACAATGATTCTTAATAATTTCATAGATTTCAATGTTAATTGTGCTTGTTCTTAAACATATACCTTTTATTAGGTTCATATATTATGCCTATATTTCTTTTTACTCCATATGCATATATTTAAGATGTCATAAAATATGCTTTGCCTTCCTCTTGAATAATTCATGATTTCCATTGCATATTACTGACAACAAGATCAACCATTTTCATAGGATATCAAACTTGGACCATGCCATGGTAGCTTATTTGTGACTACATTTGTCCCTTTCCTACTATTCGACTCTCACATTGAAGGAAGAAAATGTGGATTTTCATAGTGAATGGAGCCCCTTATGTAAACTGGATTTTTATATCTTATCATCTTTATCTCTCACATCCACCAAGTTGGTGAAATATTTATGTAGATTTAGTGTTCGTTTATTTTTCTAAATTAGTATGGCTTCCCATGGGATTGTGTAGGTTTGGTTATCAATTTTTCTTTGAATGTGATGTGGAATGGGCAAATGAATGCTCCAACTATAATTTCTCACTATTCACAATGATAACTTCCTTCTAGCACAATTAACAAATTGATGTTTGTTACATATACTTGTAGCTGCAAATTTATTAGTTGTGTAAAGTTTATGTTATCAATTTAATCAAAATGTAACTATACATGCCCTAATTTTTCATGTTGTAAATAAAGTATGTGGATAATTTTTCTAGGTGTAGTGCATATACTCATATCATCTTTAAAATCATACTTTATGGATGATGCAAGAGCATCTTGGCTTGCCTTGTAATCCTTCTCATCTTTGTTCATTCTACCAGTAAGTGTCGAGTTGGTGTCATTGTCGAGTTGTAGTTGCTGTTGAGTTCAGTGTTGTTCACATTGTTTAGTGTTGGTCGAGTTCCTCAGTGTTGTCCAAGTGCTTTGGTGGCCAAGTCTTCCTTCATGTGCCAAGTGAACCTAATGTTTGCTAATGCTCGATTACTTCTTTGATCAAGTTTTTTTGTGATTGGTTCTTAGTTTGATCCAGCTTGTGTATTTAATTTGGATCATGAATTTAATCTATAGATCTTGTCTTGGGATGTGTGCTAACCATTTTAAGGTCAACTTCTATTATGTAATGATCCAAAATCTTTTGTAATCCATTTTGACAAGTATAGATAGGGGTGTTTAGGTTTAGATTAGGGGAAGGTTAAGGAGTGCGAAGTGGTCAAGTAAATTGAAAGAGTTAGCATGAAAGATATGTGAAAATTCTATGTTTAGGATTTCATAAATCATTTTTAGTCGTAACCTAGAAGGCCTCAAAACTAGGCATGTATGTGAATAACATGTTGAATTAATAAAGTATTTGTTGTTCCTTCTCTCCTTGGTGCTATTGTATGTTATGTGCTTCCATTATGTTTACTCAGCAGGGTATTTGGATTGTTAGGTGTGCCTTAGGCCCTAACTTACCCAACCATACCTATGTCAATGGAAGCCATGGTGGCTATTTTCAAATTAACAAAGAGAGTGTTTTTCTAAAAATACATTATCTCACATACTTTTTATTGGTGCATTTTATTATGTGTTGCACCAAACATAGATTTCTTTGACATGTCCCTTCAACCAATGTATTTGTTGGAAACCTAATGGGAAAGTAAGATGTTGAGAGGGGGGCGGGGGGTGAGGGGTGAATAATGATCTTCAAAACTTTTACCACTTCAAACATAAACCACATAAAATTTATTTTACTACATTAACATTAACCATGCATCATCACATGTAATAACATGTAATATCAGATCTACCATCTACTTGCTTGAAGAAAACACATGAAAATTTAATCAACACATAACACAGTATTTGGTTATCCAAAGACCATCCAAGGTGAAGATAAAACTATGGTGGAATGGTACCCACAAAATCTTCACTACTACAACAATAAAGTTCCTGTTAGGGCTAAAATTTCATCACTTCTAATGATCTACCTTGTGAGGGATCTTCTTTGTTAGAAGCTTACATGACTATTAAGTCTACCTTGACTAAAGGATTTAAACTGCACAAGAGCACTTTGTCAAGAGATTTACAATAGACCTTCTAGGACTACTCTGTTAAGGGATTCACCTGATACAATTATTAGAATATAATCCTTGATCCTTTCGTTTGCATTGGATCACTGATAACAGATCCTTTCTATCAAAACTATAATCACCTCTTTGTGACTGAAATGCAATAACTCTTCACTATATTGCTTGGTCACCTTACTCCTTCATAACATGGATTAACCTTTAGCTTCGTATTCATCCATACCTCTCACTCGCAAAAACCTTCTTCTATCTTTAAACCTTTCTTTTATAACCATCTCATGAAGCTTCTAGATCTTGATCAACAATTAGGATTAATATTTTTTGTCACTTAGACTTTCCTATTTTTTGATTGATTGATCATAATACATAGGGATTAATGATGTGTAATCACAAGCGTAATTACCTCCTCGATTCTCACCTCAAACATACAAACACATTTCCAGCTCATCAAAAATGGTTTACAGATTTTATTTCATTCCAAACCCAAATACAAAAAATGTATTACTCAACAAATATACCTTTTGATGCTCAACTTATGCTTGTTCTTCGTGTTATCCCTTGGCATGAACTTTTCTTGGCTTGTACTACTTTAACTTTGACCTAGTCGACTTATATAACACTCAAAAATAACTATAATGCTCAGTGACTGCAATGTGCTCAGCAATTATATTTGCCTCAGCACATATTGACCTTGTATAATTTGATACTTTATGGCTCAACCTATATTGTGGCTCGATCGTAGTGTTGACCGACCAACTCTTCCTAGTTAACAACTAAGTGTTTTGCACTGATGGACAATACTAGAATTTTCTTTAGGCTCAATAATATTGAATTATATTATAGGATTTAAGATAGTATTTACATCACCTATTATATGCAAGGGACTTTTTAAACTATTTATGGAGTTAAATACCTAGGAGATAAATAAAATTTTACAAGATAATTGAGATGCTATCTTTGAAAATAAAACCCTTTAGTTTTTAAATTTTTAAATCTTTTGGTTATTAGTTTTGGCTTCTCTTGACCTTCTCCCATGCATTCAAGGATTCATGTTCCAACATGTCTAATTTTTGTGGGGTTTATTTTCAACTAGCAAATGTTATGCCACTTCAGTAATCAATCAGTCATTTGGTAGATGATCAGTTGTAGCCTTCTTATGAAAAAATATATTTTCTCTTGCATTTTTTGAGATAATCAATGTTGGGACTACTAGTATCTTTTACCAAAACCTCCAACTCAACCAAACTTACAAGATCTTTGCTACACTTAGCTCAAGACAAAGCTTGCCTGACCTACACTTTGGCAGGAACTAAGCTACCCTTCTTGCCAAAGGAAGCTAAACTATTGGATCCCTTGAATTTTAAAAACTAATTAACTTGACCAATAATATTTTAGAATTTTTTGATGTCTAACATTTGTAATAAAGTTTAAATTTTTCTCATATTTATTAAAATATAAAATGAACACTAATCTCAAATCTTATTGGATGTAGCTGTAAAAGACAATGAGTAAATTAAATTTTATTTGGAAAAAACATATATAATTATATAGTGGTAGTGGCTACCATATTTATTTAATACTTATTATTATTATTAATGTTTGTCTTGGTAAATTTAATGTGTATTAATGTTTGTCCTCTAGATGCTACATTATCTTGGGACCCCTTATTTGGAAGCCTCCATGCATCTTCATCATATTGGAATTCTTGATAGAACCCCTTAGGATTCACAGGCATTTAGAACATTTTCACAGCTGCAATATATCGCAAGGGGATTTTGTGATGTTATTTATAGATTAGATCTATAGTATACACATTTTGGTTCAATGTAGATATTTTTTAAAGATTTTAGCTTTTTTATTTGAAAGTTTTGTTGTTCAATAGATCTCACAAAAATTATTTAAGAAAAGACTCATTGAAATTTATCTTTTTATCTTCTTTTCAATAGATCTTTTTTCCTAAAATTGTTTACTTTGAAAATTGTATGAAAGTTTATTTTTTTATTCCAAATGAATGTGGGCAAAGATCTTTGCTAAAATTGTTTACTTTTTTTCCCACTTTGCGTCTGGAATGATTCTTTCAATTTTTTTCCCAAAATGTTATATTTAAAACTATCACCTCTCTTCAGTGAAAACAAACATGTTCTTTGAAATGAAAAACGAGTTTGATAGAAGAATCCTCCACCAAGATGTAACTATTTTCTATCTCTACTGATGGGGCTTCTAAGTATTTCTATTTCTAGAGAAAAATTTTAAGCTCCCTAGCTCTATACATTTTTTTGCCAAGAAATCCCTATTTTCTAGGAAAATAATTATCTTGACTTGTGAGTTTATTCTTTCTATGCTATGTTTAGGCTCCCCATTCCCCTATTTTTAGGTTTCCTTTTTCTTTTTCTAAATTGCAAGTTTGTTTTTCTTGTTCTTTTATACTATTTTTTTTCTTGTATACAAAACAAAAATGTTATATCCTAACATTTTGTGAAGTGAGTGTCAAGAATCATGGGTTCATATCCAGTCTATGTTTCTCTGTTGTGTGCAAGGAATTTTATGAGAACCTGATGTGGGTCATGTTAAACTAGTGTGTGTTTTTCACTTTGGAATTTTCAAATGTAAAGATTTTGCAAAAGGTGGGAAAAATAATATGTATTGGAAACTATGCAGGGGGAAAGTGAAGCAATCACCCTAACACATTTAGAAGGGGGAAGATCGAGATCCATCCTTTTTGAATTTTTTTGGATCAACGCCAAAGGGGGAGTATCAATCCAAATCTAATGGGCAAAATAAGAATCAATAACTCATATTTATTTCACTTACCTCTACCTTAAGAGGGTTTAAGAAAGAAGATATGAAATATAGAGCTGATATATAAAGATGTGACAAAATGATTAAGTATATAGAAGAAAGGAAGATGAAATACCTTGTGAGATACAACCCTAAAATGGGATGTCAAATGGCCTTCAAAAGAGTTGATTCTCACAATATAGATTGAAAACTACACTATAGATAAAACCTAGAAATAATTTGATGTGGAATTAGGGGTAACCTTTTCAATTAGGGGTGATATTTTCCCCTGATGAAAGGTGTGTGACATTGATTCTAATTTCTTAGTTCTGCTAAATGGTGAAAAGGGTACTTTGATCTACTACTTATTCATAAATCGAAGATCTAAAACTTGCAAAAAAGAGAGATGTTTATCTAATGCTTGTGGGGGTTTCCTTAGTCAAACCACATTTTAGGAATTAACCTTGAATTAAAATAATCAAATTGGAGTGCTAGCAAGTAGTAATGATAGATCTAATATAAAAGCAATTTAAATCTATGAATATGCTTTTGAATTTGGAATGTAATAAAGTATGTAGATGTAATAGCCTTGAATCAACTTCAAAACCCTAGAAAGAAAATATAAATGACATTAAAACCTTCATGAATGAATGTTCTTGAATTCCACCTTAGGAATGCATGTAGGTGAATGTAGACCTTGAGAAGATGGATGTAGAAGATACAACAAAGGATCTTGAATGTATGAAGGGAGATCTTGAATGTCATAATGATAGATCTTGCATAAACTCCTTTAATAGCTTGATTGCATGAATCCTTGATCTTCAATTAAGAGAGCTCAAATGTCTTGAATGCTTGAAAACTTGAGAGCTTGAGAGGGAGTGCTTGAACTTGCGAATGTCTGATGTGAAAATGAGGAAATTGAATTGTTTATATAAGGCTCAAAATTAACTAACTCCAATAGGTTGAACAACCTAGGAATTAGCACCCAAACACCCTAAAACACAAGTCTCGAAGAGAGGAGCCAAAATAGGGCCTCATTAGGGGCAAAATCTTCCCTGGATTAGCCCATCAAGGGTGATTAGGGGAAAATTTCACCTGTAATGATGAGGATCATAAACCCCCAAAGCTATCTCAAGGCTCCAAAACAATTCTTAGAATATCAAAATTATGTCCAAATTATGAGGAAATCCTATTTTGGTGGGAGGATAAAATTCCAAGTAGATGGATGCATGAAAAAGAGAAACCTAATGGAAATAGATCTTACCTTAAGCTTAACACCATAAAAATAGGAGCTTTAAAGAGGATCTATTAGGTTCTATCCCAATTCCACCTAGGGGGAAGGATGGAAAAGTGAAGAAGAGATGGAAGAGGAGAGGAAATTGATGATCACACATTAAATAGGTGTTAAACCTTCATTATATTGGGATACTTCCAATTTAAGATGACACACAAACCCAAAAGCATGATTTTGAAAAGATAATCAAATAAAACATTATACGATTTTAACAAGGAATTTGGGTTGTCCATCATTCTCTATTGGAGAATTTAATCTATTACTTTTAGAGTGAAATGTGATCTTTTGCTGCTAGATTTGATTTCCTAGTCTCGGTATATCCAATTTTCTAATATTTATATATAGAGTTGTGACTACGTATATACACAAAAATAAAAGCTCATGTTCTAGCATGTTCTAGGTTGGTTTCTTCTGTGTAAGGGGACTACCTTATATTTTTTAACTAATTTTATTTGACTTATGATCTCCTGATTTGGTATTTTAGTTCCTATATTCATACCCCTTTATATTTTTCATTTACTTAGAATGTGACATTTAGCTGTCAACTTCTTCTTTGGCTACTTAGATGAGTAATGATCTCCAATCTTATTTTGGTTGGAAAGTTGGACCTACATGTAATTAACCATATTCATCAAACATTAAACACTTAAAATAAACTTTAGAACATTTTTAAAAATACCAATACTTTATTCTATTAATTTCTTGAGCTAAAGGCTCAAATCACTGAAATGTGTGGACTCTCAAAGGTCCATTTGAGGCCTCATCTAATGCAGATAGTTGACAAATGAAATCTTCCTAGAAAAGCAAGCATACATCATCTATCCAATGAGTAGGTACAATAGAAAGAACATGCAAAATGTTACTTAACAATTTTCCTCTAGATCTACTAATGGATCATCATTAACATAATTCTGTAACAAAATAATGATTCATTGATGATACTTCCCCATATAAGCAACTTTAGAATAGACTAATAAAACAAAATATATATATAATTATTTGTGTCTTAGTATAGCCCACCCACTTGTTTTGATTACAAAGCCATTTTTCTATATATCTTTTACACCATTAGCCCTATAATGCCTGAGACAAAGAAGCTTTGTTTATTTCAAAAATACTTGAATATGCAATGAAGTGAAATGCTAGTCACTATGAAAAATACTTCGGTAAATTTTTTAAGTAAATATAGAGATATACCAAGGTCTCCTTACTTGTCATATACAAATAAAATGAAAAGCCTAAAATGCTAATAATTTGAGGATATAATCGATCATAAAAATATTCTAGAATATGGGCATCAAATTCCATTATTGAAAAGCGAAAGGCATTCATGAAGGATATTTGTATTGATTTGATTCATTTGAATGTAAAAATAGTACAAGATCAAATTCAAAATGATATAGATAGGTAGTTAAACCACATATACGAGTGATATTTTCTTTGGATTTTGTATTCAGTAGCCAATTTACTAGCATGCTTAGTTCACTCAAAAGATCATACACCACCATATCTTCTTACCAATTGTATCAATAATGTGTTCAATTATTGGTTCAGAAGCTTAGATTTCATATAAGATCAAGTATTTCTCACTACAATATAATCACCAAGAAAAATTTCTCATACATATTAACAAAATAATAAGGAATCTTGCATTCCTCTTCTTTTACATAAAATTTCCAAAACCCATATTCAACAACTGAAAAAGAAGTGCATATAATATTATTAACATAAGCTTAGTGGCTTACGCTGACTAAGCTCCACTAGAAAAACTATTATGGACTACTTTTTTCCATGTCATGTTACTTCTATGCTACAAGAAAGGACTTGAATTTATCTAATTTATATCTTTAGTCGTGTTTTCCTTTCCAAAATATGGAAAGAAAATAAATTATTTGCTCTCAATGTCAAGATGCATGTTCATTGATTCTTATAGAAGTGTTGTGAAAACTACTATTTTATTTTCACTTCTTCCAGTACTTACAAGATTATTGGTCACGTCAAATTATATTGAATTGTTCAATTTTCAATAGGATGAGTAACAATTTTGGCTATAAGTTTGTAAACATTTATATTAATATGATTGTTACTATTGTAAAATTGAAGTAGCCTTGCATTCACATAAATGGAAGGACCAAAAGTGAATAGTCCTTGGGGCAAGCTCAAACCACCCAATTTTAAGGTAAATCATTAATTAAATTATCTATATTAATTTTGTATTTAGTGTAAAATTAACATTTTCAAATGCTGGTCAATGATTTTAGAATTTGAATGTGGAGTTGTGTGACCAAACTTATATATATTGAGTTGCATGTGCTTTAATATTTTCATTTAAGGATCATGCATCAATCTGTTAGTGCAAAGTGTATCAAATCTGTGAAAGGTGGGGGAATCATTGTGGACTTTAAAGAGTATCCAATCCATGAGGGGAAAAAAATTCAATTGGGGTGATAACTTCCAAGAGATTTTTCTCAAACTTGCAAATATGATGTTTCTCCTTTACATTTATAATATTGTTTCTTTTGCCAACTATAGACATGCATTGACACTTGCATATACAACAATTGACAAAGCCAAAAACCAATTGACAATATAGGACACCTAAGGTGTGAAGTCTATCAATTCATGCATTTTATGCCTTCTATTTTCTCCAAATATTGTAGCATTCTACTACATTTTACTTCCCTCACTTCCCCCCTACCCTCACCCCCCACAAAAAAAAAAAAGAAGAAGCAAATTCTTCCTTTTTGCTTTGACAAATATTCAAGAAGTATTGGTTTTAGAAATAGTCTATTCACATTATTAAATGTACAATATAGTTTGTTATATGAACATTTTATTATAGGAATACTCAACACTATCAAACTTAACAATAGTATTACATCTAGTAGTCATATTTACTTTAGGAGACTTCACAATGAGAGGAAAATTCACTCTCAATCAAAAATATATAATTGTACGTGTCACTCTATGTCACAAATTGACCTATGACCACCTACATTTTAGAACATTTTCAACATTTGACTATGTTTGACTTAGACTTTATGTTATGACTTTGAGTAGACTTGCTTCTTGCATTATGTTATGTTGTAAGTAAATATTTTTAGATTATTTGACTCATGTTGACATGTTGGATCTTTTTATTAGACTATTTGGTTGATGTTATGATGTTAGATATCTTACATGTTCAATCATATGACATTGATTTTATGTTTAATGTTTATCATTATTGATGATCTCATGATTATGATATTTTGATGTTATGTATGTAATAATGTATCTTTAAATTTATGTTACACATATGAAAGAAATATGATGATTCATGAATAGTCTAAATGTACATGAAATGTAATGCTAAAAGATTATAACATCTTACTGGATACTAACTTGTGGATATGTTACGAGTGTCTAAACTTGTGTAGACTGAAGGGGAGAGTGTGGCTGAGGTTAGCTCCTCAGTATGGCTAAATTCAGATAATGTGGCTTATAACACCACTTTGTGCATATAATGAACATTGAAAATCATATCTCATTGCTAACATTATTAACTTATTCTTATGTGAATGTATTGAATTAGAACTAAATTTAGAAATGTGTTCTAAATTTTCTCTTTAAGAAAATGTAAGTTATTTTAAATAATTATACTTGACTAGGTTAGAGAAATGTATTTTGTAGAGTGCAAATTTGAGACAAGAAGAATACAAGCATATGATTCCATGGCTCTTAGTAGATACAGTAAGTAATTATAGTGAGGAGATGTGGATATTTAAAATTCAAATACTTAACGAGTTGTTCATTTAATTGGTAACCAAAAAGAAAGGAGGTTGATTTCTCCTTCATAGAGAGAGGTTAAAACCATATAGTTATTGATATTTAGTGCCACTACCATAGTGGGGGAAGAGGGAGAACTTGAGTGATTCAATTTTCTTTAAAAACCACAAACACTTCTTCATTTTTGGGCATGCAAAATAAATTTGTTGGGGGGTTTGCATAAAAAGAAAATTTGCACAACATTTGGAAAAGGGGGAAAATTACATTTTAGATTCCTTTTGGTTGGGAAGGAGTCTTTCTTCTATTTGCATCATATCCATAGGGTACAAATTAATTTCATTTTCATTGATTAAAATTTAATGTTTATTTCTATAATTTTCTATCGAAAACACTATGATTTTTGAAAATATGAGATTTAAGTTACATGAGGAATTGAAGTGGAACTGAAGATGCTAGGCATACCAATTTATGTTGTGAGTGGGAAGTCTTCTAGGGTATAAGTATTCTTTATAAAAATATTGTGTAATTATTAAGGAACTTATATTGATCTTTCAATAGAACTCCCAATCCTAGGTTGTTGCTATTGTTTAAAAAGTTTTAAGAATATCGTAGGGAATGGTTCAAAATTTCTTTTACTGAAATAATTTTTATTTATTTATTTATTTGAGAATATATTACGATGAGCTATAGTGTGTTTCTTATTCTTGGAAACTGAAAATGATGAGGTGGGTGTTGAATATAGAGTTACATAGGGAAGGGTAGAAATGTTGAATACATATCGCTACTATATAGTACTACCTTTTTTTCAACATGTAGATTACTATATAGGTGACATACTACAAAGATGAAGGACATTATTCATACATCTAACTCAACTCAACACTTCTCTACATGCTTACATTTTGTTCAATACCCAAAGACAAAATTATGTTGCTCAATTACACTCTAAATTCTCAGTGTTGACAAATGCAATTTGTAAAAGCTCTATCTCTATCATTTTGAATATGTTACTTACCAATTAGACTACAAAAATTCCAAGTACAATGTTGTTTTTTAAATATACAACCTACACCATATAGAGTTGCAATATATGCTTTTAGACATTTACTATAATACATACTGGTTTTCTTTACAATTTATCTGGTGTTCCAAGTTCCCTTCAACATTTTGGAAAATGATATTATAGTGTCTTATTTTTTTATGCATTTATCTAATTTTCCAATTGTTTCTATAAAATCCATCTTTTGACATTAGTATGAAAACTTATTTCATTTATATACAACAACTAGCAGTACCAAATTTATTTTTCTATAGCTCCATATTTGTTCTCTTTGCATAGATAATGTCTACAATTGCAATTTTAAGGACTTCCAATGCTCATTGTAGTTACTTGCACCACATAGAATATTAAAAATGGAGTATCAAGCCTTTGAATTTTCCAGGTGTGCCCTATTGTTCAAATCTTAGATGCAATGCTTAAACAATTTTTATTAAAGTTTGAATAAACTTTTGTGTTTTCAACATTTGATCTTCTATGTTATACTCAAAGTATTTGGCTGCATAATTTTCTCTATGTTTAGGGAAGTTTGGAAGTCATGTAGCGAATAACAAAAAAAAAAGAATGTAGAGTTAAACAGTGAAGGGTGGTAATGTTAAATACATGTAGTTTCATTTTTTCTACATACTAGTTATAATTCTAGAAATATATGCTTGAACAAGCTATTTTTATATACATATTTTGTTTATGCATGTTTGTTATTGCTCCCTATCACATCTATGTGTTTGTTTCTATTTTGTTATATGTACATATAGATTAGTCACATGGTTGCACCAGATCTACCAATTCAACCATCCTAAGGTATTAGGTTTCTTGTGCAAGGTCAAGGAGTTTTTCATATTAGGAAGAACCTCAGGGAGCTAACCACTCCATGGTTGGGGGTAAAAGTGCATGCACCACACTCTCGTCTTGTGATAGCAAATGGACTTTGATCTGAGGGCTTTGGAGATAGAGATTGATGTAGATGGACAGAGGTTTGATGAAATTTATTTTATGTATTTGATGTTGTTTCATGGCTTTATTCTTATATGATACACTTATTGGTCTATGTTTGACGTGTAGGTTGACATTTTATATGGTAATTCTTAATATATTTTTAACATGTATTGTCTTGTTATGACATGTCAATTTGAAAATTTGGTCAGTTATGTCATGTATTTTGAACCTTTGTTATGAATGATGTAAACTATCATATTTCAACAGTTGGTTGACTTTCCTTATGTACTTATTAGCATGTGATGCAATATACATACCTATTTATGTTGTTGGAAAAATGATCTATTTATATGTTCTTATGACATTTAAAATAGAAGAATGTTGGATTTAGACTCTTGGTGTGCTCTTCTTGACTTTTCAACTAAAACTTTCCACATTATATGAATCTTGCTTATGTGGCATTGTTAAGGAAATGTAGTCTTTACACTCTACTTCAAGAATAGTTAACAGACATCCCCACCAAAGGTAAGCATATTATTCATCTACATGCTTAATATCTAGTTTTCACTAATTGCTACTATACAATAGTAACTTTTTTCAACATGCATATTACTATACATGAAACACACTACAAAGATGAAGGGCATTATGCATACATCTGACCCAACTCAAAACTTCTCTACATGCTTACATTTTGCTCAATACTCGGATATATATTTTTTTCTCTCAGATACACTTAGTAGACTCAATGCTAACAAATACAATTTACATAAGCTCTATCTCTATTATTTTGATCATGTTACATACCAATCAAACTAAAAAAATCCCAAGTACAATGTTGTTTTTTGAATAAAACTTGCACCATATAGAGTTGCAATCTTGTGCCTTTAGACATTTATTATAATACATATTTCTTTACAATGTATTTGGTGTTCCATGTTCCCTTCATTAACATTTTGGAAAAAGATATTATAGTCTTATTTTTTTTTCTACATTTATCTAATGTTCCAATTGTTTCTATCCAATCCATCTTTTCACATTTGTATGCAAACTTATTTCATTTGTATGCAACAACTAGCATACAAAATTTATTTTTCTATAGCTCCATGCATTTTGTTTTCTTTGCATATATAGTGTCTACAATTGCAACTTTAAGGACTTCCAACACTCATTATAGTTACTTGCACCACCTAGAATATTAAAGATGCAATCTCAAGTCTTTGAATTAGTTTTTTCTAGGTTAAGTATTGTTATTGAAAGTCTTTAGTAGACTAGGATGTCACTACTTCACTATAACACATTTTCCAAGTGTGCCCTATTGTTCAAATCTCAGATGCAATGCTTAAACATTTTTTATTAAAAAAATTTGTTTTCAACATTTGATCTTCTATGTTATGCTCAAAGTATTTGGTTATATAATTTTCTCTATGTTTAAGGAAGTTTGGAAGTCATGCAACAAATAACAAAAAAAAAATTTACTATTGAAAAATTAGTAATGCTTACACAATTTCTATTAAGTCTAAATGAACATAATTTTTTACAAAAGTATTAACTTAAATTACACCTATGCTCAATTTGTTTCCTTTGTATCTGCATGCTCTTTATTCTTATTTTAATGCTACAAAAAATCAAGCTCCTATATCTTTTCTATTTTAAGAGAATATGAGTATCATGAACACAGTTTAATTTTAAACATAAAGTGGCATTATTATGGGCAATGGAGGAGCCCTAGTGCAAATCATTTTTCTCTAATAATATAATATAGGTCATTTTATTATTATTATTATTTATAATTTCATATTTACCATTAAATATTTTACAGTTTTCAACTATTTAGTATTCAAATTTCTTGAGCAAACCAAATTCTCATTTGACCAAAGGCTAAATCTATGATGCTTGTGTCCCTTATTTCATACACATCTTTGAAAGAGAGAGCCTCTTTCTTTTTTTCTTTGTCACACCCTTGGCCTATATGATCTATCACTACATCAATAATTTTCTAGCTATGCTCCAATTTTGATGGGTTATTTTTTGTGTGTAGGGATGTAGTTTAGGAGTTTTTATATACCATGAAGTTTTGTGATTCAATAGCATACTTATATTTATGCTCAAATTTTATTATACTCATATACATCTTTGGAAGGGAAAGCCTCTTTCTTTCTCTCTATTGTATATTTGATCAACAACTACTAATTTTATGCTTAAACTCTATATTTGGTGGTTTTGTGCTGAGCTTTTGTGTAAGCTTGTATTTTAAGAGTTTATCAATATAATTTTGTGATTCGCTAGGATGCATATATTTATAGAAAATGCATTCAATGCTCATACAAATCTTTGAAATAGAAACCTCTTTCTTTAAGCCTTTGTTACATCCCTAGTCTTTTTGATCCCCTAGTAGATCAATATTTTCTACCTATATGTAGTTTTGGTGTTGTTTTTTAGAATTTTATATGGGGTTATAGTTTAGGAGTTCATTTATATTCAATTATTTAATTTTAAATTTAGAATTATCTTTATCTCTATAAATAGACATTCATAAAAGCAAATATCTTTACCACAATAGATTTCTTAAAAAGGAAGTCAATTATAATTTATTAGAAAGTTCAACTATTCTACAAAATTAGATAAGATTTTGTGATTCAACCAATAAATTAAAAGCATATCCATATTTACAAATACAATTTATGTAGAAGATACTAAGAGATCAGACTTGGTAACTTTTGATTTTATAAAATGTGTTTAAAAACATAGAAACAACAATGCACAATGAATAGAAAGTTGGAATTTTTGACACCATTATATACTGTTACACCTTTTATCATGATTATCTAATGAAACTTTAGTAACAATAAAATATTAAAGATTACATTAGTTTTGATTAAGGGAAAGTTGGTTTTATAGGGACATGAAACCCAAGTTTTAAACATCAAAAAATAAATAGTATAACCAATAATAAACTAACAAGAATTCCTAAGCCAAGTAACAAAAACCAAAAATAGGGGTTGGTACCCCAACCATCTATAAATTCTTAGCTAAATCTACACTATTTCAAATTTTAAAAATCTTTATGCTCCTAACTTTATTAACAATATGATCATGGGGTTACCCCCTCTTCTCTTTGCTACATATCTTGGTAGTAGACTCAAGAAAAACCTCCATTTTTACATGATTCGTAACAACACTGATACACTTAGTCGAACCTGTACCTTTGAAGTGCACCTTTTTGGTGGCACTAAGTCATTTCAAAATGGCTAGTGGCTAGTTATAATAACTAATTATTTATTTATAAATTATAATACAATAAGATTGCAAATTACATTTAATATTAAATAATAAATAAATGTCAATACATAGTAATTTTGTTTGCTACCTAGACCCTGCCAATTCATTTGGGGTCATTTTCCAATGAGAGTTTGTCAAAATTTTGACAAGCAATTGTCAGACTTCTAACAAATGTCGTAAAAGAACTCATCCATATTTTTATCTAAGAAGTCCTAATAAAGGCATACATCATAATTCTGACATATACGTTAGAAAGATCCAGATGAGGAGGGTATGTGGTCGTTAGTGCTATGACGAGGTTCGTCAAAATTTTAATGAACCTAGTTCATTAGAATTGTAATGAATAGTAATTATTTTAAATATTTTTGTTTACCCTATCGACATAGCTTTTCCCAATGAAATTCATCAACATAACCAATAAAGTTGGTATGTATGTATGTGTGTGTGTGTGTGTATATATATATATATATATATATATATATAAATATAATGTTCTTGTTATAAGCTATGTCGATGATATTATTGACATAGATTTCCCTAATGAGATTCATCAGCATAACCAATAAGGTTGGTATAATAAGTTTATTTCTATACCAATTCCATGATAATGTTATCTTTATAAGCTTTTTTGATGCCCCTCTTGACATAGGTCCTTATTAGCTAATAGGCTATTATAGGTGGGTATTTCAGAATAAACCTGTCCATTCATTAAAACCACATATCGGTAGATTTATTCTCTATTGAAAACTGTTGATGGAACAATCAATTATATTCTCATTTAAATTTGCAACACTACCATATTAATTTGGGCTACCATGAATAATATACATTAAACTCATTTTAGGCTAACAAAAACTCAATCATAACACAACAAAATACTCAAGAAAATGAGTGGAGCTAAACCAAGCCTAGGCTATTATATTTATAACCAAAAAAGTATTAAATGTACAAAAGTCGCTAGAATGGTGTCTGGCATATTCTTAATGAGAGTAGTTGGTATTGGCAGTTGGAGGAACGACTGCTTATGTTTTTGGAGTCTTCCTTGTTATTTTTTACCATGCTATAGTGGTATGTAATTAATTTATGTTGACATCCCCCCTAAATTAATTACATAGTCAATGCTATACTATCTATCTAAAGCCCCCCATAAGCTAGACAAGATGGGTCACTGCATAAAGCCTTGTTAGGTACCCATTTACAATCATGTATCTCTTAAATACAATCATTGGAATTCACTAGAATCTGCCCTAACTGACAAACATGAGAGAATCAAGTTACTACTCTTAAGCCCAAAATATTTCGAAGAGATACAAACTTTGCTTCACTTAAGGCCTTGGTGAATAAATCAGCAATTTGGTCTTCTATTTTGCAATATTGTAGATGAATCACCTCTTTCTGGATTGAATGCTAGATATAATGATGATAGATCTTGATATGTTTGGTGCAAGCATGAAACGTTGGATTCTTGGACAATGAGATGGTACTTTGATTGTCACAATGAAGTAGAGTAGGCCCTGCATGATGTTGCTTGAGGACTAATAGGATAGCTCATAACCAAGTGATTTCTTTCACTACTTTATTTGCCACAATATATTCAGCTTTTGTAGTGGATAGAGCAATGGTAGACTACTTTTTATTGCACCAAGAAATGGGACCTACACCACGAAAGAAAACATAACCTATAGGGGACTTACAATCATTTGCATATCTTGCCCAATCAGAATCTAAATAGCTAATAAGGGGAATATCTCCATGAGATGAGTAATAGATTCTCATTGTTAAAGTCTATATCACATATCTTGTTATTCTTTTAGCTGCTATTTGATGTGGGACTTTAGGAAAACTTGAAAATCTAGAAACCATACTAAGTGCAAAAGAAATATTTGGTCGAGTGTGTGTCAAATATACAAGACTACCAACCAATTGCCTATATGAGGTAGGATCAACATCTTCACCTTCCATGTCTTTGCTTAACTTTAATCTTGGAGCAATTGGAGTAGACACACTCTTACAATCTTCCATTCTAAACCTCTTCAAAAAGTCTAGAGCATACTTTGTTTGAGAAAGGTAAATACCATCACCCTCTTGCCATACTTGTATGCCAATAAAATAGTGTATAAAACCAAGATATGTCATCTCAAATGTGTCTTGCAAACTTAACTTTATGCTACTGATTTGATCCAAGCTATGTTCTATGATAATAAGATCATCAACATAAAGTACAATGATTATGATACCACCATCATAAAATTCCTTCACATACAAATTTGGATCATGAGGACTATTATGAAAGCCTTGAATTTGAAAATATTCATCAATTTTAGCATACCAAGCCCTTGGAGCCTATTTGAGACCATATAAAGACTTCCTTAATTTACAAACCAAATGCTCTTTCCCTTGAATTTCAAATCCTTGTGGTTGAGTTATATCATTTTTTTCATCAATTTCACCATTCAAAAATGCATTTTTAACATCCATTTGGTGTAGAGGCCACTTAAAATGAGCTACTAATGCTATAATAGCCTTGATAGTACTAATCTTTGCTACTGGGGCAAAAAAATTTGTGTAATCAATCCCCATTTTTTGTGAATACCCTTTGGCCACTAGTCTTGCCTTATGTTTTTCAGTACTCCCATCTAACTTAAACTTGTTTTTATAAACCCATTTATTGTTAACCACATTCTTACCCTTTGGCAACCCTACCAATTCCCAAGTTTTATTTCTTATCAAGGAATCATACTCATTTTGCATATCTTCTCCCTCTTCATATTTTACTTTAGCATCTTCATATGTTTGAGGATCATTGGTCTTCATTATGGTGGTCATTAAAGCATAGTTATTTTGATTATTCCTTTGATAAATATCTTGAATACTCTTGGTCTTTGGTGGAGGACTATATTCTTCATCCATATCAAAGGGACCCTTAGAACTTTTACCAATTTCAAAATCATTAGAATCTTCATGATTCTCTATGGACACTTGTGGAATAGGAGTGGATATTGGCATATCATCAAACCCCTCATTAAATTTGACATCCCTACTTGTAAACACATTTTCCACACTAGGATCTTACAACCTATATCCTTTTCTTTGGTCATCATACCTCACAAAGATGCACTTGATACTTTTCTTATCAAATTTCTTTTCTCTTATCTCATCTAGCACATGAGCATAGGCTTCACATCCAAACACTCTAAAATACTTAAAATTGGGTTTCCTCCCATTCCAAGCTTCTTCAAGAGTAATGTTTTCCAAAACACTTGTGGTAGATCTATTCAAAACATGAGATGTGGTATTAACAGCTTCAGCCCATAGATACGAAGGAAGATTCTTAGATTGTGGCATACAATGTGTCATTTCCACTAAAGTCCTATTTTTTATTTCAGAAATGCCATGTTGTTGAGGAGTATATCTAATATTTATCTCTCTTTTGATCCCATGATGCTCACAAAATGATTTGAACCTATTGTTTACATATTCTCCACCATTTTCAATTCTAATTCTCTTGATCGTATTTCCACTTTCATTTTCCACAAGAGTTTTAAGCATTTCAAATTTGTTAAACACTTCATCCTTTTGTTTCAAGAAATAAACCCAAACTTTCCTTGAAAAATCATCAATAAATTTTAATATATACCTAGCTCCTCCCTTTGATGTTGGATTCATTAGACCGCACAAACTACTATGGATAAGTTCTAGACTTTTCTTTACCCTCAATGTAGACCTCTCAAAAGTATCTCTATGTTGTTTTCCACCCATCCATCCTTCACACACATTTTTATTTAACTTTTTCCAAGGTAATCCATCAACCATGTTCATCTTTGAAAGCATAGCCAAACTTTGATAATTTAAATGACCATATCTTTGATGCCATATCTCACTTAAGGATGATCTTGTAGTAAAATAAGACTTCTTATCAACACTTTATAGAAATTTATATATTCCATTATTCTCAACTCCTCTAGCCACTATTTTGTATCCATGATTAATATTCTTGATCAAACACTTATCTGAATAAAACCCCACCTTATAACCATGTTGTGTTATTTGACTCACTGAAAGAAGATTTCTAGCCAATCTAGGTACAAAATTCACATTAGTTATTTCCAAATTTTTATCATCATTCCCTTTCATTTAAATTGTACCTATTCCTTCTATGTCATGCAAGCTATCATCACCAAGAAATATTTTTGCACCTCTTGTTGCTTCTAAAGAGCTAAAGATATTTTTTTTGTGAGTCATATGTTGGCTAGCTCCTGAATCAATATACCATGTGTTACTTGAATCACCTTGAGTAGCCAAAGAAGCTATCATTATATGATGATCGCCCTCTTCTTGAACAAAATTTGATTGCCTTCTTTGATTAAATCTCCTTTTCCATTTCTTAAAACATTGACCACTTTTATGCCCTTCATTTCCACACTTAAAACATTTGATTGGATTTTCCTCCTTAAGATTATTATTGAAATTTCTCCATTGATTTTGTGGCATTTGATAATTTTGCCTATTTTGGTTATCCTTTTGTTGAGTCCATTGCCTTTGATTATTTCTATATTGATTCCCTTGATTAGTTCTCTGATTTTGATATGATGATCCTTGATTGTAATTCTTGTATTTTTCTCTAGCTACAAAAGCTTGACTCTTGTTAGACTCATTTGTAGACTTTATAAGCCTTTCTTCTTCATTTAACAAAGCACCATACACTTCTTCCTATTTTATATTTTCAATTGTTTTAGTTAATCCTAAAGTACAAATGAAATTATTATACTCCTCTGGAAAACTTTCAATTAAAAAATCTATGATTTCATCATCTTCATACTCAACCTTCATCATTGCAAATTGATATCTTAATTTTTTCAATATAGCAATATGAGCATTCATGCTATCTCCTACTTTCATCTTCAAATGAGTTAATTGCCTCTTAATATCCATTGCTTTTAGCTTATTAGTTCTTTCATACATTGTTTTCAAAGTTTCCCATATTTTCTTTGTTGTTTTTAAACTTTGAACATGAGGCCTAATCCCTGGACTAATTTCTCATAAAAGTGTAGCAAGTGCATTCATATCCTTTTTGTTCCATTTATTAATTTCATTTTGATCTATAGGTTCTTCTTTGTGGCTACTTCCCATAAATCTTTCATTTGTAAAATTAACTCCATCTCACATTTCCAATTAGCATAATTTGAGCCATCTAGTTTTTTACTAACCACAAGATTAAACATCTTGTTGGCAACCATAGTTAAATTCCAATCAAATATCAACCCACAATCACACAATCATCAAGCCTCTAGAAAATGCCACACCTTGATATTGGTCTTCTTATGAACCAATCAAACAAGGACTTTAAAAAAAATTGCGTGGAAAAGAAAAATTTGATAAAAAAAAATTTAAGTCCTTGTTTGATTGGTTCATAAGAAACCAATATCAAGGTGTTTCATTTACTAGAGGCTTGGTGATTATGTGATTGTGTGTTGATATTTGATTGGAATTTAGCTATGGCTGCCAATGAGATGTCTAGTAATTAGATGGCTCAAATTATGCTAATTGGAAATGTGAGATGGACTTAATTTTACAAATGAAAGATTTATGGGAAGTAGTCACAGAAGAAGAACCTATAGATCAAAGGGAAGAAAAGCTTTTATCTCTTCAAAATCTTTTGGGCATAAGAGTAGTAACTTGATTCTCTTGTGGTTTTCATTTAGGGGAGATTCTAGTGAATTCCAATGATTGTATTTAAGAGATACATGATTGTAAATGGATACCTAACAAGGCTTTATGCTGAGACCCATCTTGTTTAGCTTATGGGGGGATTTAGATAGTTAGTATAACATAGACTATGTAATTAATTTAGTGGGGATGTTAATGTAAACTAATTACATACCACTGTAGCATGGTCAACACTGACAAGGAAGACTCCAGAAACATGTGCAACCATTCCTCCAACTACCAATACCAACTACTCTCATTAAGAATACACCAAACACCATTCTAGAGACTTTTGTACATTTAGTACATTTTTGGTTATAAATACAACAACTTGGGCTTAGTTTAGCAGGACTTAAGTTTGCATTGATGTTTTTGTTATGAGTTTGTTCTTGGTATCGGAGCTATGAACATGAAATTGTGAGTGCTAGTTTGGAGATTGCAGCTGAGTCTAAAAGTAAAAGAGATTGTTGATAGAAGAGTAGCCCCATGTTGGAGAAGACATCTACTGAAGGTTTGAAGAAGATTATTGTTGTGAGAAGATTTTCCATACATAAGATGTTGTTGGAGTTGAGTGTTTCTTTGAACTATTGGAGTTGACATTATCTTAAAGAAGAAAGAGGAAGTGTTGAAGAAAATAAGATCTACTGCAGCCATTTGTTTTTGGGAGGAGAAAGATATTACAAGTAACATTTGAATTTTATTTTATTTTCATAGAAACATTGGAGATCTTGGAGATTGTGGAAGCTTTGGAATTGCTATGAGAAAGAGAGAAGCCATGAAAAGAAGGAAGCTAAAGTTGAAGGTGAAAACATATTTTGTTACTATTAACAGTATTTTATTTGAAATATGTGTCGATTATTATAAGTCAATTGTAGGAGTTAGCATTGATTAGGAAATTAGATGGCATGCTAGATTTTGTTGTCATGATACAAAGATTTGTGTGTGCTGATTTGGGGTTTACGTGTTGAGATCAAAAGTGAGAGAATATGTCTCATATGTGTATGTTGGTTTGGGTTCCCTCTGTATGATTTGGTGAATTGTGAAGTCTACAATATTGTGAAGATGTGGTCATGTAATAGAAGAGTGATTATTAACATCCCTCAAGAGAACAATGGAGTTTGAATAAGTGAATGATTTTTAATGGGCTATGTGAATGTATGGGATGCATTATCGGTTGTGCTCGATACCCTACTAGTTTGTTGTTTGATATATTGATGAACCATGTATCAGAAAAGGATTCCTATACAACTAGCTAATACAGCGGCTAGGTACCCATGTATCTTGATAGATGGATTCTTTTTATATAGACTCAATAATTAGTTTGATGCAAGTAAAAATGGAGAAAAAGCCCAAAGTAATGGTGGTTTCTTTGTACTGACAGTTTGCAAGCAGTGTGTGCTTGGTTTGTGGTAATCCAAAACCACTTTACTGTAAAGTTTATGATGATTTTGTAAGCATTTGTGAGTGAGGTTGGTGGTAATCCAAAATGACTTTAGTGTGAAGTTTGTGGTGATCTTGAAACCACTTGCATGATGTCTATGAAGTTCATGGTGAGCTTGAAACCATTTCAAAGTATCAGTTATGGCTAATCCGTAAAAAACCTAAAGTGATTGTGATAAGGTGAACAATATGATTGATAGTTCTTGAAGAGAGATTGTAAATGGGTACCTAACAAGGCCTTAAGCCAAGACCACCCACTCTCAATTATGGGGAGATATTGAAATTATAGTCGGATAATTAATTTATTCTAAATCTTGTTAGCCGATAGGCTATTATAGGCGGGTATTTCAAAATAAACTTGTTCGTTCATTAAAACCACATACCAATAGCTTTATTCTCTATTCAAAACTGTTGATGGAATAATCAATTATAATCTGATTTAATCTAAAACACTACCATATTAATTTTCTTATTTAGATATTTGATATCTCCATGATCTTTACATATCTGAAAAGATCTTTTGCTTGTTTCATTGCTAGAATAGGAATAAGAAAATTTGAATACATTTTCTATTTTTTGTTTGGTTCGTCAATTGGAATAGGGAATAGGAATACACATTCCCATTTTGCCTCTAAAATGAGCTTATACCCATTCCAAAAAATAGTTTTATTGGAACAGACATTCTTATTCCCAATATTACATTCATATTGTCCATTCCTATGCCTATAACCAAATAGGTATGATATATGAAATCTATCAAATGGTCAATCAACATGAAATCCCCTGACACAACTCACTCTAGTTGGCATTGTAGAAAAGCTCCTTTCAGAATCTAATGATCTATTTAATAGACCTTGACAAATCCATTTCAGTCATGTAGAAGATCAGAGGTGATACAAGATTGTAGCTTTTGCCTGTAGGCCGAGAAGTTCTAGTTGGAATGGAAAAATACTTCAGTAGTTTTTTCAACAAACTCTGGCAAGAAAATACTTTGGCAATTTTTCTACCTCATCTTGACATATGCAGATCAAGTCCTTGCAAAATTATGTTGATTGCATCTCCCTCAATTTACCATCCATCTTGCCTCATTCACATGAGTGGTAAACAATGTTAAAAATTTGTTGAAATGTGATGAAACATGGATCTCCAATTCTATCTTAGCAAATCTAATTTATTGTTAGGCTTGTTTGACAAACATCAACACTTACAAGAGACTATACAAATATAAATGATGATATCTCTTCCCATGAGCCAAACTATTATGTGATAATTCTATTTAAACAATAAAACAATGAAATTGTAGCTTTAAAATTGTAAACCCACCAAACACATTATTATACTTTGTGATAAGATTTCCACTATGTTTAATCATTTTTTGAAACTCTACAAGCTGGATCAATTTCCAACTAACAATAAAACACATTTCATATGAATCCAAAATATATATAAGTTCGTATGGTGCATTTTTTTAAACAAGAAAATGACCAAAGAAAGCAATGCTTCTATAACTCTCATGTGAGTAAGACAACTCCTTGCTTATCATGCTAAACTAAAACTTGATATAGAAGTTCTAAATAATTATAAAGATTTAGTGAAGTCATATTATATTCTGTAATTTCTTTGATAAGGAATGTGGAGAAAATGGGGTTGTTAGCTTTCTTGGTTGCTGACTAAACCATTGTGCAAAAAGTACTATTTGTTTTGGCGAGCAGCTATAAGAGGGTGAACATAACAAATTGGGGATGAATGTTTTAAAGTGGTGCTTCTACGAAAATCTGTTGAATGGGATCTCTAAGATTTTTGAGCACATCAATGGTTAGTTTTATAACCATTGTGTTTAATATAAATTCATTTGTATTTTGATTTTTAATGGTGTTAGTGTAAATAATTATTATTTACACTTTACTTAAGTTTACTTAGGATAAATAGCCAATAGTGGCATGTTGTGATGGTTAAGTTGTTGCGTTGTTATTCTTTCCATCAAGGTTCAAATCTCATGGGGATGAGGTCCCCCATTTGTGGCCTCACTGGTTCATAGCTCCAGGTCAAAGCGTTTACCCCTCAAAAAAAAAAAAGTTTACTTAGGATAAATGCATTATTTTATTATTTATTAGGTTACACACCTAGGAGTATGCATACTCATATGATTTGTCATGTTAACACAAGAGTTGGCAACTCGTTTCTAGCACATGGTGTCAACAACATTGGAGTTTGCATAATCAACTAAGTTTTCATGTAGACAACATAGTTGTTCGCACTCTAATTAAGCACATGGTGTCTACAACATAATTTTACATGACACACCTATGTAAGCTTATCCTCTCATCATCGCACTAACTCCTGTGCTCAATGGAGGATAATCCATTCTTGGTGGACATGTGCTTAATTGTGAGGCTTATCATTTTGCTAACTCCTAGTCATTCTAGAGGCCTTTATATATATGCACTTCTAGTGAGTATGTACATCAATCAATACATCAATTGAATATCATATTTTTATTCTCATCATACTCTATTGGTCTATTTTGTCCTAGTTATTGAGCTTCTTGGTCTTGGATGATTTTTCCCTAAGGAAAATTCTTACATGGTATCAGAGCCATAGAGGTGTCATTTCATAGCCATTGGAGACCATTCTTGCTTCACCTCTCTAAGGACATCTTGATTCAAATCTGAAGTATCCATAGGTATTGGGAGCATCTAGAGCTAAAGCAAACCTCACCATGGCATCCAAAGTGTCGACCCAGTGAAAATTGATTATAAATTCACCTATGTTGGGCCATAGTCAAATTTGAGGTAAAAAAAATTTGCAAACCAACACTCGAAGGCTCAATTTGCAAATTCAGTATGATCATTTTCAAATCTATTTAATTTAATTTTAGATCTATTTTTCTGCCATTATTCTGCAATTTTTGGATTTTTCAAATTTGTATTTTCAAAAAGTTTTTTAGCCTATCAGGCCTGTAGAGAATTTGTTTTTTGCAGGAACTGGGTGGTCAAATCCTAGACCTCACAGGTTGAATATTCTCTATTATTCTAGCAGATTCCACTATCAACAAACTGATCATTTAATCTACAAATTTTGGCATTCATACATTCTTGTGTCCGACCCTAACTTCCTACTTCAAAATCATCGACAAACCTTAAGTTGCTTTACCTTCCTTTGCAAGAAGGTTTTAAAACACAATTAAGTTTCCCCCCTTGCCCATGTGGGACTAAACACCCACCAAAGATCCCTCCCCACTGACAACCCTCCTCTCCAATGCTCGATAAAGAACCTCCAACCACCATCTTCCAACATTTAAATCATTCCCACTGGCGACTACATTTTTTTTCTAACCCTGCTACTCAAATCACCAACACCATGAACACAATGGCCAAGCCAGTGCCACACGGCAAATTAGCTAGATAGCTCAGTAGTACACCAACTACTCCTACCCACACAGATACATCCATGTCGATCGATACACATCCTCACTCCACGTACGTAGTTTGACCCACAGATGCCATGTCACGAATTGTGACTCAGCATAGTGATGTCATCCCCATGTCAGTAACCTTTCATACAATTTGTATTGCCACGTCAACCAGGAAGGCTTTTTTCGCTAACGTCAACTGGACACTAGCTTAAAATTGACAATTGTTTGACCATCATTAGCAGGCCAGATTGCACTGCCATGATGGTCATTTGGATGTCAAATTTAACCTCACAATTTACTAATTAGACCCCTCTCCATATTTAGTTTTGATTTGATAGTTCGACTTTGGGAGGCCATATCTCAATCATCCAGGCTCTTAATCAGGTGCAATTTTTTTTTATATTTTGGCTAGAATTTCCCAAAAAAAATTAGTAGTGCTATTATTTTCTAGTTTTGGTTCATGGATTTGTCATAAATTGCAATTTTTGGTGACTGTACTTGTCTAATCCTTCATTTTACAACTTCAATTGCTCTGTACGAGCTCATCTGGACTCCAAATCAGGTTCCATTTTTTTAAAAAGTGAATAATTATTTGTCTACTTTCCAAATCAGTGATCAGATTATAGGCTTGTGTGGACAAAAATACCACATTTAGAATTAGGTCCTTTTTTGCATTGTAATGCTTTGATAAAATTTTAGAATTGTTGTATAGTTTTAGATTTGAACTCCAAAAGGAGGTTGTAAATAGAAAATCAGAAGACCACTAATGCCAAAATTAGCAAGTGCCTATTGTAATCACACTAAGTATAAAGTGCCAAATCATACATTAGGAGGGGTTGATTGATTATTTTTTGCATTTTGGAGGGTGCATACACACATTGATCTAATGGAGTTTTGTTTCACATGTCAATTTGGTGTAAGACCTAGGTTGACAAAGAGGAACTATCAAAAATGGAGTGCCTTGATAATTGATCATCCAAGAAGAGAGGATAAGGAAGTATTTCCTTATTTATTTTCCAAAGAATGACCCTCTGATGATCGAACACCCAATAAAATAATTATGGATGTCATTTATTTCAGTCTCAATAAATATTGCTTTGATATCATTGACAAGTTTAATGATCCTTATGACATTTGGATGGCTCTTTTGAAATCATATGGAGATCCAACAATTCCTCCATTCCCATAGGACATTCTACCTCTAGTCACTCCAATTATCATACCTTCAACTCCAAATGATATCTTACCTCCTGAAGCTCCTATTGCTTCTACTGATCCAGTTCCAACTATAGATGCTTTTGATTCAATGCAACAGGAATTACCATGTCTTCCTACTTCAGCTTCATGGGATGACTTCCTATCAGACATTGTAGGGTTGTTCATGGAGTCTCACATTGAAGATATGGAAAACATCATCCATGACAACAATCTTCTCTTTTTTGAGGAGACTTCTTCACTCATTGTGAGGGCACACTCTGACCCTCAACCACTTGATCATTCTGACATGATTGTGGACATTTCTTTACAACAGATGGAGAAGGACTCTTTCACTTATGAGGAGTCATATTAGTCTTTGGAGATTGTTTTCCAGTTTTGTCAAACATCATATTTTTTGAGGATTCTTCCTATTAGTTGGGGAGCGTTGTCTTCTACACCTATGGCACCATTTCTTCCTACAAGGAGGAACATCATTCAACTTTCATGCTGCAGCTTCTTCAATCATCAAGGAGCTTCTTTGAAGGGTGTACATACATCATTAAGGGGAGGTGACATTTCTTCTCTTCCATTATCTTCCTATCAGGATGCTTCATCGTCTTTGCAGGTTGATTCACTTTTCCTACATGGACATACTACCTTGTTTGCCACCTTCTTTTGTGCATCCACTAGATTGGTTTGTGGCATCTACATTCATCAAGGACTTGTCAACATATGAGCATAATTTAGAGGTAGCATCCACACCATACTATATCTAGATCCCTCTTCCATCTTTTTATCCATAATGGGAAGCATATTTGAACCTATATTTGGTGTATCTTCTTCCTAAAGGGAGAAATGTTGTTTTTTGGCATTGGATTTACTTTTGTCTTCAAGCATTCATCATCAAGAGATCCTTCATTAAGGGGGGGATTTCATCAAGGGATTCTCTATTGTCTATGCATGATGTATGTCATAATGGGGGGGTCTTGATTACTCCATCCATACATGCATCTTTCTTTATTGTACTTATCTCTCTTTTTGGGGGAGGTTTTTCCCATGAGGTTTTCCCTCTTTCTCTATTTTCAGAGAGATTACCTTGCATTGCATTGTATGTATAGCATTGCATTTGTACTTGGGTACCTAACATGGCCTAGTAGGCAAGACCCATTGTGCATTTCATCATAGCTTTTGTGAGCTTAAGTGCATTCCCTTAAGTTGCACTTAAGGGAGGGTGTTAGTGTGAATAATTAATATTTAAACTTTACTTAAGTTTACTTAGGATAAATGCATTATTTTATTATTTATTAGGTTACACACCTAGGAGTATGCATACTCATATGAGTTTTCATGTTGACAACACAAGAGTTAGCAACTCTTTTCTAGCACACGGTGTCTACAACATTGGAGTTTTCATAATCAACTGAGTTTTCATGTAGACAATAGTTGTTCGCACTCTAATTAAGCACATGGTGTCTTCAACATAATTTTACATGACACACCTATGTAATCTTATCCTCTCATCATCACTAACCCCTATGCTCAATGGAGGATAATCCACTCTTGGTGGACATGTGCTTAGTTGTGAGGCTTACCATTTTGCTAACTCCTAGTCATTCTAGAGGCCTTTATATATAGGCACTTCTAGTGAGTATGTACATCAATTGAATATCATATTGTTATCCTGATCATACCCTATTGGTCTATTTTGTGCTAGTTATTGAGCTTCTTGGTCTTGGGTGATTTTTCCTTAAGGAAAATTCTTACAAATGGACAAGTTAAGTTTATCACTCAAAAAAAATCCAACAAAGTAATTGGAATCATGACATTTTGTGGCTTCATAAATGGCAAACCACCATATTTTCCATCTTATTTGGGGTCCTCTAAAATATGAGAGTTCATTTACTTTGAGGTTTTCTTTGAAAGTAAATGATAAAAATAATTCGTTCTACTTCTATTTGTTGTTTTGAATGTGGGGTTTAAGAAGTTCAATTTTGGGTACACTATTACACAATTTAATTACCAATATAGGGATTCATCATTCATGATATTTAATGTCAAGGAAGGGGAGAAAGAAAGCCAACTCATAGAGTTTTTTCCTCATTTAACATGATTGCAATGGACTATCGCAAGCAATACGAAGGGCGTCCCCTACTCTTGCTTGATAAAAAAACACTATATATTGCTAATGCATTGTAAAAGAGGAGGGTGGTTGTTATGTTGGTTGGGGAAAATGTAAAATGCTATAGTTTTTTTCCCTTTTCCATTCCCTTCTTTGCTTTCCATCCTATTGTATCAGCTTTATATATTTCTATTTTTATAAGTGACTAGGTTCCTAGGTATGTTTCACATGCTTATGATTGTCCCTCAACTTAAAATCATTCCAATTTATATAATTTTAAAGTATTAAACAACTGGTAATTTTTTTGTTAATCTCTTTCACTTAATATAAAGGAAGACCGAAAAAATCAAAAAAATTTAATATATTATTTGGACATTGAAATCATGCTTCTTTAAAATTATTGATAACCAACACATTGGTGGCAAGCTTAATAGTAAAAAATTTTCATATCAAAATATAAGCATGACATGACCTTTTGTTGAATGTTTAGATTATATTAGTGTGGGAAATAGATTGTAAATCATTCATTTCTTTGTTCTCCAATCTCAATAATATCACTTTTAGCAATGGACATGCGTGCTCTAATAGTATTGTTTCTCTTTGCATATAGCATTTGTAGAAATTATAAATGTTTGTTCTTATAAGAAATGTTATAATTTTTTATAGTATGTCCCTCAAATTATAACTATAATTTTATATGAATCTCATGAGTATTAATGTGATATTCTGATATTTTGGTCTTGGTTGTCTAGCAAAGAAATAATGTTTGACCACAACAACATACCAAAAGAACAAAGAACAAAAGAACCTTCCAACTTTAGAGGCACATATTTTAGAAGGAAGAAGAGGATGGTACATTCATTATGCCTCTTGGAAATAATTTAAAGCCTACCCCCTAGGAATTTCATCATAGCATCCATTTCAATTTATCACTAGTGCATTTGAGGTCATTTTGCGACCAAAAATTGCGACCAAGTTTTTGAAATGGGTTGCTTGGTCGCGTTATAAAGAAAATTTTTGTTTTTTTTTAATAACTAGCCCGTGTTGGTCGCAATTGTGACCAATTATTTTGGTCGTAATTACAACACACAGGGAAGCATAAAACAAAAAAAAAAAGGGCAAAACATTTCATTTGGCTTTTGCGCGAGGTTCATTTGGCTTTGGCGCAAGCGAGGGTCTCCATCAACATTGGCTCTACTATAGATCCTTTTCATCTAGCTTTGGTGCGAGGGTCTCCATCAACATTGGCGCGAGGGCACGTGTGATCTGGTGCGTTTGATTGTAGAAATTTTGAGGGCACGTCTAAAATTTTGAGGAGTTCCATGTGATTCCATTAGACTAATTTATGAAAACCATTGCAATGTGCCTTTAAAATAATGTATTGGGTGCATTTCATTTCTATTTCCATTTGAAATTGCTTTCAAACAATCTACTGCATTATGCTTTGACATCAGTTGATGGGTTTATGATAGTTTGCATTCATATTAATTGGTTATTGTATAAAATTAAAGTTGGCTCAATGTTTTGATTTGTATAGGCATAAAATTCCACTTATTCTCATTTGTGAAGGAACTCCAACCAATCACAGTACCATTTTTATCACTAACCATTTATATCAGATAGTGATAAAAATGGTCAGTGGGTCATTCAGAATAGCGACTTTTCAAAGAAACAACTTTTATCTCTGAATTTTTGATATTTTACTTGAATTAGATGGTTTCATAGGCATTTATAGGAAGCCAAACAACATTACATAAATCTTTGAAGAGATTACTTCTCATAGTATTGGGGAACAAATGAGTTGGGTGGCAGGCCACAACACTCATAGTTGAATGCCATTTACACCGCACATCTTTTTCCAAATATTTTATTCAACAAGACCACATCACACACCATAATAAAAATGGACCTTCCTGAAACTTATTCAATATCTCAATTATATAGCCCATGCAAGACATCGTTTAACATCACAGTCAAAATGGTCATCATGTGGTCAATCTTTCAACTTATTACCGTATACTATGGGTATGTCTATTGAGGGAATGATTGGAAAATTGCACAGAAAAATGTAAAAAATTGTATAAAACATGGGTGAATACATAAATCTTAAAATGGTGAAACTAAGGGTAGAGATTTTAGGGAGTCAAAGAGATGTTTAGTGACCTGATTAACTTCCGGCATAGATTAGATTACATAATTAGGGATAAGGATTGTAGTCTGTAACTCTTTTTTGGGGCATCCTTTTTATGATATGCAGTGTATCATCTCATTAGATTCTTCACTCATACTATGCGACTTTCCACGAACTGCCTATTTGGATTATGTTCATGATCTCAACTATTAGGGGAAACTCTGCACACTCTGTCTTCTCTCGACTGTGTAGGGTTCTAGAATTTTGAACACTTTTGATCTCCTTATGGCTTGAAGAGCCTTATCTTTATCAGGTCTTCTTCCTTTGAAATGGATGTCGTCTGAATTGACACTGAGTTTCTTATCAAATGCAATTGGCTACTTTGCATAATTCACACTAATAGAAACAGCAACACCAACTACTTGTTACTCTGCAAGGAAAAAGTGAGCATCTTCCGCACTCCTTTCACAACTTTCATGCAATCTTTTGTGTCTGTTACAAAGTGCACTCCACATTTAATGATTTTTCTTGATAGAAGTCCTCTCCTTGGAAAATAACAAGCTTTTTCATTCTTGAATAGGGTTTGACTACTATTCTATTTATCCCAGGAATGCCATATAAAACTCTCTGCCATATACTGACATATTCAGGCTGTATTGTGTTTTTTAATGGACACTTTTAATGGATTTCTACCAAGTCACTAATTTAAGAATATGCTCTCTTTTGTCAAGATTACTTTCTAGGATAGTTACTAAAAATTTTATGTCAATACTTCAATTAGAAATATGCTTTCTTGTTCAGCAACACAAAATTTGCCTTGTCTTCATAATTTTTATTATAGTAATATTTACTTTAATATATTTTTATTAATATTTACCACAATGTCAATTAATATTTACTTTAATATATTTTTATTATAGTAATATATTATAAGAAAAAATTAAATCTTTACAAAAAAAAATTAATACCAAAATATTTCTTATGAAAAAGATATAGGCTAGTGTAAATGTAAAAAAAATTAACTAAATTTTTCAGATGTTAAACCTAGCACATATGTGAATTTAAAATATTTATTTATATAATCTATTAATATTTTCTTTAAAATTTATCTCAACTCCAAGGAAAAAGCTAAGGAGCGAGCAAACATAAATTTGAGTGGTAAATGGATCCACCTAGGATTCTATTGGAAGCCAAAGTGGATGCCCGTATTGCTGTTCTTTTTACTAAAATAGATTCAAAATTCATAAGCTTGTATTAGATAAAAGGGAAAACTTTATACAATTTGTCAAAAACCTGACTGTCAAATACAGGGCCTTTGATCATTTCTGCCATAAACATTCAATAGAAAAATCTCTTGTCCATAAGTTTTGGCTTCCTCACACTTACAGACACCTCAATTCTGATTTATATATCTGAATTAAGAATCATGAAAATTAATTATAGTTCATAATTTTTTTCTACTTTCTGAGATCTATATAATTCTGATGATGGGTGTGATTTCAAAATTTGATAAAAGCAATTTGAGACAATCAAATTAAATTGTAAATTTTTCATCTTGGAAATCTTAGATTTGAATATATTGAAACTTTAATACATAATAACAAAAACATTTATAACAAAATCTACCTGAGCTTTGAAGACAAATGGTTCATAGTAAACTGACAAATCCTCAAAATTGAGTATAGAAAGACTTTCAGGCCACTCTCCAGACAGAATCTCTTCCACAATCTCAATCCTCTCCTCTCTTTCCACTTCCACACTTTTACTTGAACTCACATTGAATGCATACCTCACCTGACCTCTTGATTTCCTTCTCTTCCTTTCACACTGAGATACTTGTGTTGGTAATAATGGCAGTGCAGCAAATGCTACACAATTCAATTTCACTGCATTTACCAAAGACATTGGTTGTTCCTCTCTACTTTATTATACTCAATTCAATATCTCTTGCATTTTGACATTTATATAGAAAATTAAATGGGCCATACTGAAATAAATGAAAGCTAAATGGTTTCAGAATTCAGCTTCATTTCGTGCAGATATACATTGAATCTTATCTTATATGTGGGTCCATTTTAAGACACATGTCTATACATTGGCAAAGATTTGGAATGCCTTGGCACATTCCTCTGAATTATTGTGCAGTGGATAAGATGGACTAAGCTATTAAAAGAGATTGATGGTAAATTCTGTGGACTCTGATTTGCATGAAACAACTGCGTATTACAAGTGGCTTCTACAATGGAGGACAAACTATTTTTGACTCTTGTAAAACAACTAGCTTCTATCATGGAAAGTGGGGAAGCTAAATTTTAGGGGCTTCAAATGAAGCCAAATCTTTGAATGAAGGTCCCAAGGGGCTTCACTCGAAGCCTCCATGCCGATATTGGTGTGGGGGCTTTGAATGAATATTAGGGCTTCATTCAAATCTGACATGCAGACCTCGTTCATACTCCTAATAACTGATCGGAAAAGCTTTTAAATCTAAATTTTTTTTCTTTTTTGTCCCATGGTTTCATGTATGATTTGGTGGACTAGGGCGCTAAGAGGGAAGTCAGTAACATCATACCTTGCATCAGCATCTCCGTCTATGGTGCAGGAGCACCTGACTCTTATGAAGTACAACTCAGCAACTGTTTGACAAGCTTTAATAGTTGACATGTAATGGGTGATTGGTGTCAGGCTACTGCGTATGCATTAATCCTGATCTTGAATGCAAAAGAAACTGTGAATTCACTAAATAGGGTCAAACTTATTTTTGTTGATTTAATAGATTTGATTTGAGAATGATGGTCTAATGATTTGAGAGAAAGAGTTGAGAGACAGATGGAGAGAGAGATAATACAAGTGATAGAAAGACTCCTAGATAATATTCTTGAGGACAATGTGTATTATAGTCCTTACCATGTTTTCCTTTGATCTACCAAAAGGATGGTGGCGTCCTGCAAATGGCATGGCTCTTTCTACCACTTGTATTATCTCTCTCTCCATCTGTCTGTCCATTCTTTCTCTCAGATCATCTGACCAACATTCCCAAATCAAATCTTGACCCTATTTAGTGGATTCACAACATAAACTTCAAATGCTTCTCCTATCAAATATGTAGATTTCACAATAGCTAAGAAACATAATTGTAGGCATCATGGTCACATTTTTTTGGAAACGTAATTGGGTTGTGTACCCAAGCAATGCAAAGCAACTTCCACACCTTCAATTCCAAGTCAAATGCATCTGTAAGAATGATCGCTTGCCAATAGTTGTTGAATACATCTGTAGCTCATGAATACAAGGTCTTCCAACAAATGTATTCAACAACTGTTGGCAAGCGATCATTCCTAGCTCATGAATACAAGGTCCTCCAACAAATCTATTTAACAGATATTGGCAAGCGATCATTCATAGCTGCTTTTGTTTTATAAGGTTTGTCTCAATCCCAATAGGTTGTAGTTTCATTTTCTAGATACACTTCATTTCTTGGGTATACAACTCAATTACATTGATTCCAAAAAAATGTGACCATGATGCTTACAATTATATTTCGTAGTTGTTGTGTCCTAAGATCCCTTATGACCCTTTATGACCATTTACTATCCCTAAGAATAAATCTTAGAGCTCTTAAAATGTCGTAAAGGGTCATAAGAGACTCCTAGGAGGGGCCATGATGAGCTTCCACCTTCACGTGGTTGGCCCTGTTAAGTAGAGAATGCTATAGTTTTCACAAAACAAAGAGAAGCTCAATAATTTAAGGTCTTAGTCCATAGACAAATTAAATTAGACTTATTATCCAAAACACATAAAAAAACATGCACATAAACATGGTAGGCACTAAATAGAGATAGTTGGAAGAGAATTAAAAAAAAGATTAAGGATTATGTTATTTTAAGAAATATTTAAATAACAATTATAAATTGAGTTAAATCAATAAGTATTCGTTTCTACCTTTTCCAATATAAATTTAAATATTGAATGGTCTCTCCTTTATATCTTAATCCTTCAATACTCATAACTCTTTATTGCATTCATTTTGATCATTCACTAAACTTAATTAAATTATAATTATATTACATGTTATTTTAATTTTTTATATTTTTACTTTTTATTTTTATTATTGAATGTCATGTCAAAAAGGGGACATTATAGTGAGATGCATTACAATATAGAAAAATAACAAGAACATTATTGAAACAAACTGATACAACATTCAGATTATAAAATCAGACTACTGCAACAACACAAATTAACCTAACAGAAAGCATAGAATACCATTCCCACAATGATCGAACATTTACCCACTGAACTACACCTCTTCTAAATAATGTAAGATGCTGATAACAAGTTGATACTGCCATCACACATGTCAAATTAGACTGATACACACTAAAAGCCACCCTAATCAATTGTAGCTAACATCTGGATGCACACTTATAATTGATGTCAATCAGAATATTGAAGGTCTAGAATAGGGCATAGTGGCTACTGATACAACAAGTACAAACTCGTAGAAAGCTCACCAGATTCGCCAAAGTCTACATAACTAAGACTTAGCATCAAAGGTTCTCCCTAAGCACCTTGAAACCACCAAATATTGGCCCCAAAATAGGAGCCCTTCATCTTCAAGCTCTCACATACTTGCTCCACTTGGTACAACACCCCATAAAGGTCATCTATTCACTTTCAACTTGGACAGCCTACAATATGGTCTTTGTATACAATTCATTTTTTGTCATTTCATTATATGGTTTGAACAAGTGTGGAAAAAAATCAAAATTTTATTATGAATTTTCTATTCACCAATCTATGTTAAACTAATCAGCAAGGTCACTTTCCTAATACTTTATGAACTGGATGCTATTTGCAAGGTCAGTTTCCTAACACTCACTATAGTACTTGCTATTCAATTGAGATAGACACGGCTCATTAGTTTGTTTGTATTCTCTTTGGATTTTGTTAAAGAAGATAGCTGAATGCTATATGATGAACTAAAATTTCTATGGTGTCAACAGGCTTGTGCATTTCTTGAGCCAAATTACTAGCCCCAGTGACATTTGTTGTTGTTCAAAAGCGGCACCATACTAGACTATTTGCAAACAACCATGTAGATAGGCATTCTATAGATAGACTTGGGAACATCTTGCCAAGTCTTCAGTACATAATAAAGCAACTAAATTTCATAAATTGTTTTTTTGATAGTCAATTTGTTTAAATATTGCCCATCAAAAATTACTTAGTACATCTCATCTTTTTTCTGCACAGGAGCTTGCAGTTCTGAAGAATCTGATAGCGAAGAATTTGAAGAAGATATTGTAGTAAAGGTATATTTGGTGTTCTTTTTTAAGTGAAAATGTGATTGGAAATTTTGTATATTGTCATATTTCACTTGCAGAAAGGTCAAATTGTAAATAGAGGTGAACTTGTATGGATTTAAGTTTCTTCTTCATTATTTATAATGCTCTCGATTCCTCCTTTGTAGCTGTAAAAATACTTGTTTATTTTCACCTTTCCAGATACCCTTTACCAGGTTCTTCAAGATTCCAAAATATCTTGGGTTGACCCCACTCTAGCATGTCCTAACTCCTACTTGGTTCAGAGACCATACTCCTTTTTATATGTGTCTTCCTCTTACTACTCCATCTGCAGGTTGCAAACAAATCATCCTTCTTCCACCAACAAGTCATTCCATTCAAGAAAGACCATGTCTGACAATATCAACGCACAAAAAAATAGGGAGGCAATTGCTAGACTGCGGTCTAACTTAAAAATAAAAGGTGATGGAAAATGTTATTGTTCTTGCAAAATGTGTAAGGGCTTAAAGACTCGAAGATATCTAATCACAACAGCTAAGCAACATTCTAGGCAACATGGTCACATTAAAGGGGGAAATGAGTATCACCCATTGGTATGTATTTTAATAGTTTATAAATTACATGAGACATGATTTGATGATGAAATCATGGTCATGGTTAATATAAGGTAATCATTTTCATATAGGTCAACATCCCTGAGTTTCATGTTATGGACCATGACAATTCGGAGAATGTGGATTTCCAAACGAGGGAACATGGAGGTGTGAATATTGAAGTAGAAGGTAATGATACCATGGAAGAAGATCAGGATGATGAAGATCACGATGATCAAGATGATAATGATGATGTTTATGATGATGCAAAGTTTGATGTACCTTTACTTGAGAAGGTAGAGCAGCCCCTATATGAAGGCTCCAAAACAACTCTTCTTGCCGCTATATTGCTATTGGTGAACTTGAAGGTAATGAATGGTTTATCCAATGTAGCAATGACACGTATGTTAAAGTATGCCATCTTCTTTCATTATTTTACTCGTAGTTCCCTTACAATTAACATTGGGTTCGTGTAGCAATTAATATTCTTTAAATTAAGAATTTATATTTTTGGTCGTAGGTTGATAGGTGAATGTTTGTTACCACCATCAAATTTTCTACCTCGCTCGTACCGAGAATTATCTGCCATCATGAAAGATATTGGAATGGGATATCAAACAATAGATGCATGTCCGAACGATCATATTATATATTATAAATAGCATGAATTTGCAACACAATGCCCTACTTGTCATATCAGTAGATATCAATCAGATTGATTAACAAAAAAGGTGCCTCGCAAAGTTCTTTGGCATATTCCCATTATTCCATGTCTGCAATGATTATTCAAGTGCCATAGCTTGGCACAATTTATGGATTACCATGCACGCAATAGAAGTCAAGATGACATTATGCGAATGCCTGTAGATGGTTCGGCATTTAAGGAAATACAAGAAAAATGGCCACACTTTAAAGAAGAACCTCATAATCTCAAGCTTTCATTGGCAGCAGACGATGTCAATCCTTATGGAGAGATGAGATCTACTTACTCAATGTGGCCTGTTTTTGTTATCAACAATAACATACCTCCTTGGTTGTCCATAAAGAGAGAGCACATAATGTTGACACTGATTGTTCCAGGTATTTTTTGATTTAGTGGTCATCTAAATTAATTTATTATTACTAATCCATCAAATGGTCAAAATAATTATGTAATATTTTTTCTCATTCAACTAGGTAAGTACTGAGTCAAAGATATCAACGTATATATTGAAGCCCTTATCGACAAGTTGGTGGTGTTATGGAATGGGGTTACTATGTATGACATTTATAGACCAATAGGACAAAGACAATTTCAATTTCATGCAATGCTTGTATGGACAATACACGATGCCCCTGGGCTAACACATTTTTGTGGTATGTTCTCTTCTTGACACCTCTTTTTTGGTATGTCAAATTTAACACATTTAATCCAATTATACACGATCTTGTAGGTCTTCAAACAAAGGGTAAATTTGCATGTCCAGTTTGTGGTCCAAAGACGAAATCTCGTCATTCAAAAAGTTTAAGAAAGTAGGTGTTTGATGAGAATAGACACTTTCTGCACAGAAATCATAAGTACCGAATTACCGAAAAACATCTTTTCAATGGTCTAGAAGAGACTACATCAAAGCCACAGAGAATGACACCTCACCTATGGAAGTTGGCATACAATAAAATAAATCATCGAGGTAATGTCATTCCATTTGATGCTTTTTGTTTCAAATTTATATTTCGATATTGTGTTTTGTTTACTGATGATGTGATTGTGTTAGAATATGATAAGATTAATAACCCAAAAAACTAGTGCAAAGAGTAAATATCTAAACTATGAATGCAAATGATACAAAATCAAAATAGCATCATAGAGTTAGTTTCCAAGAGAGTAATGCAAATGCTGAAAGCAAAATAGCATTAAGAGGATGCAAAAACAAGAGATGCAAATACAAACCAGGTAGCATGCTTATATAGGCTAGGAAGAGGGAGGAGGTGGCAACACCAACCAATGAGGAGCAACCATCTATCAGACTAAAGATAGCAAAGTATCTTCCCAAGATAGCTAATGGATGCTCACATGTAGGAAGGTGACACCTCACAACCATTCACCTAATAAGACATGCTTTATTAACCTAAGCGAGATTATTAAAAGTGTAGGAAAAACCTAGCAAAATAGGAAAAATAAAAAACTACACTGACACCCCCCCATAAGCAAAGCTTAGGTGGATGCTAACCTAGCAAAGCTATGAAAGCAGGAAAATGGGTCTCGAAAACAAGGCCTGATTAGGTACCCAATACAAGAAAAAGAACTAGACGAAGGAAACTAAGCCTCCAATCTAGAAAATGTCCCAAAGAGAGGAACAAAAAAGAGCATGAAGCATCTCTGAAGCATGAAGCTGCAAACACTGTCAGAAGAAACTGTTGGAACCCCCATTGAAATAGTGCATGACCAAGTAAAGAAGACAAAGTTTGAAGAGCTGATCAATCGAAGAAGTGACCTCCAAAGGTAGGTATGAATGAGTGTCTATATAGTAGATGAACCATCTCACCGAAATGCATAGGTGCATAGCCACTGCATCTGCCTAGTACATAGGAACAAAAATTAAATACGTAGATCACTCAACCAAACCAAAGAAGTAATAGATCCAACAGGTGAACCCCCCCATAATGTTGAACAGGGAGAGGGGTGACAAGAACACTAAAATGCAATGCCAAAAACATCTGCAAGAAGAAGAATCAGGAACACCAATAGTGCAATAGAAGTACAAGCACAGGATAAAGGGCGGTGTCACCGACACACTGCATGGGCTAATGTCGTGGAAGAAAAATTCACTTGAAAAAGGTGGATGAGCACAAAATGGCAAAACATCATGACCCCCCATGGCACTTTATAACTGAGTGCGAGTACAAACAAACACAAGGTGTACAAGATCCCAGATATGCAAAAGCATGCACTTTATCTTAGTGCATTTACAGAAAAAGGAATGCAACAGAATAGAAGCATACAATGCTCAGAAGTCAGAAAGAAGAGTGAGCCAAAAGAATAGAAGAAGAGATTCCAGGACCTGTAGAATCCAAGTAATCTGCCAGAGTGCGAAAGTGAAAAACTCAGAGGAGAAAGAACCTTGAGCAGAATCTAGATAAAATACCTCTGCAACTGAATAACTCACAGAACCAGCTTTCCAATGATATCTGGTGAGCCCAAAAAAGAGTCTGAATGAGCGAGATATGGCTCCCGAAAGGCAAAATAGAACATCTGGCTTTGACTGCCAAAATAGGCAACTAGACTGTAGCAAAAATCAAAAACACCTGTACCATCATCTCCGTCTCAGAACCATATTTTTGATGCATTTTTTGAATAGAAAAAATATGTCCGTATGCTCAAGTTACGGAAGAAAAACCGACAAGGCCTCCTCATGAAGAGCATATGCTAAAAGTGAAACTTGGGCACAATAATCAAAGAAACAAATAGCACCACTGGGATCTACTTGAAAAATCATGCACTTTCAAACAAAGAATCACCACGATACAAGGTCGTATGAGAAAGTTATGATCCTCCGAAGTTTCCAAAATGAGAACTGTGCACAGTCACGGCTGAGAATTTGCAATTTCTGAAGAATTCATGCATGAAAATCAAAAAAACAACTCCACTAATGGATAGAGCACAAAAAAATAGCCAAGTTCATAACAAGAATTATCAAAATCGGAGTCCGTATGAGCAAGAATGAGACATTTGAAAACTGCATTCAAATTTGCGACTGCCAATGGAGAGGGGTATGGCTGTAGCTTTGCATGCTCGATTCTGCAAAATTTTTAGCTTGCATGCAAAATCTAAAAGATACCCAAATGGTTTTTTGGGGCTGCGAACAAAACCTAGAAAGCATTTTTCTTTCTGATATACAGAAGATGTTGCTATAGTGTAAATCAGACGCCTTTAACAGTAAAAAAATGGCTCCAAAAATCAAAAAATGAGCCCATCAACGAGAATATGATATGCAAATGCTGGATCAGCTTCTTAAGTCCATCAATGGCATGCTGGAACTTGCAAAACTGATTGAAAACTCCAAATATGCAAGTTGGTTGTCAGATTTGAGATTGAAACTCCAGAGAAAAACCATTTTTGTCAAAACTTTTTTGATTCTCAGGATCATCCAAAGATGCAAGAGAAGAGCATACTTCATTTTTCAAAAAACTACAATAAATTTTATTTCCCCCCCCCCCCCCCCCCCCTCCCTCCTCAAATCTCTCAAATAAGGAAACTAAAATCTACTCTTGCACATAGAAAAGCTCTGATACCATGTTAGAATATGATAAGATTAATAACCTAGAAAACTAGTGCAAAGAGTAAATATCTAAACTATGAATGCAAATGATATAAAATCAAAATAGCATCATAGAGTTAGTTTCCAAGAGAGTAATGAAAATGTTGGAAGCAAAATAGCATTAAGAGGATGCAAAAACAAGAGATGCAAATACAAACCAGGTAGCATGCTTATATAGGCTAGGAAGAGGGAGGAGGTGGCAACACCAACCAATGAGGAGCAACCATCTATCAGACTAAAGATAGAAAAGTATCTTCCCAAGATAGCTAATGGATGCTCACATGTAGGAAGGTGACACCTCACAACCATTCACCTAATAAGACATGCTTTATTAACCTAAGCGAGATTATTAAAAGTGTAGGAAAAACCTAGCAAAATAGGAAAAATAAAAAACTACACTAACAGATTGATGGTTGTGAAGGTCATCAAGACATCAATGTCCAACTTCCAAAAGGACTAAAAATTTATCCTACACAATTTACTAGGTTGCCGTACTATGAGCAACTCCCAATTGTGCATTTGTTTGATCCTATGCATATTGGAAAGAATGTAGCAGAGACATTATGGAAAATCTTGGATGGAAGGCATGACAAAGATCAAATTGTCAAAACTTGTAGTGACATTGAAGAATCCAACCATGCAATGAAAAATGGTATTCGACCAAATAACAATGGAGACCGGATTCATACAAGTGCCCTTAGTTGGTTATTGTCAGAGCAGCAGAGCAATGCTATAAAAGAAGTCATAAAAAAAATTACAATTTCCCACAAGATTTGTTGTGAACATAAACAATGTCATATCAAATAAAAGTGAATTTGGGCCAGGGTTGAAAACACACGATTGGCATACATTTATTAAGGTAATTCATGTTATTTTGTATTCACTATATATTTATATACTGCATGTAGTTTCAATTGCATTCTTTTATAAAATATTGACAAGATCATTTTACAAATATTGCAGTACATTCTACCTCTATCTCTCCCACACCACTTTTCCAACAATGTCAAACAGGTTATATATGATCTTGGAAAATACATGAGGTGGTTGTCATCTAAAGAAATCAATAAAGAATATATAAAATATTGGAAGAGAAAAATTCCTCTTCTGATGTGTGAAATGCAAAAGTGTCTAGCTCCAAGTTTTTTCAATGCACAAGAACACTACCTCATACATCAATTTGAGGAGATTGAATTGTGTGGACCTGTACCAACCAGGTCAATGTGGATGGTTGAGAGGCACTTGAAATTTTTGAAAGGCTTGGTTCGCTAGAGAGCACATCCCAAGGGTTCCATGGTGGAGGGATATATGGTATACCAGACCATGGTGTACATTACTAAATATCTTCCTAAGTTTGCAGCAAACATCCATGTAGATCGTATTTGGGATCCCAACTCAATTAACAAATTCGAAGGAGAGTACTTGATGGGAAAAGGTAGATCGAGGAAAGTGAGAGGTAAATCTAATATTTTATTGTAGTTAATTAATTCATATAAATCTTCAATATAAGTTATTTTTAATTGGTGTATTTATTTGAAACGCGTGGTCGAGAGTGGGATGCAATACATTTGTATATTGCGAACAATCTTGATTGGATGACAGAATGGATTGAACGATGTCAACAAAATGGTTGCTCATTAACATGGGAAGGTGTTGGTTCATTGGTTACAGAAGCTCATCATAATGGAAATTCCAATGTTATGTCGATGGTAGTTGATCTAGTAAATGGTTTAAGAGGTGGAGAGGTACGTAGAAATTTATTAATGATCATAACTCGACGTATGTTTCGTATCAACTCATGATGCAAATAATTTACACAGACTTCAAAAATTGCAGCTCAAGCACCACAAAGCTATGTACTATCATGACCACAAATTTCGCATAAAAAGGTTGGATGATACAAAGAAAACTTGTGATTCTGGGATAACTGCAGTTTTCGAGGTCACCAATATATCATCTAGAAGCGACATACATCCTAAACAATCTCAAAATCAATACTATGGCATCTTGGATGATATAATTGAGTGTGAATTTAACACCTTCAAAGTAGTTCTATTTTTCGTCAAATGGTACAGGTTACGACTAAATCAAAATGATCCAGATAGAACGGTTATTCAAAATGATAATGGATTTACAATGATCAATACAAGGTCATTTGAGCCAGTTGGAGATGAGCCCTATGTTCTTCCAAGCCAATGTGAGCAAGTGTTTTACTCAGAGGTTCCAAATAGACAGGGTTGGTCATTTGTTGTTAGACATGATCCAAGAGGAAGGTCGATAAAGTATAATGTTATGGAAGAAGAAGATATTGAAGATGATGAAGAAGCAGATGATGAAGATCAAGATGATGGTGATGACGATGATGGTGATGGTGATGGTGATGATGATGATGATGGCGATGATGATGATGATGGCGATGGTGATGATGGCGATGATGATGGTGATGATGGCGATGATGATGGCGATGATGATGGTGATGATGGCGATGATGATGATGATGATGATGATGATGAAGAAGAAGAAGAATAAGAAGATAATCAATGACTACAAACGTCGTCACCCCTTATGTTGACAATCTTGCATTCCATATATAAGGTAAATTTGTTCATGTTTACGATGTTGCATATTGTTCATGTTGTCTTCTAAGTTATTTATAGCATACACGTATCATGTAATTTTTAGCGAACTTAAGATAAATTATTAACATATGTAGGAAATTTGATTATATATTTATTGTGTTCATTTATAATGATTACAACATATGTTATTTATAGTTACCAATGTCTATGTTGTGTCTGATTATGACCCTTTTTTGCAAATAGTCAATTGACTACAGGTACATCGTCACCCCTTCTGTTGACATGTTTGCGATGTTGCCTATTGTTCATGTTGTCTTCTAAGTTATTTGTAGCAAACGTGTATCATGTAATTTTTAGCTAACTTAAGGTAAATGATTAACATATTCAGGAAATTTGATTACATATTTATTGTGTTCATTTCTAATGATTACAACATAGGTTATTTATAATTACCAATGTTTATATTGTATCTGATTGTCACCCTTTTTGCAAACAGTCAATTGACTATAGGAGATTTGACCTGTTTGGCGTGGATTGTGCACAGTGACATGGATCAATAGGTATAAGTCAATAAATAGACATAATTTTCTTATATTCTTCTTGTTTATCATTGAGCACGTATGTTATAAATAGACATTATATAATCATATAATGTATATATAGACAAAGAAGGTCTGTATAGAAATATAATTGTATAATCACTTTCAACTTACTACATTTTATATATGTCACTTTCAGTTTCCATTTGATAGATTGCAGGACCCACCAAATAGGTACTTGTCAGATCTATCTACATCGAATGAGGGAAATGAGGAAATGGTAGATGAAAGCTCTACATGTAGTACGGCTAAAAGAGGGAGATCAACTAGAGGTCAAAAGAATAGAAAAATATTTGATAAACGCATGCAATTTTTCCTTGCTAATGGGGGGTCATGTTCTTATGATGATGAGACCAAAGGCAACATCAAGGTGCCCTTTCGGTACTCACACATTGAGAAAGAATGGATACCCAATGAGCTACCTCCAATTAACACAGATTTTTGTGTTAATGAGAGGATATATCGCATTGCTCCATCCTCATTACATGGTTTGGGCCTATTTTCCATGGATGGGATAAAGGTATGTTACAACAAAGTTGTCGACTTGTTCAAGTATGTTGGTCCATGTTACAATTACAATGATTGGATGTGAATTGTTCGATATAAAAAAAGTATGCGTAGGTATGGGGTATCAGCTAATTATATACAACGGAAAGAAAATGATCAAAGTAAAAGATTTGCTATGTACATTGATGGGAGACCAAAAGCAATAGGTAATATTGCAGATTTTATAAATAGTACGCGACCTGCTTCAACTAGTAAGCAACCCAATTGCATATTTGAGGCGCGTGAGGGGAATGAAGTTTTTGTTTGTGCAATAAAATCAATAAGTGCAGGGGAAGAACTACTAATTGATTACCATTTAAATCGCATAGATACAAACAATGTTACTATCATGAGGGTTGTAAGTACTATTTACCATTTTGTTAATAAGTTTTTTTTTGCTATCTATTGCTTTCAGTTAGCTGAATTTTTTATGTTTAATCTTTGTGACAAGATGATATGGATCCGACAGATGATAGAGGTCAGCAGGATGCTACTCCCACCCCTTCTTCAGCGAGGGTAAACCTTTTTGAAATTGTACAAATTAGATAGTTGAAAAATGTTATATTATTAGGTTATTTTATTTACGATTTTTGAGTTTTTATGATAGTTTTACTGATATTCCTCTCACAATTTGATGTTCAAGATAAGGGTAAAGTAGTAGCAGTGACCACCGAGCCACTAGCTATGCATTCTGATGAGGCCGATATTGCTGATACTCCCAATTTTATAAAAATGTTGAAAAAAAAATTAGGCAAATTAATTTAGAAGAAATGAAAATTTTGGATGAGGCAAATATGGAACCCGAGGAGATGAGGAAGAGGCTATCAGAATTGAAAGCACAAGTTCAGCATTATGAAGTAAGCTCCAATGAATATTTAGTTATAACAAAAGTTCAATAAAGATTTATATTTTATAATCTTTTATGTTGTGAAGTAAAATATGTAATATGTGCAAAAATACTTTATTGATGCAATTTTTTTAAAGAGTTGTAAGAAACTTTAACTACTAAATTCTTGTTATACAGGAATTTTTGGGAATTGATCCAGAATGTGGTCAAGGACAACGTGGTGAGGGCGGTAGTAGCAGAGTTCTGGCTGCCACTGGTAAAATAATCTTTTAGTTGACAAGTTAGAAGGAATTTTTTATTTCAAAAATTCAAAACTTCTTAACTCTTACTTTTATTATTTCAGAATGTCTTTGCTAACAATGTATTGTTCAAGTCATCTAGTGCAGGAGACTCCTACGAGGTTGACGGATGCCCGTACGAGATTGCCGACTGCAATGTCAGCAAAAAGGGGACATCCAACTAGTAAATCCGTGTTTTGCTATATTTGGTTTTGTGTTAATTATGAGTTGATAATATGTACTTTAATCTTGGGATGCATTACATAGTGTATTGTTTTTTTTGTGGTAGGAGATGCACCGTCTGGTATGCTGCCAAATGCGGATCATAGTACATCTATTGGTGATAATTCACCATCATTTCTAGGAGCTACCCGTGTTTCTAGCACGGGATCTATGGAGACATCATTGTTGATTGACGATAATGAATTAATGCCTTTGAAATGTCCTAAGCTTCTAGGTACTTTAAATAATTATTTTTTATATTGTAATAAGGATTTTCTTGCAAGATGTAAACATGATAGGAAGTGGTGAATGCAAGGGCTTTTGATGTGGAGTGATGCCTCATGACCTTTAGTGTGTCGTATTGTGCAATTTGTTTAATTATTCTAGAATTCCTTTTTATTAGGGGTTTGGTAGGATCATCTGAATTATCAATGACCTTTTGTCTATACCAGTAATTCTCTAGTTTAGGAATTTGGTACATTGCAATTTCATGCTTTCAGTAGAAGATACTAACTAATTTTTCTACAGAGAACCAAAAGTGGGAGTCTTCTTTCATATGATTCATTTTAATGGTTTTTACTATTAATTATCCCATGACATTTTTTGTAGGAAACGATACATTTTATAGGAGGCTTTATGACCTCACGCTGCGAAGATTCGGGCCCACCATACGTACTAGGTTGTTGTACATCATAACTGAACTAATTTTATCCCACTATTTTTTTTCATATCATTAATTGGTGCAACATTTTTCCTTTCATTCGAGCCTTTTCTTATACTAGCTATATCTAACAATTTTGTGTTTTTTCTTAAAAGGTGGAACTACCAATCTCAAAAATTAAAAGATGGGATCATCAAAGATATAGAGCATGAGTTTGGTAGTAATATTTTTTATTCTAAGAAATTGTTACAAAAGGATGCCAAACATCTCAAGGTTGTGAGGGACACATATAGAAAGAGCCTCGTCCACAACCCGAAGTACGAGCGTCCTCCCTTTGTTTCAGCGAGGGACTGGAATGAGTTCATTTTGGATGCAAAGGAGAAAGGGCAACATCTGCCAGAAGAAAGTGCACGAGCAAATCCAAAAAGGTATGCAATAGTATTAACTACTAGTACATTAATGAGAAAATTTAGGGTTCAACTTCAGTATCAACAATTTCAACTAGCTCAATTTAATCTATCTATTGATGAAAGGTATGTAAGTCATATGCTGACACAATTGCTTATAAATCTCAATCTCAATCTGGGCATAAATCCTACATAAGATATATTGACAAAATGAAGCCCTTTATTCATATTTAGTGACAAATTTTAGAGCTATGTCTCCTATGGGTTCTTTTCTCAAATTTTATTTTCGCTGAACTCAAACTCTAATTCAACTAAGAAATTCCTACTCAAAGTTGTGACAATCGAATCTTGTGATATGATGTACCATGTTAGATTTTGAGTCATAAAAATAGGCAATGCCTTGACCACTATACTTGTTGACTTTCCCTTTCTTTTACAATAATTTCTCGCTATCTTGAGTTTCCTATCCCCTATTTTCTTTTGGGTCATGTGTGCATCAAATCTGAACTTAATCTGGATGTAAATCCTGATGAAATCCATCATTGAAGATATCAAATCCCATATTCTATAGTATTCTGTTAACTATGATAACAGTATATAATGTTGTCATTAGTGATTGTTATTTTATACTATCATCAATTCCATTTTGTGCTTTGTTGCATATCAAAAAAGAAGTGCATATACACTATACATCAGATTTAAGTGTGAAGCATCACAAAATCTAATCTCTATCTTTAGATAACAATGTAGTCTGAGAATCCTAAAGAATTTAAAGTTGAGCATTTCCACCACATCTAAAATCCATTCTTCTTTTTTAGTATTTTCCGTTGCTACTGAAGCTTTGATCACATGGATTATGTGTCTATACCCAACCAATAGATTATCCTTTGTAGGGAATCCCTGCTTTTTCTCCTGTGGAAACTATAAAGATGGAAACTCATTAAGAGATTTTTCCTAATATCATCCTGCTTCCAATCTTTCTCTTCCGTTCCTTAGCTCTTTGCAAGCTCACAAAAGGCGTATCAACTTTGGTAACATGTTAATTATTTGTGTGTAGACTAATTCAAACACATATATCAGTGAAGTAAAGAGACAAAGTACCAAGCCTAACACATCTACCTTGGGGGAGCACTCTTAAAATACAACATAATGTACAACAAAATTCACAGTTTGTACAAATGAATTTTCATGTGATTTGAACCTTCACCTGCACCTCTTGTTCCTTCACATTCTCATCCTTTTGAATTCAATATTTCTCGCTATGCTGTTTTGTCAAAATCCCTAAAATAGGAGTTATTTCTCCAACATACTACCACGCATAATCCTCAATTTTGGTATTTAAATTTTGTTAGTGTAAATATGAAAGGTATGTAATTCATATGCTGACACAATTGCTTATAGATCTCAATCTCAATCTGGGCATAAATCCTACATAAGATATATTGACAAATGAAGATATATTGACAAATGAAGCTTCTAATATGTTCTCTCTATGACCAAAGGCACTCACCCTTATAAAACCTTCACCTGCAGGTCCAAACCCACTTCCTGGAGTTGTAACTATATGTGCTTTCTCAAGGATCTCAGTAAAAATATCCCATGAATTTTGACCAGGAAATCGAACCCATACATATGGCGCATTTTTTCCTCCAAAGACATCAAACCCAAGTGAAGTAAATGTTTCCACAATTATTCTAGTATTCTCTTTATATCATATAACATATTTCAAACTTTTCATAGGTTGCAGGACACATCAAAGGCAACAAAGGCGAGGCTGGAAAAGGTTGGGCAGCACAAACTTGGCTCTGGGGGATATTCAAAAATCAAAGCACGCATTGTAAGTAGCAATAAATGAATTGAAAAGAAAAATTATTTATAAAATGAAAATAATTTTGTTAATTAATAAAAAAATGCAGGGTGTTGATTTTAATCTGGAGGCCACAGAAGAACACAAAAAAATTGCCTTCAAGCAAGGCTATGCAGCGGTGGCTGAACGCCTATGGCAAGCTTCCATTGCCCCAACCGAACAGTCTCCTGCATCATGTGCACAGGTAAATATGCCAAAAAATATATTAGAAATTGAATACTTGAGCAACAATTTATTTGATAATAATGTGCATGACATTGCAATGCATCCTGTTAATCCTGACACAGATCATACGTAGCATCATGAAGCCCCTGATGTACATCGTACCGTTGATGGAGGTGCTCATTTGTTATTTAAAACTAATTATGTAATTATTAATACAATTTAACATCTTTAATTGAACTTGGTATAACCTTTTTGTGTTGAGGATATAGAATCATGTCGTGCTGAACGAGTGCCAGAGGATGTTCAGACTGATCAACAGGTAGATCATGTGGCACATTCAGGTAAAGAAAATCTATGTTTTGTTCTTTTAAATTAATTTTTTGATTTATAGTTCTTTTACTTAAATAAAAACTCGTAATTCACTAATATAAAATGGTGGGAATTTAACCTCATGAAGTACTTGTTATTGCAACGGACCCCCCTTTGGTGCAGCGGCCTCATGGTGTTCCTGAACGGATGAGGAGGAGACATGTGTTAGAACCAGTAGAGGAGGGGGATCCTAATGAGGACATTGATATTCCTCTTAGAAATTTTATGAAAAAAAGAAACGGCAAGAAAGCAAAAAAGAGATGATTATTCATGAATGACTTACTCTTGAATATTGTTAATGAATATTGTGTTAATGAATTATTCATGAATGACTTACTCTTGAATGTTGCATGTTAATGAATTATTCATGAATGTTGTGTGTTTATGAATTTTATGTGTTTATGAATTTTATGTGTTAATGAATGTTATCATGTGATTATAATGATTGAATGTTCTATTTCAAAAATGGATGAATTGAATGTTATTAAATGTTTATGGGGAATTTAGAGTGATGTTGGGGGGGGGGGGAGGGGCCAAATGAGCTTCCACCTTCACGTGGTTGGCCCTGTTAAGTAGAGAATATTTAACTATTCTCGAAACCAAGTGAAGCTCAAACTTTAAAGATAAGCTTATAGTTAATAGTGACAACCAATTAGCAAGTCAAAATGAAGTTCTTCGTTACAGGTACCTTTTTAGTTTTTAAAGCACGATATCATGTTTTAATATTGTATAGTTTTTTTTCTCTTAAGTTAAAGTATTCTTTTACTATAATAACATAATTTATGACCATTTTAGTAACTATTCTAACATCACTTTATGACAAATCCTGTTTCTCAGATGTTGAGCATGGCTGCAGTTGTGCAATTAGCATTTCAGAGTATTGGTGTGGTTTATGGGGACATAGGAACATCACCACTTTATGTGTATACGAGTACTTTTCCTGATGGCATCAAACATCCTGATGACGTTCTTGGGGCTTTGTCTTTGATCATATATTCTCTCACTCTTTTGCCCCTCATCAAATACGTCTTCATTGTATTGTGGGCCAATGATAATGGAGATGGTAAGATTATAACAGCTCTAGTTTCACTTTGTTTTTAGGTCAAAGTTTGATCTTTTTGATGTGAAAACATGTGTTCTAAGTTTAAAGGGACAGTTTCTTTTGCAGGTGGAATGTTTTCTCTTTATTCTTTGATTTTCCGCCATGCAAATGTCAGCATGATACCCAATCACCAGGAAGAAGACAGGAAACTCTCCTCATATACACTTGAAGTTGCAGGTAGACAGCCCAATAGAGCCATTAGGATAAAGGAAGCTCTTGAACAAAGTAACTTTGCCAAGAGATGTTTGTTAATACTAGCCCTTGTGGGGACTTGTATGGTTATAGGAGATGGCATCCTCACCCCTTGCATCTCTGGTACATATTATTGTTTTTACAATATGTAATGCTTTTTGTTGTTATTTTTCAATATATTGTATGCTTGTTATATCAATGTTTCAATAGTGTGATCTATTATCATATGTTAGAAATCAAACTATCTCGAAGTCTACTTAATTAACAATAAATCCCTTAGATTGTACAAAATTTGTTAACTTTTCCCTTTCATTTGTTCAAGTAGTT